>JAODKE010000043.1:473339-483408 GCA_026779605.1 Mormyrus hasselquistii
TATATACAAACACACACCCACACACAGGTTTATAAAGGCTTATACCTTCTTGTGGACTCTCCATTTATTTCTGTGGGGAAAACTCTAATCCCAGTATGACAGCCTTAACCCTTCTCCAGCTCTAACCTTAACCATAAGTAACCAAACAAAATATAAGATTTTTGTTTTTTTGATTGCATTCACAGATCTTTGTGGGGACCTGAAACATGGTCCCCACAAAGTCAAAATAACAGGGTTTTAATACATTGTAAGGTATATTTGGTCCCCACAATGTATTACAGTCATGTGGGAAAAAAAACATTCTTTAACAAATATCAAAATATCAATATTAAATCTTCTTTCAAATTATATCTGTAGATAAAGGTGATGTAATTGCATCAGCTATGCAAAAAAAGAAACAAATTCATTTATTTAACAAAGGAAATTAACTTCGATGCCAATTCCTACTGAGAAAAAATTTAGGACATCCTGTGCCCTAATACCTAATTTCCCCCTTTGGCTGAAATAAACTCTGGCCTATAACCATCTATGAATCTCTGACATCAACTGGCAGAAAGTTTTCCCCACTCTCAAGTGCAGAATTCCTCAAGCTGTGTGTTTGAAGGGTGTTTTGCATGCACTTCTGTTTCAAATCACCCCACAGCATCTCAATAGGATTCAGATCTGGGCTTTAACTTGACCATTCCGGAACTTTCCATTTCTTTCTTGTAAGCCATTCCTTGGTAGATTTACTGGAATGTTTTTGGTCATTGTCATTTGCATGGTCTACCCCCACTTCAACTTCTGGACAGATGTTTGCACATTGTCCTCAAGCACCCTGTGATATGATGAAGAATTCATAGTGGCTTCTATGATGGTGAGCTGCCAGGTTCTGCTGCAGCAAAGCAGCCCTAAACCATAACATTTGCACCCCCATGCTTAACAGTTCATATAAGGTTATTTTGCTCAAAAGCTATCCTTCATTTACACCAAACATGTCCTCTGTTACTTTGCCCAAATAATTCAAATTCAGATTCATCTGTCCAAAACACATTGTTCCAAAAATCCTGGCCTTTGTCTAGGTGGTCTCTGGCAAACTTCAGTGTTGCCCAGATGTTAATTTGACAGCAAGGGTTTCCTCCTTGCACTGCTCCCATGTAAACCAAACTTGTGTGTCTCTTTCTGATGGTAGATGCATGTACCTTGATATAAACTGTGGCAGGGGCTTCCTGTATGAGCCATGATGACCTTTTAAGATCTTTGGATGCTTCTTTCAGCATCTTGCTATCTGCTCCTGGGCTGAACTTGCTATGACAGCCTGACCTGTTCATGTTGGCAGGTGTTTCAAATGTTCTCCACTTGTAAATTACTTTCCAGACAGTGGAATGGCTGGAATCAAACTTTATTGGATCTTTTTATATCCTTCCCAGACTCATATGCATCTAGAAGTTTCTGAAGGCATCAGGGAGCTCTTTGGATGTTACCATGGTGATGCCACTCACTTCAACAATCAAGAGCAATCCAAACTAAATGTCTGTGGTTTGAATAAGAGACTCCACCAAAAAGCTCTGCAACAATGTTCTAATCATTTTCACCTGATATGGTGTACCTGAATCTAATTCAAGGAATTTCAAATAGTGATGAATGTGAGGGAGCCCTAATTTTTGAGGTGGAAATTAGCATCTTAATTTCTTTTTGTAAATAAGTGAATTTGCTTCCTTATGTAGAGATATAATCTGAAAGAAAATTTAGTAGTGATATGTTGATATTTTTTATTAAAAAAACTAAATATTTATGTCCTATTTTTTTCACATGACTGCATAAACCTAATCCACCCACACATACACACACAGACAGCTCTGGGATATAAGGACATAAGAAATTTACAAATCAAGTTTGTTTGGGCAGAACTTCACTAATAGCTCAGAGTTGTTAAAATCTTATCTAGCAACGATTTAAAGGAACCCAGGGTTTTAGCTTGCACTACACTAGCAGGAAGACTATTCCATACTCTAACTGCACGCTGTGTCAAGAAGTGCTTCCTCAAATTTGTTTAAAAATTTCCACTTATGGTCACAAGTTCTAGTATTTCAACTAATATTGAAGTAGCCATTTGGCTGAACAGCATCCGGACCTGTTAGAATCTTACATACCTGGATCATGTCCCCCCTTAGTCTCCTTTGCTCAAGGCTAAACAGATTCAGCTCAGCTAACCTCTCCTCATAAGACATTCCTCTAAGACCAGGAATCATTCTCGTAGCCCTACGTTGCACCTTTTCCAAGGCAGCAATGTCCTTCTTAAGGTATGGTGACCAAACCTGCACACAATATTGTAGGTGGGGTCTTACCAAAGAATTATATAATTGTAGCATCACTTCCCTTGACTTAATCTGCAAATTTAACCAGTTTGCTGTATGCATTGGTGCCAATATCATTAATGGAAATTACGAACAATAGTGGTCCTAAAATTGAACCCTGCAGTACCCCACTATGAACGCAAGACCACTGTGACATTGTGCCTCTAATAACTACTCACTGCTTCCTGTCAGTTAACCAGTTTTTTATCCAAGCTGCTACAGTTCCTAAAATCCCTGCAGCTTTGAGCTTAAGCAAGAGCCGTTTGTTGGGGACAACATCAAAGGCCTTCTGGAAATCTAAGTAGATCACATCGTAGGCCTTTTTGTGATCAATTTGTCCTGTAGCTTCCTGAAAGAACTCAAGTCGATTTGTTAAATCTACTCTAAACCTCTCCTAAATCCATGTTGGCTATCCCTCAGAATGTTATTTGCATCCAGGTAATCTACCATTTTCACTTGGATTATAGCTTCCATTATATTTTGAGTAGTGTTAGTTAAACTGATTGGCCTATAGTTTGCTGGATTACTTCTATCCCCTTTTTTGAATATGGGCATTATATTATCATGCTTCCAATCTGAAGGTATCGCACCCACAGATTTCTGGAATATTAAAGTTAAAGGTTGGCTAATTATATTCCTCATCTTTTTAAAAACTATAGGTAAGATGCCATCAGGGCCTTGTGATTTATTTATTTTGAGCTTAGTTAGGCTTAGTACCACATCAGCCTCAGTTATACATATATTGGTCATAGATAACGCTGTATTCATACTAAATGGTGGTAAGTTACTCATGTTCTCTACTGTGAACACTTGTGTAAAATAATCATTAAACTTATTTACTATATCAATTTTATTTTCAATTATAAGGCCCTTGCCATCCTGCAAATTAGTGATTTCAGCTTTTAGAGCTCTTTTGGAGTTAAAATATTGGAAGAAACTTTTATTGTCATCTTTAGCCTCCAATGCAATTTTTCTTTCTACAGTACATTTCTTTTGGACAGTCTAATGTTGCTTTTTAACTCAACCTGTAGACTTAGATACTCCTGTTTTGTTTTTAAATCAATTGTTAATTTCCATTTGTGGAAGAGAGCCCTTTTCCTCCTGACTTTATTCTTAATTTCCTTAGTAAACCACCTTGGTTGTAGTTTCCTAGATTGAGTTTTGTTGGAAACAGGCATGAAGTCCTCTTGCACTTGCAACAATGTGCTTTTAAAAACTTTCAATGCCTCTTCAACTGTTTGGCTATTTAACTCCATCCAGTTTACAGTTTCTAGTTTCAGTCTCATACCATTAAAGTTACCCTTCCTAACATTGTATACTTTTAATTTGAACTTTGCTCTTCGGACACTAAAATTAACCATGAATTTAACCATGTTATGATCACTACTGTCCAATGGTTCTAAAACCTCTAATTTTCCAATCCTATCCTGGTTATTAGAGAAAACAAGGTCAGAAAGGGCTTCTCCCCTGGTAGGGGTATTAACAAACTGAGAAAAAAAAAACTATCCTGTATTAATTCCACCATCTCATGTTCATTCACAGAAGAGCCAGAGACTGTGTCCCACTGTATCTCAGGTAAATTAAAATCACCCATAACCACCACATCATTTTTATTACTCATAATCCTGATATCGTCATATAACATTCTGCTTTCCTCTGCAGTTGCATTAGGTGCTCTATAACAAAGCCCGACAATTAGGCCATTTGAGTTTTTAGCATCAAGTTTTATCCTTCTTGCCTATCCGGGTTCTACGGAACATATAACCATCCATATTACATTCTTCACCATTATTGTCACTCATCCATGTTTCAGTTATTCCTATGTTGTAAGTGAAATTAAAGCCTGTAATTCATTCATTTTGTTTCTAATACTCATAGCATTTAAATACAGACCATAAAGGGTAGGCCTTTCATAGTGCCCACTTTTAATATTTATTGGGGCTTTCCGTCTCTCCCCACATAAATTCTTAACTAACCACCCTGCCCCCCCAGTCCCTAGTTTAAACATTCCTCAACTACTCTACACATATGTCTCCCCATTACACTGGTTCCCATCTGGTTCAGATGCAACCCGTCCGGCTTAAACAGGTCCCACCTGTTCCAGAAGGTCTTTCAGTGCTCCATAAACCTTTCCTACACCACCATTTTGGCCACACATTTAATCCTCTTATCTCAGCCTGACTCGCACGTGGCACGGGAAGTATTCCAGAGAATACCACCATGGATGTTCTGCTTCTAAGCTTATCTGCGACTTCTATAAATTTATCCTGCAGAACAGCCTTCCTGCCCTTTCCTATTTTGTTGGTGCCACGATGTTTTAAAATATTGATGCCACGACCACTGGATCCACCCCGGCTGGGACCAAAAGCCTGCCCACATGATTCGGAAGGTAAATATATTGAGACCATTATTTTTTTCTGTTTTTTTTTTTTTTTTTTTTTAAATGGAATTTTAAAACCCTGGTTTAATCCTGGTTCTGCTGGCAGAAGGCTATGCTCTGAGGCAGGCAGCTTCCAGGCTCAAAGTTTCAAAGACAGCACTACACAAGAACAAGGTGAAGCAGGCAACACTGGCAATAACCAAAAATCAACCAGGTAGAGGGCAGAACCAACTTACTAATGCCAGAGATTACAGTCAACTTATCAAGCAGTGCTTCATAAATCTGAGGATGACCTCAACTGAACATCAAAAAGAATGGGAAACATTAAGTGGTGTGCAGTGCACTGCTAGGACAATTCATAACAGGCACCTAGAAGCAGGACTAAAGACCCATAAAGCAGTGAAGAAGCCCTACATAAGGGAGAAGCAGGGATGAGCCAGGCTGGAGTTTTCAAACAAAACGTGTATAGGCACAAATCTATAAATTGAGAAATGAGTCAGTCATTGCGTCAGAATTCAGTCATTGCCAATCAGTTATTTCTCATGATGGCACAATGTATAAATAAATCAGTATTTCCGATATCTTTCACAGCTCTGAGATGCAACTACAGCCAGGCTCCAGCCCCAAACTCCAAAATGCATACTTCTAATTAACCAGGCAAGTGCTGGGGCTGGGGTCAGAAGGGAGGCACTGTGAGGCACCTCTCTTTATGCTGCGACTTGGCTGAGTTTGAGCGGGCGGGCATGTATTCCACTGTTTCTTGGGCTCAGTACAACATGCATGTTTTTGGTTTAATGCCTTTGCAGTTCTATTACAGGGGCCACACCCCACATTAGGGGCCACACCTGAGCTCACCTGTAAACATCTCATAATATGATATTACAGCAAGATGATCTTAAAATATTATGCTATGTGTATATGTATAAAATATTACTTTGGGTAATCATTTATTAAAAAATTATCTCACTTAAAATATTTTATCACTCATGTGCATGTATTTTATAAAAACCAAATCTATATAAATTCTATAAAAACCAGGTCTTGGCTACATATGCTATGGCTAAAGCTGCTCACACAAGACACATGCCAGCATGTTTATAGATTCTGGGAGAATTGGAGAAGCCCACCATTCTCCATGAAGCCCAGCAGAGGGAGCAAGACAGGAGGTAGAGCACAGAGAAGGTGCTGCCACACTGCTGAGCAGCACCAGACACAGGGGGCTACCACCGTTTGGGAAGAGGCACAACACGGAACGTCAGTGCTGTGAGGGTGTCCCACAACACATCATCCTCATTCCAGATTGTGTAAGGGATTGTCTGGCCATCCGAGCTCTTAGAATCTAGCCACGTGTGTAAACATTCATTTTAAGTTTGCTCAAAGAAGGCAAGGCTTTGAACATGTGACATCAGCAGCGAAGACTGAGAGCTTGTGATACTCAACTAAGTGAATCTGAAGAAGAGCACGAGAAAGGACAAGAAACAACTAATGCTCCAGAGCATCCACTGATCCCAGAAGGGTCTGCATGGTCAAATGTGAGGTCACACGTCTGTCAAACCGAGGTTGAGCCTGGAAAGATCTGTGTGGTCACACGTCTGCCAAACCAAGGTCGACCCTGGAAGGGTCTGTTTGGTCAGACCACTGCCACAGGGAGATCAAGTCTGGAAGGGTCTGTATGGTCACCAGTGGTGGGCAGGCTGATCCACTAGCCACTAATTTGCAAAGCTAACATTTTGTCCCTATTCTCAAGGATGAGTGAGAGATAAATCAGGCCAGCTACGTTTATTCCAATGGACAAAAATTATTTTTTATCTGCAAAACTTAGGCATTTTTATAACCACTGAGCCTGTGTAAAAAGGAGAAACAACTGGGGAACTTGACATTGAATACTATACGCATCACGACTGATTATTCGATTTTTTGTTTTTTTTGACCATATATCTAAAAACCAGTTTCTTCTTTCAGTTTGCACATGTTTGGCACCCTATAGTAAGACAAAGTGGGAAATTCACGCATTATGATTATTCATTTAAGAAAGCAGTGGTGTGCCTCCTTGGTTGTGCTCGTGCATACACCCGCACCCCTGCCAGCCAACCAGCACTAATTCTGTGGGAAACACCGGGTAAAAATTAAGGGTGTAACGGTTCTCAGGCTGAAACCACAATACAAATGTTCATGATCTTGTATCGCGGTTCCAGGAGACGGAACCAAGATATTACACTCCCCCAACCCCAGTCAGCTGCTGCAGGTGCAGCCTGTTGATCTCTCATCACATTACTAATGTTACATTTTATTTAAAGTTGTGAAGTTGGGTTATTTTGTAAATATTACATATTATTAGGGCTGTAACGCTACACGCATCATGCACCATTACTATTTTACTATGCATTTTTGTATTTTCAAATTACAAATTACTTGTATTTTAATTTAATAACATACATTTTTATTTTGCTGCTGTAACACAATATTCTTTCAAATATCACACAAATGAGAACCCCTTCAGTTACAATTACTAGTTTATATCTGGAATATGATTTAGAAATTCTAAGACATTAGAACAATAGATATTACATAAGACTGTATTTGAAGACTGTTCACATAAATATTGGCCATGGAAAACATTTCGGCGTATTAGATCAGTTATGATGAAGTTTAAAAAATAACTGAAACAAGGGCCCACATCGATATAAATGCATATATGTGTCTGGACCATTGCTGTTGAGGTATTTACATTCATTTTAGGAATTGCATGTTCACATATTTGACTTTTTTTGTAGCAATTTTCATCATTGCTTTGTTAAAGAAAAAAAGCTGTGAGTAATGAATTGTGCAATAAAGTTAAAACTATTAGTAAGAAGGGTATAGACAATTAACAGGGCTTCTCTCTCAGTATCCTCTGCTCAGTGATCCATAGCACTTCTAGCACGGAGAGTATTATATAATTTCCTGCCAAGGAAGCACTACAGTGTAGCTCTGCTATGGCATGCCAGTATATTAAAAGTACATACTGTACAGGAAATTAGAACCAATAAGGTGGATGAACCAATATACCACCCAGTGCTATTCAGAGACTAGTGTAAATGGGGGAGTCTGGTCTGGTGGACTACAGCAGGAAACAGAAACAGCAGCACTGCTACCCATCCCCCACCCCACCCCACCCCACCCCACTATGTCAGTGGGGCTCCAATGGAGAGGGTGAGACACCGCAAGTACCTTGGGGTTCAACTCACAGAAGATCTCACCTGGTCCATGCACTTTGCATATTGCCAAAATTATTGGGACACCCCTCCAAATCATTGAACTCAGGTGTTGTAATCACTTCCATAGCTACAGGCGTATAAAATCAAGCACCTAAGCATGCAGATTGCTTCTACAAACATTTGTGAAAGAATGGGTCACTCTCAGGAACTCAGTGAACTCAAGCGTGGTACCATGATAGGATGCCACCTGTGTAACAAGTACATTCATGAAATTTCCTCACTACTAAATAGGTTGGGCTTGGCCCCTTAGTTCCAGTGAAAGGAACTCTTAATGCTGCAGCATTCAGCGCCATTTTGGATAATTTCACGCTCCCAACTTTGTGAGAACAGTTTGGGGATGGCCCCTTCCTGTTCCAAAATGACTGTGCACCACTGCACAAAGCAAGGTCCATAAGGACATGGATGAATGAGTCTGGTGTGGAGGAACTTGACTGGCCTGCACAGAGCCCTGACCTCAACCCAATAGAACACATTTGGGATCAGTCAGAGTGGAGTCTGTGAGCCAGGCCTTCTCATCCAACATCAGTGCCTGACATCACAAATGCTCTCCTGGAAGAATGGTCAAAAATTCACATAACCACACTCCCAAACCTTGTGGACAGCCTTCCCAGAAGAATTTTAGCTGCTATATTTGCAAAGGGTGGGTCAACTCCATGTTAAAGCCTATTTATTAAGAATGGGATGTCATTAAAGTTCATGTGTGTGTGCGAAGGCAGAAGTCCCAGTGCTTTTAGTGATATAGTATACATGGACAAATTACTAAAGCAAGGCAAGAACTTTATCATTTGAGGCAATTAAGGAGGTTTAAGGTTTTTTCTACGATCCTCGACACCTTCTACAGAGGTGCTATTGAAAGCATCCTGACCATGAGCATCACAGCATGATTTGGTAACTGCTGCATCCAAGACCGCAAAACCCTGCAGTGAGTGATCAAAGCAGCAGAGTGCAGCTACAGATCTTATCTTCCCTCCCTACAGGACATCTACACCAGGCTCTGCTGGACCAAAGCCATCAAAATCATTAAAAACCCTTCCCATCCCAGCAAGTGTCTGTTCCGTCTGCTGAACTCAGGCAAGTGGTTCCGCAGCCTCATGTCAAGAACAGAGAGACTCATAGCTTTCTTCCTCAGGTCATCAGGCTCCTTAACCAAGACATGCCTCACTCTCACAAGAACCCGCACTGGACAAGCACAATGCCACTTTAAATCCTAATTACTTGAGTTTTCATATCACTTATTTGCTATTTAGTTCTTAGATTTAATTTTAGATTTAGTTTAGTCTCTGAGATCGGTTTTATCTATCTTATTTAAACCTAAATCTAAGTCTTCAGGACTACTTTTCATCGCATGTTGTACATGTATAACTATGCATGTGACAAATAAACTTCTTGAATCTTACAGAAGTATGCAATAATCAGTAAACATACTAACTGGTGGATGATTATATCACTGGAGTAAGATCCACACCTGTTTCTGCAGCAAAAAGCTGCACAGTGTGAGGAATTGCTTCAACTTCTCCAGTATGGTGGTCAAATCATTGCACTTGGAGTCACGTGATTGCAGGTCGAATAAATATATGTCATTGTTCACACTAACACCCATGTTTGGCTCCACCCACATTTTGCAAGGAGGAAACGGGGCCAGGCAAAATGGCACTCTTTGAAGAAAGGGCACATGCTCCAACCACAGGAGGATATACAGCATATAGACAGTGCAGACTGTGGGATGACCACAGGACCACCTTAAATAAATACCACTACCCCCTCACAGAAACCACGGGGCAATTGAGAAGTCACTATGGCGATTGGCACCACTTCACAAAAGTCAAATTCAAGGGTTAAAAGTAAAAAAACTCACACACTTGCCAGTGCGCCAATGCCTGTGCCTCCCGTAGGTCCAATGAGAAGGAGGTTCCATGACGAGACCGTAATCTGCAGACATACTTCTCTGACACAACAGACAAATATGGTGCGTGCAACACCACTCTTGATCGATGAGAAATGAAACTCCAGCCATAATCAGCCAATCAGCAGGACAGGGCCCACTCATGAACAAAAAACCAGCAAGACGTAAGCCCACCCATGAATTGTTAATACCC
>JAODKE010000043.1:521523-537776 GCA_026779605.1 Mormyrus hasselquistii
GGGGGGGGGGGGGGGGGGGGGGGTGGTGGCGGTGGGCTGGGGGTTGGGGGGGGGGGGGGGGGGGGGGGCGCTTGGGGGGGTGAAGGGCATGAGCACATTCGTGTCACCCTGGGAAGGAACATTGCTCGGTTTCCGGAGGACCCTTCAGGTTCACTGCGCCCCTTCAGCAGTGGGTTCACAGGTGCTGCTCAGTCTCCTTGCTGAGCACTTACTGTACACCTTCATTCCCATTCCTGACACCAATGTGACGCAGCTACCAAACACGGCGATTGCCAGTAAGTAAATGACATGGAGTCAGTGTGCAGGAAAACACACAAAATGGTTTTATTGCACATCACTCTTAGAACTCACACACTGCCCACTGTGCCGGTTGCCCCAACTACTATACAGCGCACGGTGGCCACACAAACATCACTATTTACAAGAATTAACATTGAACAATTCACATCACATGAATGTACAGCACAATAACCACATAATACATGCTAATTACATGAGGAGGGCTACCCTCGGCGGTGCTTTGGTTCTAGATCTGGTTTGGTTCTAGATCTTCCTTAATCATGTTCATTACATCCACATTGATCGTTGATGTCACATGTAGCACAATACAGAAGAACAATGCCAGCATGGGCAGGATACTGACCCAAGAACACCTGGCTTTATGATCCAAAACTGTTAAAGCCAAACTGTGGAAAAGTCCCCCAAGATGCACACTAGTAATTGAGCCACTCAGGGAATTGTAACCTTGATGCATATTAATTTTTATGCACTAAGGTGTACATGGTAGTTTGTTTTTCTTGTTTTTATTTAGTACATGCCTTCAGCAGTGGCAGCCTAATGGTTAGGGAAGTGCACTTGTAATCAAATGATTGCTGGTTTGAATCCCTGACAGCAAAGTACCCCTGAGGTACCTGAGTATGGTACCGCCCCCAAGCACTGCTCTCTGGGTTCTGAATTAGCTGCCCCCTGCTATGTCATGATATGGGTTAAATGCAGAGGATACATTTTATTGTGCTGTGGTGCGTCAACAACGACAACAAATCACTTTTCACTTCATAGTATATGTCACCATGAAGGAGGGAAAGTGCCTGGGAGCACAAACTTAATGGTCCAGTGAGCATCTCCCAGTGCTGCCCTAACAGCACTGGCACGGCTGTAGGCTGGATCATAAGCCCTCCAGTGATCAAAAGCCCTCCCTACCACCTCCCCTGTAGCTCACGACATGTACCTGCAGCCACCCCCACTATCATGCCTGCCAGTCCACCTCATCCCTCTGTCTCTGCCTCTTTCTCCCCCTCCTCTCCCTGACAGAAGCTGCCTTGTAATAATTTATGCACCTCTCCATGGTTACCCACTGGTGTCTTTAAACTCTATGGCTGGATCAGATTCTGAGCTCCCAGAAGCTCACAAGGATCACACATTTTACAGCCCCCCCCCCCCAAAACACACACCCACACACACACACACAGTGTGTCTGCCCCATCTCGGTCCCCCTGGTCCACCGCGGCAAAGACGGTAACCTCTGAAACATCTGCCGCCGTAATCTGTCCTATTGCCTCGCCTGTCTGTGTCCGACTCACTCCCCCCAAGCCTTCTCTGCCGCGATATAACTATTAACTGACAAAAATATGATGGAGAAATACAATTCCACACGACGTAATGCAAAGCAGGAACAAATGCACAGCAAAGCTGCGCTGCTCTCAGGGAGTCAGAAGGCGACCTTATGGGAACGTTCAGGTTCTATACAAGTAAAGCTTTAGTGTCAAAAGCCACGCTCAAGCAATTTATTACTAATTAACCTATATACCATAAATTTAACTTGCAAAAGGCAGTACAGTATAGTTTTACGCCTTAGAAACCTACCGGGCGACGATCTCGCTGTCAACTTTTACAATACAGTATGGGTCACTGGTTCCGGAGCTATTTGAAAGAGAAAAGGAGAACTTCATTAGGTGTGCGTTAAATCCATCTACGTAAATATACGATACATTTTATAGTTTACTACAGAATTCTTCGATTTACTTTCTTTGAGTTTACAGCTTTATAGTTTACAATGGCTCATCTTACAAACATTACTCTGTTACATTACACTTTAAAAACAGAAGTAAAAAAAACCCAAAATCGCACATTTCTGTTCAAACCTCAATCTTATTCAGAGGGTTTTACAAACAAAGCATATACGCAGTCAGTGTGTGCCCTATTTAAGAATTTAAAATCAGGATTTTAGGCAACCGTAAATTAACATCCATAACTGTATATGACTGTATACAGTATGTTAGCTAGCTCTTTAGCTTTATTAAATGCTTTTATTGTTTCTACTGTACATCGTACAGTACTGACTGCAAATCACCGATCCCAGTTTAAAATTTAAAGTTGCGGTATTTCTAAAACTTACACATCCTTGGCAGGCAGATTCCGTCCTTCCACAATGCGAAAATAAAGAGACGTGTTTTTCGCCATTTTCGCCGCTTTTCTAGATTCTTAAAACGCTCGCCGTTAGCCTGTGTTCTTCAAAATGATGCGCCAGGTTTCTGTCACATCCGAAGAAACCGGCATGTGCATCCACACCTCCGTTCTTAAATATTGTAGTGAGTACCTACGTTTGAAGCATACGCTTTTATTAGTAGATTATCACGATATATTTTATATACAAGAAGAATATGTGACAGTCCCCCGAGGAGCTGCGGCTGTGCATGACAGCATCACCCCAAACCCATGAACTCCTAGTGAACAGCAAGCGGACTGAAAGCAACACCGCCGATTTCTTGACACTCCGTCATACTTTTATAGCAAGGCAGTCGTCTTAAAAGAAAGCAACTGGCAACATAAAACATAAAGATAAATATCAATAAAGAGAAAGAGCTACTGCTCAGCCGGTGCACATCAGTCTTTGGCTGAAATGACAGCCCCGAAATGCCTCCGTGCAGCCAAGGAAGGTGTGAATACCACTCAGCTAATACTGGCGATTGATACAGTGATGTTAGGGCGCCATCTGGCGTGGAGACGCATCCCTTACAAACTCACGTTCCCCCTACGGAAGCCACCACCCCCCTTCGTGTTTTTCATATGTGTACCATTCGTATGCATCTTAACAGTCTAAAATCACTACTGTTTGACATGTGAATTGTCACAAAATATTGTAGATTTTCATAAAAGCGTATCCGTCAAGGTGATAAAGCCGCACCGGCATGCAGGCGGACAGCATAGCCTGGGGTCTTCCGTCAGCGTGGCGCGTCGGTGTCGCAGACTTGAAGTTCTTTCTCAGCTCGTAGGTTGTTTTCCGAATTTCTCTTAATCGATCCGTAAGTCCATCAAAGTTGTAATTATTTAAACGATTCCTTAAAGCAACTGCTTGTTTTTTTATTGTAACTTCGTAATTCTGTTAAATGCCCGGCTGTGTTTAACATGCTACATCGTTCTCTCGTAACTGGAACGATATGTTAGAATTTCCTTGCAGCAACTAATTTGTATTGTGTTTCATTTGAAGGACCTTTTCTGGGTTCATAACAGATTCTTATTGACCTGTGTGTGAGCTAAACTGTGTTTATGACTTAATGGAGACGTACTCCGGTGCTTATGGCGAGCAGACAGACTCGGCGAAGCAGCAGGAGAGACATTACTACCTCCTGTCTGAACTCCAGACGCTTGTAAAAGACTTGGCCAGGTGAAAGCGGATCAAGTTCATTGTGTTTTTTTTTTTATATATAAATCTTTGCACAACGTGCTGCCGAGAGGCTCTTTGGCTTAGTGTGTGTCGTGCCCCTCCAGCTCTTTCCAGCAGCGCCTGTCGCACACCACCCTGAGTGACCTGGCCCTTGCGCTCATCGATGGCACCGTGTATGAAATCGTACAGGGGCTGCTTGAGATACAGCACCTAACGGAGAGGAACTTGTACAATCAGAGACAGAAGCTGCATAGTGAACACAGAGGTGGGTAAGAAGCAGAAAGTGCCATATTGTTTAACAACAACAGGCTGCAAATAACAAGCTGAGCTTGATTCCCAATAAATGAATGTAACATTTATTTGGTGCTTTTCAAAACACCCAAATCTGTTTGCAGAACCAATGGGGAGCCACTTCCATCCTTACCACCACTGTGTAGACCCCACCTGGATGACGGCAGCCTTTCTGTGCCAGTACACTCACCACACAATAGCTAAGCTGATGAAGGGGCAGGAGGGAATTCACTAGGCAAAAATAGGGGATGATTAGGAGGCCAGATCTGAAAGGGCCACAGTGGGCAGTTTTAGCCAAGACATCAGGGTTGCACCCCTACTCTATGAAAGATGCCCTTTGCACTGGGGCATTGGGATCCACACAGGATGGGCTAACAACTTGGCCACACCAACGCCCCTTCCCGCAGCGACCCAGCTTTCATAGCTGGTCTCCCACCCAAGTACTGGCCAGGCCCAAACCTGCTTAGCTTCAGGTGGATTACCTGGTCTCCACTGTAGGTCGTATGGCTGCTGATAGTGGTCCATCCCTCCCTCCAGATTCAGAGCCTATCCTGGAAGCTTGCCAGTGGTATTGAAAAATTGATTAGTGGTACACTGGTGGCTCATTTTCACATTGCCCATCTTGCTCTCAGTAAGAGACAAATCAATGAGAGTCAGCCGGAGCAGGTGTTCTGTTAGTCCTTGTCCAAGGGTCCAGTGATGATATGATTATTCTGACCCCATGAGGAACATGTCACCCCCTCCATACACACAGAGTGATATGATGAATTTATACGCTTGACCAAGCTTCTGAACATGAATTGATACATGGTGGAAAAATAATCCAGTTTCTTCAGAAGCATGGTGTGGAATAAATGTTTATATAGTTATTCGTGTTAATTTTCTTCTTCAGTGCTATTGATTGGTTTTGCAGGTGTTATTAAGCTACTTGTGATTTGCCATCTTCTTGTATCTGATTATCACTGCAGTCCATCTCTCACTTGTGCATTAAATCAGACTGTTGTGTTTCTGTTTTATTTTTGCTCGCAGCTCTCAAACAGGAGCTTGTTCGCAAGCATAAGGAAGCACTACAGGCCTGCAAATCCCACAACCTGGCAGTTCTGAGGATGAACCAGCAGGCGGAGACAGAGGTCAGCAACTGGTTGTTGTGATTGTGAAACAAGGATGTAGGTAAAACATGGTGCCATCCATCCATGCATCTCACTGTTGGGGGTTTTTCGTCCATGTACGGTTACTTGAAGTATATTCATATGCATGCACCTGTATTGGATACACATGTGCATATTAAACAACTGCCGCCCCCCTGACCCCAGAAGAATCAGAATCAGAATCACTTTATTAATCCCTGTAGGGAAATTCTCTTTCATTACAAAACAACCTCCTGATGAGAATAAAAGATTTAGGAAAGTTATGTACAGAATAGAAGAGATTTAGATAGAACTATAAGAACAATAAAGTAATTAAAATAAAATAAAAATAATAAAATAGCCAATAAAAATAAAACCTATAGCAGCAATTATATTAACATCGTCATAAATTAAACATTAATTTGCATAGTACCTGCGATATTACAGCAAACGAATACACAGTATACATGGTTCTTTAAGGTGATTGTGCTTATGGTTGTGGTTTGAGTGATCAGATATGTGTGTTGAAGAGTTTTATTGTTATATATTTCTATATTGTTATATATTTCTTCAGTTCAACTTCAGTTCTCTGCAGATGGACTGAGTGCCATTGCTCTCCACCCTGAATAAAACGCTGGACATGCGCATGTTGTCCATACCGTAATTAGTTGCCCAAATCATACAGTTTAACCCTCTCCACCCTACAGGCCTTGGAGCAGCGTGTGAAGGAGGAGCAAAGCATGATGGATGAGAAGATTGTAGTGGAGCTGGACCAGAAGGTGGTGGACCAGCAAACGACACTGGAGAAGGCAGGGGTTCCAGGCTTCTACCGGACCACCAACTCCCAGGTTCCTCCCAGCCACTTGGCTCCCATGGGGCTCAGCAGACTGCGCTCTTACTTTTACTCTCTGTATTATTCATGAGTTATGTGGGAGAAATGAGACACTGCCTCATACTAGTGTTCAGTTCACCCCAGGGATCCGTGTGCATGTTCTCCTCACGTCGTGGAAGGTACTCTCGCTCCCCCCCACAGTCCAAAAACATGCTGAGGCTAATTGTTGTCATATTTCCCGTAGGTGTTCATGTGTGAGTGGATGGTGTGTGTGTGTGTGTGTGTCTGCACTGAGATGGGTTGGCACCCCATCCTGAGTTGCTTCCTCCCTTGCACCCATAGCCTCCGGGATAGGCTCTGGACTTCCATGACCTTACATAGGAGAAGTGGGTACAGAAGATGGATGGATGGATGAATGAGATCACGGTAAACTAGGATCAGTCCGCCATGGCCTCTGCCTCCGGCTGCCGCCCAGTCTACATAGCACTGGACCCTCATGATCCCTACTGCAGGTGGTGGCCCACAGGGGAACGGTCCCATGGGGCTCATTGGGGCCTGGGCAGGCCGCCAGGAGGTCATTAACAAGCTCTCCTCCAGGCCTGGCTACAACACAGGATGCCAGTCTCCCTTTCCCAGCTGGGGTTTCTAGTTCCTTGTTTTTTTCTTTTTCACGAATCACTCTTTTTCACGAATCACTCTTTTTCACGAATCACTCTTTTTCACGAATCACTCTTAGGGTAGTGAGCTCAGCTTTAGAGAGGGTGAGGGGCTTTGACATTCAGGAGGGGTTCAAAGTAGTGCCGCTGCTCCTACACATAGTTGGGAACCAGTTGAGGTGGTTTGGGAATCAGATGCCTGCTGGATGCTTCCTTGGAGAGGTGCTCCAGGCATGTCCAATGGGAGAAGACCCCAGGGCAGACCTAGGACATGCTGGAGAGATATTATCTCTAGGCTGGCTTGGGAACACGTTGGTATTCCCCGGGAGGAGCTGGAGGAGGTGGCTGTGGACAGGGAGGTCTAGGTCATCTCTGCTCAGATTGCTGCCCCAGCAACCCAGACCTGTTAAGTTGCAGGAATCGGATGGATGGCATGAATGAATGTGACAGCAGTGAAGCCAGTGGTTTAAAACGTTGCTCCATTCTGAAATGTGTATGTGCTTACTGTCTGTGTGTGTCTGTACATGTGTTTGTGTGTGTGTGTGTGTGGGGGTGGGGTGCATGGTAGCTCACTGGTTGATGTAAGCTGGTGTCTCCTCCCCTTGCTGTAGGAACTGACCATGCAGATGAACCTGCTGGAGCTGATTCTCAAGCTGCAGCAGAAGGAGTCTCAGTCTAGGAGCCTTTCCTGAGGGCAGTGTGCCTGTGAGGGAGGGGGGCCTTGGCCAAGCCTGCCACCTACACTCGCGTGACCTTCACCCCATGGTGTTCCGGTCTGACATGCGGCTCTTGGGTGAAGACACCTCCTATCATGATGCTGTAGAAAATCCCATCACAGTCAGCTTCTGAGGGGGACTTTTTAGAGGAAAAGCAGTTAGACTCCATTTGCTATCGACCGAATGAGGGTCCTGTCAGCACTTCTGAGCGCAAGATTCCTATTTTCTGTGTTTTCTTACCGTATGGTAGCATAAATGTTGGTTTGTGTGTATAACACACTGACATACGTCACTTCAGTCTGTTTTTTTTTCTGTGCATTTTGAGCTGCAGCTAAAATTGCTTTATGAAAATAAGAGGCTCTGTTGCCCCATTTCCAAAATGTGTGAAAATCTGATGGTAAATAAACTTAATAGTTCTGCTAATCTGTAGCAGGTTTTGGTGTGTCACATTGTGTAGGAAAGCTATGTGTAAACCAGCATTAACTCCCATGTTTGTTTACCAACCAAATTCAGAGCCTTTCTTAATGAAATATCTCCTCTGATACTGGGTTCCTATTTATTTCAGATCAGCAGTCTTTCCATATAGCAGTTAAATGTATAACAGAATTGGATCATTGGAGTAGGCTATAATCGTTATCAGAATTTTTACAAAATTCCCGGGACCTGTGTCCTTTGGAGTCTGACTAAATAGGATTGTCCCCTTAATCCAGGGGTAGCCAGTTTTAGCCACAGAGGGTTGGAGTGTGTGCAGGTTTAGGTCAGCTGTTCAAACCCAGGCACAAGGACTCTTCACGCGATCAGTCCTCTAATTAGGGCGTTACAGTGAAAGCTGACACACACAGCTGCCTTTTTGTATATGATTGCTCACCCCTGCCTTAATCTGTCACCAGGTAAAACTTGGTATAATTCAAATTTCATATGAAATGGAGATGATGCTTAATGCCCCTAAATTACTTAAACGTGCAGATCATCAACAGAACCAGGACATCAGATCTGTCTAAACTCAGTGGGACAGGCAGAAGCAGTTTTGTAGGACCTGACTAACTGTTGAGCGGCACAGAGCTGACAGGAGAAGCTGGCATCCAAACAAAGATCAGGAATGATGCACAGAAAAGCCAAGCAGAACCTGGCAGGGTAATGTGCCACTGGCACTTTGAACCTGAGATCAAAGCTCAACATTATTTTCCCCTTAATCCTAACTGGGATCTATGGAATGTTCCGTTACAACCAGCCCTTTCAAAAGAATGTTTCTTGGGCTGATTATTTAAATTTAACTGAGTAGTTATACCCTTGGGTACTTGGTGGTCAATACAGTGTCCCAAGAATGGCCACGGTCTACGCTTATTTTAGAGGTAGACAATACAAAGCACATGCGTACTGATTGTTTGTAGTCAGATAGGAAATTTTAAACATGACACAAGAGACAGGGTGCTTCAGTAACATTAGTAACAACAACAAATGTTTTTTTTGTAAAGCACATTATTATAAAATTACATTGTCTCAAAGCGCTTTACGGCATCCCCACCCAAAGCCCCCAGTGAGTAACCATAGGCGACAGTGGCAAGGAAAAACTCCCGAGAAAGAAGAAACCTTGGGAGGGACCAGATTCAAAGGGGGAGCCCATCCTCCAGGGGCCGGCAGAGAGAGTCAAATTGGAGAGATGGCTAAGTGCCAAGTCACACTGTGTAAATCATAAGATTTCAGACACAACCGGGGAGCAAGGAGGTGATAACAAGCTCCTTCCGATCGCCAGGCAACCAGTAGTAAGGCGGCGGGTCATACATGGAAGATGACACAGGCAGAATGGCGAGCTGGATGCACGGACATCATTGGTAGTGGCGATGTCACATGTAGCAGGGTGTGCTGGACATCTTGATAGACTGAGGTCTCCAGGCAGCACCCCATCCCCCCCCCCCAAGGGGGGGTATGGGAAATAAAATGTGCAATTAGTCAAAGTAGGGGAGGCAGTGCTAAGAGTTAGGTGAGTGTAATATGAAGTGCAATGTGCAGGCTCCGGCAGATATGGCTATGGCAGCATAAGTAGGAGGGAGAGCCAAGTGGGAACCCAGGCATGGGGAGTCCCTGAAATGTCAGCACTCCAATCCCACAAGGGGGTGTGAAGCTGGAGTGACAGCACTGACAATTCAGTTTATTCAAAGCCAATGGCACCGATCTCCACCCAGCTCTACACCTCACACTATAGGTCTAACTGGGAGTGAGGAGTTAGCTAGAGCTAGAACTAGTGTCCCTGTAATCTAAACTAAACAGGTGTGTTTTTAGTCTGGACCTGAATATTGAGAGTGAGCCTGAATCCCGCACATCTGGTGGAAGACCATTCTACAGCTGAGGAGCTCTATAGGAGAAAGCTCTGCAGCCTGCTGTAGCTCTTTCTACCCTAGGTACTAACAGATATCCTGCACTTTGCCCAGCAGATCACTGAGGTATTCTGGTGCAAGGCCATTCAGTGCTTTATAGGTTAATAGCGGTATATTATAGTCAATCCGAGACTTAACTGGTAGCCAAAGAAGGGAGGATAAGACTGGTGTTATGTGATCAAATTTTTCAATGTTTGTGAGAACTCTGGGTGCAGCATTTGGTACCAGCTGAAGTTTATGTAGGGATCCAGATAGGCAACCAGAAAGGAGAGCATTACAGTAGTCCAGTCTGGAAGTTACAAAGGCATGTATTAATTTTTCTGCATCATGAAGTGAGAGCATCTTACAAAGCTTGGCTATGTTCCGTAGATGATAAAACACGGTTCTAGTAATACTTCTTATGTGAGCATCAAAACATAGATCTGAATCAACTAGAAGATCAAGATTTCTAACCACTGTGTTAGGTTGTGTAGGAAAGCCACCAATGTTGAGGTGGTGAAACTTATTTCTTGCAACCTTGAGACCAATTACCAGTACTTCTGTTTTTTCTGTGTTTAACATAAGGAATTTTTTTGCCATCCAGCACCGGATATCTAATAGACAGTCTTGTAACCAAGAGCAGTGATGTAACATCAGTGTTAACAGATATATACAACTGTGTATCATGTGCATAATGAAACCCAACACCATGATTTCTAATAATGTTACCAAAAGGTAGCATGCATAAGGTAAACAGTAGCGGGCCCAGTACTGATCCCTGTGGGACACCATATTGACTTTGGTCGCCTTGGAAGATTTATTGTTCACATGGGCATACTGATAGCAATCAGTTAAATAAGAATGGAACCAAGAGAGAGCTGTCCCCTTAATGCCAACCATACCTTCTAACCGGTCCAAGAGGATATTATAGTCCACAGTATCGAATGCTGCAGTTAAATCTAGCAATACCAACAGAGATATACATCCACGGTCAGTAAGTTGAGATACTCTCATTATTTTCAATTTACTGCGCGGAAAGTCAAGAATATTACTGTGGAAAACTATGCCCAGGTCGGAAACACCTTTCTATCACTGTAAATTCCATAAGCAACCTGCCCAAGCACTAAAGACAGCATGCTAGCACAAAGCATTTGAAATAAAGTTATGAAAGGACTATGACATTTGTTTTTGTATTTTGATTAAGTAAAATGGGAAGTGTGTAGTGTTACAGAGTAATTCAAAAGTAAAGTAATGAGTAGTGTTATTACATTTCAGAAGGATTAACAAGCAAAAGCGTCCCAGTACAATTTAAAGAAGTAATTGGTAACTTTAGTAATTTTTTAGTAATCACCCCAAAACTGGTTATGGCAGATTGATTCCTGGCTGGTTAGGAAAGACTGACGGGCTCCCTGACTGCGCACTGCCCACTCCATGTTATACAGGAGAGAGCTGCACTGCACTGCCTTACACACCTCACTTCGTCTTCTTGGGTACTCTGGTTCCTCCTACAGTGCAAAAACACAAGATTCAGGTAGTTTCTTAGAATTGCCCCTCGAGTGGCCTGTGATTGGCTGTCCACTAAGAGCCAGGAACTCTATGTGAGACAAATAATGACGACTCACTCCAAAGGGGCGCTGTTACTCAGCGGCTAACCTTCTATACCTGTGATCGGTTTGAGACCCAGCATAATAGTTCGCCAAAGTCCATGGACTCCCGAACAATACTCTCTAATGTGACCCTCCCAAGCTTGCTCTCACCTGTGTATATGTGTGTGCGTGTCTCACAGAGAACAATATGTTGTAGGCAAAAAAACAATTTGCCTAGGGGGATTACTAAAACATCATTATTCTATTATAATAGGAAAAGCTTAAGATCGCGAGGGATGCAGTGTTATACCTTTATTTAAATGAACTTACGAAATAACCCGCACTTATTATCGTTAGTGAGAAACCCTAACGTGAACCGTTTAACAGAGGCTTGGGATTACAGTTGGCCTGAAGCGGGGTCCCTGCAGCTTTAAGAGCGGTTACGCACCCCACCCTCCGCGTATGTTCTACACACCGGAGCGCCGCTCATCCGTCTCGTAGCGCAGCCAAACCGGCAACAGCGGTGTCCGTCTCCTGGGTGGAAAGGTAGCGTCCCCGTCTTTCCGTTTAACACTACCGGTGGACCTTATCAAATGTACCTCTGCGTTCTTTTCTTATATTGTAATAGACCTAATTGAATTAGAAGGACGATGCTTTTTTCGCCAAGGATTTCGCAGCCGCACAATCGTATCTCTCTTTACATGACGATAGCGGGGATATTATTTAAATACCACAAAATATCGATGAAAAACATGTCAAAACATAATATTTGGAATAATTCGGTATTTCTCCTTAGGAATAGTACAGACGGTGTTTCGTCGGCACAGCAGGCGTTTCCATTTTGTCTTAAATTATAAATGATGCTGTTTTAAATGGCATAAATATTCAGTTCACCCGTAGCGCCTCTTCCGTTTATTTGCTTATTACGCATCGGGGAAAGCAGGTGATTTTAACCTTAATTCCCAGCTGGTGTTTGGAAGGGGGGGGGGTAATTACGTAATGGTGGCGTGTCTGTGGTGTTGCGAGCGCAGGGAGTGAGACGAGGCGATGCGGCGCCGCGGAGCGACCTGCCTGGGGCAGCGCGGTCCTCCATCTACACTGCCGTCCAGCCAAGGGGATGGATACACACTCTGGTTTAGTGTTAGTCATTTTGGCAATTTGGAAAAACAGAAACAACTAAAGTAGGATTACTGAATTCGCATACCGAAATATGTAAAATATTTAGCAGTACCTCTTAAAATATTGCTACTAATACACCCGAATTGATAACGCTGCCGCTTTAGGCAGCACAGACGCTCCGAGTCACGACCGCCGCTCCACAGTCACTTAAATGTCATTTTTGTAAATAAGATTCTGTCAAACAAAACGGATGTAAAATGTAATTTCAAAAGCTGGCAGACCTTAACAGTTTGATGAGAACAAGTTTATACTTTGTGCTTTTTAGCTTTCTTGCTATGAGTAACAGTGCTGACCAAAACAGCTGTTCACCCTGGCCAGACAGGTCAAGAATAATGACATCTCTCCCTGTCAGCCACATGGCCTGTGAGTGGTGACCCACCTACACACAGGTGGAGGCTACACTAGTAGAGTGGAGAAGTGAGTTCCTCCCAATAAACCAAGCAGGATCACATCTTGTGATCATTAAACCTCTCCAATGATCATCTTCAGCACAGATACCAGTTTTTCCTCCTCCTCTTGCTCAAAACCACATTAAAGAGGGTGATGTTCCCTGGCAGCCCTCCTCCGACATGGCAGGCCACTGACTGTACCAGTACCAGATAACTACTGAAACAATGTATGGCTGTGGTTTCTATTAGCACCAACGGACCCTTGCTTACTGATTAGTTTGCCTGACTACCCAGGTCCCTGGAAGTGAGATCTAGTTAGACAGAGAAATTGGAAGGTGGTTAGAATTGCACTGCCAGTAACTGCTGATGGGCACTTGAGATTATTCATCTGTGGAGCACAATAGCGCTCTGTGAATCAGATATCTGTGTTCAAGCCTGTATTTGAAGTTTTCTCACTTGAGGGCTTGGCATATCTGACTGCCTTCTCTGTGGTGTGTTTAGCTGGTGGATAGCAAGAATGGAAAGCTGTTGAGCTGTGGTGTTGTGTACTGGTTTATCATAGGCTCCTTGAATCCTCTTGTGTTAGTTCATAATAGCTCAGTCTAGAGATACTAATGCAAAAAAATACCTTCACAAATCTGTGATATGTATAACAAAAACAAAGTTAGTTATTTCATTTCTTGCCAGACAGTTTTATCCTAAGCTGGTTTGATAGTTTATTGAATCACATCAGTATTTGTTCAGGGGACAGTTTTAAAGGGCTGAGTCCGGAGGCCCTTTGTACATCTGCAGTTCCCTGTTGTTAGCTTACACTGTCGGTGTGTCATGGGTGCCTTGTCCCCCCAGGTGGGGAATGTGTGTGGCGTGACGCCTCGCCTCAAAGCTGCTCCTCATCTCGCATCTCTGTCCCACTGAGGGCCCGCCAGTCCAGGGCATCATCACCATGGCTACGCACACCCCAGGCTGTGCGCCGGCCGTGCGACTCTGTCAGAAGCTCAACCGGCGCAAGACGCTGGAAGCGGACATGATGGCAACGTCGCTGAAGCGCTGCCTCTCCACGCTGGACCTGGCGCTGCTGGGGGTGGGCGGCATGGTGGGCTCGGGGCTTTACGTATTGACGGGCACCGTCGCCAAAGAGACGGCTGGCCCGGCCGTGGTGCTGTCCTTTCTCATCGCCGGGGTGGCCTCGCTCATGGCCGCCCTGTGCTACGCTGAGTTTGGTGCCCGCGTCCCCAAGACTGGCTCTGCTTACATGTTCACCTATGTGTCCGTGGGAGAGATCTGGGCCTTCCTCATTGGCTGGAACGTCGTCTTGGAGTACATGATAGGTGGAGCCGCTGTGGCCCGCGCCTGGAGCGGCTACCTGGACTCCATCTTTAACCATGCCATCCAGAATTTCACGGAGACCCACATCATGCAGTGGAACGTGCCCTTCATTGCCCACTACCCTGATCTACTGGCTGCCGCCATCCTGCTGTTGGCTACCATCTTCATCTCCTTTGGCGTGCGCGTGTCCTCCTGGCTAAACCACATCTTCTCCACCATCAGCATATGCGTCATCGTCTTCATTCTCATCTTCGGCTTCATGCTGGCCGAGCCTGCAAACTGGAGCCAGAAGGAGGGTGGTTTCGCCCCCTTCGGCCTGTCTGGCATCATGGCGGGCACAGCCACCTGCTTCTATGCCTTCGTCGGATTTGACGTGATCGCCGCCTCCAGTGAGGAAGCCAAGAACCCGCAGAAAGCCGTGCCAGTGGCCACCGCCATCTCCCTGGCCCTGGCGGCCAGTGCCTACATCCTGGTGTCAACCGTGCTCACACTTATAGTACCCTGGCATACGTTGGACCCCAACTCTGCCCTGTCTGATGCTTTTTTCCGGCGTGGATACAGCTGGGCTGGTTTCATTGTGGCCATTGGCTCCATCTGTGGTGAGGGTTTTTGTACCTTTCTTCCTGCCCTCTCTCCCTCTCCTGCTGCCTGTCTATCTGCCCCCTTTCTCGCTGCCTGTCTGCCTGCCTTCTCTCCCTCTCCTGCTGCCTGTCTATCTGCCCCCTTTCCCGCTGCCTGTCTGCCTGCCCTCTCTCCCTCTCTCGCTGCCTGTCTGCCTGCCTTTTCTCCATCTCCTGCTGCCTGTCTGCCTGCTCTCTCTCCCTCTGTCTGCTTGTCTGCCTGCCATCCATTCTACCCCAGCGTAACGTTTACTGTAATGCCTTCTTGATGAGGCACTGATAAGCACAACTTCTCCTCCTCTCCTCCCTTCAGCGATGAACACCGTCCTGCTCAGTAACCTTTTCTCACTGCCCCGGATAGTATATGCCATGGCGGAGGATGGCCTGTTCTTCTCCGTCTTCTCCAGAGTGAACCCGGTCACCAAGGTCCCCGTCATCGCCATCCAGGTCTTTGGCTGCCTCATGGCCCTTCTGGCCCTCATCTTTGACCTGGAGGCTCTGGTGCAGTTTCTGTCTATCGGCACCCTGCTGGCCTACACCTTTGTGGCGGCTAGCATCATCGTGCTCCGCTTCCAGCCCGAGAAGGCAGCCTCTAGGTCTGGCTCCTCCAATGTCCACCAGGAGGCATCACCCACCGACGTGGAGCCCCAGACCATGGCCCAGGAGAGTGGTGAGCTGAAAGAGTATGAGTCCTTCTCTGACAAGCTGCAGCTGGTAGAGCAGGAGAAGCAGAGCCGCGAGCGCCGGGCTGCGGGCCAGCTGAAGGCCCGCTGGGAGCCCTACCTGGGCCACATGCTGGGTGACTGCGAGCCAGGAGAAGTGGTGGCCTTCTCAGTGCTGGCACTTATGGTCAGTGGCCTCTCGCTGTGTGCCGTGCTGGTGTTCGGCAGCGACGCGCTGCAGCTGCCCCTGTGGAGCATCTCGCTGCTGGTGCTTGTGTTTGGCCTGGCCTTCCTGCTCAGCCTGGCCCTCATCTGGGTCCATGAACAGCAGGCCAACACCAAGACCTTCCAGGTGAGCGCAAGGCCCCCGATATGGTCTGTGCTTCCAAATGCATGTGCTTTACACACCAATACATATGTACATACATAATCACGGACAGATATGGACAAGCACATGCATAAATGAGGTATGTACAGTAACCCCTCCAATGACCATATATACCCTATACGGTTAGGGGAGCCTGCATGGAATATATCAGCAGACACTCATGGATAAGGGAGCCCGCATACAGACATGCATGCAGACATGCACACATACGGGAGTCCCCACATGACACGTATGCTGACAAGCATGGATAGGGAAGCCCCCCACAGGACACACATGCAGACATGCACAAATATGGCAGCACACACAGGACATGTTGAAAGACATGTAAGGATGGGGGGCTCCCACAACATGCATATGCACAGATATATGGATAGGGGAGCCCAAATGGGACACGTATGCACAAGTGCACAGATAGGGGAGCCCAAACGGGACACGTATGCACAAGTGCACAGATAGGGGAGCT
>JAODKE010000043.1:547438-561486 GCA_026779605.1 Mormyrus hasselquistii
ATTAAAATATGTGTAGGCTACATACAAAGCTTAACAGAACTGTTTTACATTGCATGTGTAACACAAACACTCCAACAAAAGCCAGAACAAGAGCAGGAAAGTTGTGACTCTCGTCGTGTCCTAAATGGCAGCTCCTGCCAACCAGAAAACTGAATGGCATCGATCAGCCTTTTTCTTCACTTTTTCGTCACTTTCTATCTGAGGAATTATGTATAATGTTTATACATAAAGCAATTCTTAAATATACATGAGTCGATAATGCATGTACCAACATTTAATTGTTAGCAAAAGTGCAAGAAGTACATTTTGATTATGATTCACATAGAATGTTGTTAAAAAGGTTAGGTCTGTGTTACTTTATTCAGCGCTTATATCTTTTTACATGCCATTGAAATCCTTCATTTGAGCTTATTGGGGCATCATCATTGGGGCATGTACTGCCATTGACTGATAACTGTATTTTGATTGGTTGGGGACCATGCTATCAGAGAAATATTGCCATACTGCACTGAGGTAGACAGACACGCATCTGTGTTGTTCTTGTTCCTGCTTTGTTCCTGCACAGTCCCCATCAGCTGACTAACATCAGTTCTGTTTGCGGCGTGTGGCGGGGTAGCAGGTCTGAAGGGCGGGCCGGACCCTGCTGCAGCTCTCTGCGGCTTGTTCCTCTGCTGGCAGAAGCAGCTCCACAGCCTGACATTGCGGCATAGACAACATGGGGCCTCTCTCAAGGGCCTGAATGCCATCTCTCAGTCCTGCTCCTTGCTGACTCATGGCCCCCTGTGGATGGCTGGATGGTACAAAGAACATAAGCTACACACTGAAGGACAATTTCCAGGGCATTTGACTATGGGCACTTTTACTTTCTTAAGGTTTTTACCCAGCTATATACTCAGTGTAACATGCACATAGTCAGATTTAAGCCCATGTATCTGTGCTGTTATATCACTACATTAGTAGAGTCCACCAGGGGTGTCAGAAGCATTTTGAATGTGGGGGGTGGGACACTGGCATAAATATCAGTATTTTATGTTAAGTGGGGGGGGGGGGGTCCAATTGAATAATTATGAAAAATGAGGGGGACATGTCCCCCTCAGATTTAATGGCAGCGACGCCCATGCTGTCTGCTGTAATGATGGCTATATCACTAAATTAGTACTATCTGCTGTAACGATGGCTATATCACTAAATTAGTATTGTCCACTGTAATGATGGCTATATCACTGCATTCGTACTGTCCACTGTAATGATGGCTATATCACTGCATTCGTACTGTCCACTGTAATGATGGCTATATCACTAAATTAGTAGTCTGCTGTAATGATGGCTATATCACTGCATTAGGACCAGACTGCTAACAATGATGGCCACTGTATTGGTTTATTGTTGGATAGGCAGTTACTGTAACAGTCATGTTTGTAATGGCTTCTAACATAGCTTACAAAGAGAGACCCTCTGGACTGGGGTGCCAGCCCCCCTGGCTGTCCTCTGAGGTCTTAGCTGGGCAGTGGGACTGTAGCTGGTAAGGTGAGCCCACCTGCAGAGGAACCACAGAAGAACCTTCCTGTAGCGCTTCATTTTTGTGTACAGTACAGCCCAAAGCAGCGCCCCCTGCTGCCTGTTCCTATCAGTACTGTCACTTTAAAGATACATATAACGGTGAATGCAAAGAACAAAGGTGAAGACTTACTGTGACTTTGTAGTCCCCATGCTGTCCTTTCTTCCTCAGCTTTGCCAAGCTGGCACTCAGGGTGGCATTCTCCTGTTCCAGCACACCAATCCGCAGCACATTGGCACACAGCTGCTGCTCCATGTCCCCTAATACATCACCTGTGCCTGGGAGGTCAGGAGGCAGAGCGTAAGGGAGCAATGCTCCGCACAGTCACGCAGCATGGACCATCCCTACTACACATGTGATATATTAATAAAAATCAGAATATCATCAGATTTATATATAAATAACAAACACAATATGACAGTTTTAGGCTTGTTTCCTCAGGTCATGGTCTGGTTTCCATTTTGAATGGAAATTTAACATTCACTCAGCAGGATAATTAACACTGCTGTCGTGGGCCTTGAACCAATATACCATTGGTGCCTTTACTCAGAAACCATGCTGCCTGAGACACACAGTGGGTGGCAGAATACGGCAGCCGTACTCTGTGGGGACCCCTGTACGGGGGGGCACAGCTCAGGGTAGGCCACCAGCAGCCTTTCTCGCTGCCTCTGCTCCTCCAGCTCCCCCCGGAGCCTCTCCACACACACCCTCAGAGTCTGAGTTTCCTCCTGCAGCTGCACACCGAGGACCTGAGGGGACGCACAGCAAGACGGCGGCAGGTCGTGTTCATCTCAGTGTCTGCATTCTATCACAAGGGAGGTTTACACAGCACACAGAAACATAACTTACCATCCATTTACACCACCCATTTGCCCATTGATTGCATCCCCATTTACACCACCCATTTGCCCATTGATTGCATCCCCATTTACACCACCCATTTGCCCATTGACACCCCCCATTTGCCTGTTAAAGCCACCCATGTACACCACCAATTTCCCCACTGTTACCACCCATTTACACCATCCATCTGCCCACTGATACCACCCATTTGCCCACTGATACCACCCATTTACACCATCCATTTGCCCACTGATACCACCCGTTTCCACCATCCATTTGTCCATTTCCACCATCCATCTGCCCACTGATACCACCCATTTACACCATGCTTTTGTCCATGAACACCACCCATCTACGACATTAGGTGGTTTTGGCGTGGGGGTGTAGCCGTGGCCTATCTGCTGTCGGGTGGCTTTGGAGTCGGGGCAGGGGCTACCTGCTGTTGGCTAAGCTGAGTCTGAAGCAGCTCCTTCTCCTCTCCAGTCAGCCTTAGCTTCTCCTGCAGCTCTGCCTGGCTCTCCTCCACCTGACCCAGCCGTCCCTGCAGGTCCACACATTCCCTGTCCAGGGCATCGACGCGCTCCAGGAGGGCCCTTTGCTTGGCCTGTGTCGCCTGAATGAGCACAGTAGAGAGAACGATGGGTGATGGATATGGAGTGAAAGATGGGGCCAAGCAAAAAGATAATGCAGGTAGTGAGAATTGACTGGCAACACAGTCATCTGGCCATTAGTCTTTATCCATCCATCCCTTTTTATCCTTCACATATTTCCAAATTAGTGACATTCTGATCATTTATTATTCAGCATGTTGAAGAGGTTCACCTTCTTTCAGTGAATCGGTATGGCCGTTGGCCACTGGCTGCTGTCACGCGTCCGCTGGCTAGGCGGGGGCTCACCTCCTGTTGCCGACAGGCACTCTCGTACTTGGCGCTCTCTTTGTCCAGCAGAAGCTGCTGGCCAGTTAGTTGGGTCTGGAGGGAGAGAGTCTGCTCCTTCAGCTCCTCAAGCTTCTCCTGCTTGGCCTGCACCTCCCGCTGGAGCCGGTCCCTTTCATGCTCTGGAGATCACAGCCCCCATTAGCAAAATCTTTTAAAATGTTATTTTTTCACTCAGGTGTCTGTTTGTTAAAAGGAATGTCGAAGAATCTGGAGTAAGAAGAGTGAAACTATCAAGAGTGTTCTCAGGTGCTAAAGAGTGCGTGTGAGGCGCGTGCTCAGTTGGAAAAGATGTGCGAGGAGTGTTCAGATGCTGCCTAAGGTCAGTTACCAATAGCTATAAACAGACACCTGTCAAGGCTGAAGTGTTATTTAAATTTAGTGTGTTCTGGAGCTCAGTACAGCTGTCATGAACTGGGTATGTACTTTTCAGACCTAAAGTATTTGCATAATGGCCCCACCTCTTTGGCTAACAGCATGTGTACATGCAAGTTTGATTGTCCAGGAAATATTTCAGGAGTTTGAAATTTGCTCTGAATCAACTAGAGAAGAACATGTTCAGCTAATCTTCATGCACTGCTACACATTAGCAGGCTTGCATGTACACTATATTGCCAAAAGCACTGGGACACCTGCCCGTTCTTAATAAATAGGCTTTAATATGGAGTTGGCCCACCCTTCGCAGCTATCAACATTTCTGGGAAGGCTGTCCACAAGGTTTAGGAGTGTGTTTATGGGAATTTTTGACCATTCTTCCAGAAGAGCATTTGTGAGGTCAGGCACTGATGTTGGATGTGAAGGCCTGGCTCACAGTCTCCGCACTGATTTATCCCAAAAGTGTTCGCGGTATCGGGTTGAAGTCAGTGCTCTGTGCAAGCCAGTCAAGTTCCTCCACACCAGATTTGCTCATCCATGTCCTTATAGACCTTGCTTTGTGCACTGATGCACAGCCATTTTGGAACAGGAAGGGGCCATCCCCAAACTGTTCCCACCAAGTTGGGAGCATGAAATTGTCCAAAATGGCTTTGAATGCTGCAGCATTAAGAGTTCCTTTCATTGGAACTAAGGAGCCAAGCCCAACCCCTGAAAAACAATCTCACACCATAATCCCCCTTCCACCAAACTTTACACTTAAGAACATAAGAAATTTACAAACGAGAGGAGGCCATTTGGCCCATCAAGCTCATTTGGGGAGAACTAATAGCTCAGAGTTGTTAAAATCTTATCTAGCCCCGATTTAAAGGAACCCAGGGTTTTAGCTTGCACTACACTAGCAGGAAGACTATTCCATACTGTAACTGCACACTGTGTAAAGAAGTGCTTCCTCAAATTTGGTTTATGTTCTCCGGCTAATTTCCACTTATGGCCACAAGTTCTAGTATTTCAATTAATATTGAAATAGCCATTTGGCTGAACAGCATCCAGACCTGTTAGAATCTTATATACCTGGATCATGTCCCCCTTAGTCTCCTTTGCTCAAGGCTAAACAGATTCAGCTCAGCTATCCTCTCCTCATAAGACATTCCTCTAAGACCAGGAATCATTCTCGTAGCCCTCCGTTGCACCTTTTCTAAGGCAGCAATCGTTGTGGGGTTTCCTCCGGGTACTCCGGTTTCCCCCCACAGTCCAAAGACATGCTGAGGCTAATTGGAGTTAATAAATTTCCTGTAGGTGTGCATGTGTGAGTGAATGGTAACAGTGTGTGAGTGTGCCCTGCGATGGGCTGGCCCCCTGTCCAGGGTTGTTTCCTGCCTCGTGCCCATTGCTTCCGGGATAGGCTCCAGACCCCCCATGACCCAATAGGATAAAGCGGGTTGGAAAATGAATGAATGACTTATTGCACAGGTGGCATCCTATCACAGTACCACACTTGAATTCACTGAGCTCCTGAGAGCGACCCATTCTTTTGCAAATGTTTGCAGTCTGCATGTGTAGATGCCTGATTTTATACACCTGTGGCCATGGAAGAGATTAGAACACCTGAATACAATGATTTGGAGGGGTGCCCCAATAATTTTAGCAATATAGTGTATATCAACATTTGCATTTCATGCATTTCCCAGATGATTCATATGCAATTCTTTTACAAAAATATAAAATGAATGCAGTTTGCTGAGGGAAAAGTAACAGTTTTGAGAGGACCAGTGGAATTCGTTCATTTGTTCATATGTTGACTGTTGTGCCAAAGCATATTTTTCTGTACTCTTTGGTGAGGAAAGGTAGGCTGTGCCCTTACCAGCACTGTGCACTTTATCCAGCTGCACACTGCAATTGCAAAGTTCTGCCTTGAGTTTTGAGTTTCTTTCTTTCAAAGACAAATTTTCTGAAAGGAAAGAATGGGTGTGTGTTAGCAGTGACAGGGCCGACTGAGCTTTCACAGCAAGTCTCACATATGGATCACTCCCTGGGACATAATCCGTCCAGAACAGTACATCGCATACCTCTCCAGCACACACTTTCATCCAAAGCAACTTACAGCTTTGTTTTTCAGTTTGTTATTTATACAGCTGGATGATTTTTAACCATAAAAATTCAAAATAAGCAATACAAGAGTAACCTTACTGGGAAATGAACCAACAGCAACAACTACTGAAGTTTTCAAAGATCTTTAGAAGAGCTCCAGGAGCTCCAGAAGTCCACGTGCATCTCACCAAGTCTCATTTCCTCCAGTTCTCCTTGCAGTCTACTCTTGGCGTTGTCTCCCTTGGCCTGGACCTTCTGGAGTCTGACTTCAATATTCTCCAGGCTGGCCTGGTGCTCTTCATTCTGCTGGGCCAGTGACCTCTCTGCCTGCTCCAGCTGGACTGTCAGCTTCCCTCGTTCTCTTTCCAGAGTAGCTAGGCTCTCCTTCAGGGGCTGGACGGTATCCTGCAGCTGGGCTAGGTACTTCTCCAGTCGACCCAGATCTCGGCTCTGCTGGGCAGCCCACTGAGCCATATCGGGCGCAGACAGCTGCCCATGCTCCAGGGAACTGGGCACCTCTTCCAGGAAGGAGCTCAGACAGGATGGCAGGCCCAGTCTCTGGCATATGCTACTCAGGGTGTCACTCGTCACCCGCAGGCTATGCTGCACGTGAGCGCAAGCGTGGCAGGGCAGCGGAGACGACGCCACTGTCTGGCAGCCCACAGAGCACGTGCCTCTGGAAGCAGATTCGGGGCAGCAGGTATAGCCCCTCTGGCACACAGATGACTCCTGCCTTTGGACAAAGGTGCTCTTCAGCTCATGCTCACTCTTCAGCTGCTCACCAACACCCTCTACAGGTGATTCTTTCTCGCACTTGTTAGTTTGCTCCTGGACATAAAAGCAAATGAAACAGCCTGATTCATCCCGGAACTTGATGTATTTCAAATGTCACCAAAGGCTTGCAGTGGGTTGCACCAGCTAAGAGTAAAGTTGGGTGTAAAGTAGTGATGTAACGGAGAATCTGAAGCTGTAAAGCTTGATATCAAAACTACAAAGCTGGGTTCCCCAAAGCGTGATTCAATGCTTGTATCGGGGGTGCCAAAGTTATGTGATCAAATGACGTCCATAATTTAGTTCCATACACACCCACGTAACTGTGTCTAATAGATCGGAAGCTGGTTCAAACCTGTATGTGGCGTTCCCGTGCACTTGCTATTTTAATTGACAGTAATGTGTGTGTATGTGTATATGATGAGGTCCAGTGTTTGATCTGCTCTCGGCAATTGGTGTACAACAATAACCCCTGAATAATGCACAGGCATGAAGGCATGAAGAGAAGGCACCAGCATCCCACCCCAACTACTACACTACTCATTAAGGAATCCCCTTCATTGGCTGAATTTTCCAATCTAGCAGCAGATGACATGTTGAGAGTCATCTCCTACTGCAATCCTACCACCTGCCCACTGGATCCAATCAATCACAACTCTCCAGACACTCTCTCAAGACCTTCTCCCCTTCAACACTACTATAACTGATATCTCTGTAACATCTGATCATGTACCAATGGCATTCAAAAAAGCCAGGGTTCAAAGCAGCACATGCCACAGAGACCACCCTCTTGGCTGTCACTGAGAAGCTACATGTGAGTGGCCAAACTGTCATTTGTCCTTATACTCCTTGACCTTTCAGCAGCATTCAGTGCAGTCAACCACAAGACTTTCTTGTCCATCCTGATGAGTCTTGGAATTTGCAGCTCAGCATGGCGATGGCTAGCTTCCTACCTAGAAGGTCGGTCATAACAAGTATTGTGGAAGGTATCCACATGTACTCCATGCAGACTCTCCGTTAGCATCCCCCAGGGCTCAGTTCTTGGTCCTCTAATATATAGATCTCTTGGTGAGGTCAAATCCTCACGTGTTCTCATATCGCTGCTATGCAGATGACACTCAACTTATCCTCTCCTTTCCTCCCTCAGACACTCAAGTCTCCACTGGGATCTCTGCATGTCTGGCAGACATCATAGACGGCAGCTCATCAGCTGAAACTTAACCCTAGCAAAACTGGATTGCTATTCATCCCAGCTGATCCATCCCCACACCAGGATCTTGTGATTTTGGAAAACTTTCTGATTTGTCCTTCGGTTACCACTCGCAACCTTGGGGTAACCATGGACAATCACATGTCCTTTTCCTCTCACATTGCTAATCCTGCTTTCTCCACCTCAGTATCAGAAGGGCTCGTCCATTTCTTTCCATACTGGCCAATCAGGTACTTGTTAAAGTACCCCAGTAATGAACATGACTGTACTGGATATATATTGCACACACACACACATATATATATATATATGCAGCATATATGTGTGTGTGATTGGAGTAATGTGGCTTTCACACACACCGTGACAACGGCACAGCTTCGCTTTGTGCCACTCTCTTATTGCACTGTCCTGTAATGCCTGCACGCATGTACTTTATGTCGCTCTGTGCAGCTTTTCTAGTTCTGTGTTGATTTATGTAGCACCATGGGTTCGGAGGAACGTTGTTTCCTTTCACTGTGTACTGTACTAACCGTATATGGTTAAAATGGCAATAAGAAGCCATTTGACTTGAATTCCACTGGATTGCGCCGCGCCACGGTGGTTTGTCGCTCCGTCGAGAAAAGGGGAAGCGCAGCGGCCGATGTTCTACCTAGCAGACAGGTTACCCAAAAACTACCCGGACCGCTGCGCGCTGTCGAATACGCGCGGGGCCAAAAGAAATGAGGCATCCTGCTCTTAACCAAGTGGCCAGCGAAGCACAAACCGCGTTGTGTGAAAGCCCCATAAAAAGCGGCTAGTCATTAGGACGCAGGAATGCTATTTGCAGTGACACGCGTACCTCCTTAAGATGCAGACAGCTCAGCTGCAGTAGGTTCTGCCAATAGCGTCTCACCACCAAGCCGATGGATACAGAAGGAGGGGCCGCTCGACTTTGTGAGCCTCTCCTTCGTATCTCCAATATCACCTCTGCATGGGCATTCAAACTCTGAAGCAGGAGCATCAGTCTAAAGCCAGGGTACAGAAACACAGAGAAAAGTACAGAGCAGAGTATAAACCTACATCTCTGTTCATGTGCGTTAATAACGACATCATATGACATAACAGCACAATAGCTGTCAGTCCATACCTGTCAATCATCAGCTCCAGCAGAACAACGTGCGAGTGCTGATTAAATTCTTCTTCCCCCTCCACAAAGTCGTATTGCTCCAAAAGTGACGCCAAGTCCAAATTGCAGGACATCTTATCTGGGAACTTCCATGAAGGAAATCGAACCGGACCGGTACAGGAAAGCACGTCCAAAACAGCTCCCTGAATATCTGTTAGATCTCTCCGTATACTGTCAACACAGTCCTGGCGACCCAAAAGGTTGGTCATAATTCTTTTCTCTGATGCCAAAAGTGATTAAAAGTGCTTCAATAACGGTAATAGCCGAATCAGGCTTACAACATATGTTTTTGGATTCGATGCTATGAGGCTAGCAACACTGCGAAACATTCGTGATTTTGTCACTGTATTGAAAAGAGGCGAATCGCCTTTGTTGACAACTATCGTCATAGCGACTCTAGTCCGAGCTACGAGGGTGGAGCTAAATTTTAAAGCGGCAATTCCCATGATTCTCTACGCCCCGGAAGTGATCTGGTAAGGTTACATACGACGTGACTGCGTTACTGCGGCTAGGCTAGCGGAATAAGTCAAAGTCCATATTTTCGTTGTGATTTTTAAAACTCATTGACAAGATAGACGGTTCATTTTAATAAGGTGCAACTTTAATAATTACCAGTAAGAGGGCTGTGATTTGCATTACAGGTAGGAAGGCGAAGGTCATTGTCTCACAGCCATGCCGCCTGGGCCCGTTCAGATCGTACAGCCGGAACTTAACAACTCGGTAAGTTTAACTATTAGATAACGTTCATTTTTTCAGTTCGGTAGTTTGTTGCCGTCTTGTTTGTTTTGTATTTGTACAAAGCTAAACATTGTTGTGGTTGTTGGTTAGTTTCACTGTCCTTTACGGTACCGTTTTACAGGCCTTTGTGCTCACTTCGTCAGTACATTAACAAACCTATAGACTGTAATACTGTCATAGTTCGATGCGCAAATAGCTGCTGTTGAGTTAAAAAGCTGTTTACCAATCTGTTCCCAGTATCCATTTGGTTGTGCATAACATGTTTTATGGCAGATCGATTGTAGGCGCGTTTCTTTTGAAATATTAGGGTTTTAAGTGACGTGATGAGTATAGTCACTGCCCTTTACCCCGGTTTTTAGTGTGATATTGATGGTGATATTTTACCACCAGCAACCTGATGAGACGAAGGATGAAACTCCAGCAACAAAACCGATCGTGGGAATCATTTATCCGCCCCCCGAAGTCCGAAACATTGTCGACAAGACTGCCAGCTTCGTAGCCAGGTTTGCCTTCCGTTTGCAAACTTAAAAATCTTTTATTTATGTAGCGCCTTTCTCACACTCAAGGGCGCTTAGCAATCAAAAAATGAAGCAATGCACACACAGCAACAACAGCAAAACAGTGACAAGAATAATGTTACATAGTGGTAGATGCAGCATTTCCGAAATATTTGAGTTTTCATTTGGAGCTTGAAGACAGACTTTACCTCTTGCGAACTGTGAAGGTTGCTGGAAGCACTGTTAGTAAGAGTGGATTAGTCTGATGTGCAGGCAGCTGTAAGAGCAGATCTGTAAGCCTTCAGGTGTTCAACATCGGCTAAGGTATGGTCTGCCAGACCTGTTTTCTTACACGGCCTCTCAAGACAGCGGCCCGCCCACTTCATGGTGCGGAGCTCTGGTGTGAAGCAGGGGGAGGTATGAGTCGTATGGACTAGCAATGATTTAACAGCCGTGTAAGTGTCCAGAACATGTGAGGTTATGGAGATACACGGAGAAAGTATCTGCATGGGCGATGACGGCTTGATAGCATCATGGAGGCAAGAAGCATGAAGACAGTCAGATGGATGATATGATAGAATCTATAGACTTATATTTGCAATAGCTAATCAAAGTTTTTTTACTTGTTCTGGGCAGAGAGTAAGTAAAGCAGAATTCAATTAGTTTGTACAACCAGAGAAACCGATATGATCCAGTGTTGTATGACCCTTAGTATGGGTTGGAAAATCATGCAGTATTAAACTAAAACAATCCATCATCGAGCACAGCTCACAAGCAGAAGGACAGTCAGTTTCTATATGGACATTGAAGTCACCAATTAACAAAATTGCAGAAGACAACAAACGAGTAGGCAGTTCATTAAGGTCAGAGAAAAAATTTGGATGGAGCTTGGGTGGTCTATCAATTAGTTTAATATGCAGAGAAGTATGGCCATTGATTTTAAAAACTAAATATTCAAGTAATGAGAGATTTTGTAAATAAATGACACTTGGTTTCATGCTGTCACGATGGACCACCACCAAACCAACACCCTGCTAGTTAAACAGGGCTTAGACGGAAAGCCATGGGGGGTGAGCAGGTTCAGTAGAAAGAAGTTGTTTGGTGTTTGCCGAATTTCACAGTGCATTAGCAGGTCCAGATTTTTTGTGGTAGACGGGTCATTCAGGAAGGTTGCTTTACTCGTTGAAGATTGACGATTGACTGTTTAAAAGCGCACATCGTAGATTAAAATCATCAGCATTTTTGTCTTGGTTATTCCGCTCTGTTATGATCAGCAAGTATCTCAACAAGCTCCTTGATCCAGTCCAGTTTCTTGATGAGCTTTTACCTGAGTTGGGTCTTACAGATCAAATTGTAGGAATTACAATGAGGAAGTATGCTTTATACATACAAAAACTGCAATGTGGGGAGTGGTGAATATATCGCGGGCTATGAGCAATACCAAGCTCTGTATACGAAGTGAATGTCGTTTCTGATCCGGGAGTGAGAGCGCCAAGCACAAAGTTGCAACGAGGAGTAGGTGATCGTCCACGGAGGCAGCACCACTAACCGCCACGTCATTTTTGCGGCATTCACACTGAACACTAACGCTGCCACTCAGTTTTTCTGCCTCTCTGGGTGTGAGTGTGGTGAGTTCCACCTGCTGTGACGTCACACACTTACCCTTCGCAGTAGGGGGAGGATAAGAACATCAGGTAAGAGTGTGATAGTCTGGAAGTATTTTATGCTTTTAACAGCAACCTGTAGCACGGCAACTTGCAAACTTTGTCAAAACTAAGGGAGAATTCCACTAAAAATTCCACTAAACAAAGCGTATGCAATGGTGTGAGGCAACAAAAAGCAATGGATGAATGGATGCATTTATATAAGTAAAACTGATTGGCCTATAGTTTGCTGGATTATTTCTATCCCCTTTTTTGAATATGGGTGTTATGGTAGCATGCTTCCAATCTGAAGGTACTGCACCAGCAGATAAGGTTTTCTAAAATAGTTAGGGTTAGAGGTTGATAAATAATTTACCTCTCTTAACCGTGCAAAACAATCATTAAACCCATTAACTATCAATTTCATTTTCAATTATAAAACTCTTACAATTCTGTAGATTAGGGATTTCAGCCTTTAAAACTTTTTTGGAGTTAAAATATTGGAAGAAACTTTTATAGTTATCCTTAGCCTGTAAGGTGGCCGCCTTTTTGACGTTCCTCTTAGTAAGTCTACAGTAAGTCTCTTTTTAATTTAGAATATTATTTTTCCCCTCGTCTTTCCCTCAGGAATGGACCAGAGTTCGAGGCCAGGATTCGGCAGAACGAGATCAACAACCCAAAGTTCAATTTCCTGAACCCCAGTGACCCCTACCATGCCTACTACCGGCACAAGGTCAACGAGTTCAAGGAGGGCAAAGCCCAGGAGCCGTCCGCTGCGGTGCCCAAGGTCATGCAGCAGCAGGCCCCGCAGCAGCAGCTGCCGCAGAAGGTGAGCTTTGGCTCCTCTCACTTGCCTCCTTTTATCTCTGGCTGTTATGTGTGTCGAATGAAATCTGGAGAGAAGCCATGGAAAGATCTCTGGGTAGCGTGGAGTGGTGAGCTACTGCAGTCACGGTTAAGTGAACAGGCCTGCATTGTCGCCCCTGCTTGTCTATGGGTAGGTCCAGGCTCAGGTGATTCACGAGACTGTGGTGCCCAAAGAGCCCCCACCTGAATTTGAGTTCATCGCAGACCCCCCCTCCATTTCTGCATTTGACCTCGACGTGGTGAAGCTGACGGCCCAGTTTGTGGCCCGCAATGGCCGCCAGTTCCTCACACAGCTCATGCAGAAGGAGCAGCGCAACTACCAGTTTGACTTCCTGCGGCCCCAGCACAGCCTATTCACCTACTTCACCAAGCTGGTGGAGCAGTACACCAAGGTACGGGGGGGGGGCAGTGCCAAAGCACGTGCAACACAGGCCCATAGAGGCTGGCAGTCATATCCACTGTGCTCATGTCTGGCTCTCCAGGAGAAACACGGTTGCTTTCTTTGCTTTTCAGATCCTCATCCCACCCAAGGGGCTCCTGCAGAAGCTGAAAAAGGAGGCTGAAAACCCCAGGGAGGTGCTGGACCAGGTGGGTCCCTGAGCTACGCAAGCGCAGTGCCGATGCTTATACTTTTATACTTGCGGTGACACCGGCCTGCCGTACCCTCTCGCTCCAGGTCCGCTATCGCGTGGAGTGGGCCAAGTTCCAAGAGCGTGAGAGGAAGAAAGAGGAGGAGGAGCGAGAGAAGGAGCGCGTGGCCTATGCCCAGATCGACTGGCATGACTTTGTGGTGGTGGAGACCGTGGACTTCCAGCCCAATGAGCAAGGTACCACCTCAAGCTGGGGACTCCGGCCAACAAGTGCAACAGGCGGGCAAAAAGCTGCGCTTGATGGTCCCTCTGTGCATTAGGCACACACATGTACACCACAGGGCAAGTTTCTGCTGGACAGCTGCAGATTCTACAGGTTATGTTCGATTCAGCTAAATGGTATCTAATTTCTCTCTCCATACAGACATTATACTGTGGTATATGGTATTTTAACTGTTTTCAAAAGCAAAGCTAATTTGATACTTTTGAAATCTTGGAAATAAAAATATATCAGTACATTTCACAAAACTAGCCTGAACAATCCACGCTCCTGCTTGGTTAATTTTGTCATCAAGCCTACTCTTGAGCGACCTGGCAGTCAGTCATTACTTTGCCCCCCCCCCTTTCTGCTTTCATAGGTGACCTGGCATGTCAGTCATTACTTTGGCCCCTCTCTTTCTGCTTTCATAAATGACCTGGCAGTCAGTCATTACTTTGGCCGCTCCCTTTCTGCTTTCATAGGTGACCTGGCATGTCAGTCATTACTTT
>JAODKE010000043.1:570564-585211 GCA_026779605.1 Mormyrus hasselquistii
TTTTTTGTTGCTTCTCTGGTTTCCTGCTGCCCCCCTCCCCCCCCCCCCATTTGCTAGCTGCTAGGGAAGGTGAGGACTTTCTGAGAATGTGTCTGACATCCGCGTGGATGTCTGCCCCCCCCCCCCCCACAGCAGCATTGCTGCTACGGCCACTGTTGCCGAACAGAGCCGTGCACGTGCGGCGTGAGGTATAAACCCTGCCTTGGCCGAGCACCTCCCATTCACTAAATGGACACCTGGATGTTGGGTCTCCCTGGGACGTCCCCCAAGCACTGCTATCCGGTCACCTGTCTTTTGCGTGTGGGTTCCTGTGGGCTGGGCAGCTTCATTGCCTGCCTGTCCTCGGGGCTTCCTGGTACTAGCTGTGTCACCACTGCCCACGCCTGTCTTAGGACTGTGAAGCCAGCTGTTCTATCCCTGTCTGTGTAACATACCTGCATGTGCCAGTTTTCCTAAAAATTCTCAAATGAAGCAAACGGAGGTCTGCTCATCCATACCAGCAGCCCTGAAGGGCGCATAAGTCCCCAGACGTGGCCCTGACGTTCCAGGATGCCTGCAGGATAGAAAGACAGGCTTTGGAAACGCAGGGCCTTTTTTGATGATGGGTGCTGCAGAGTCTAGGCTCCACAGATAATCTGTGTCAAACTAAGATTCCTCACGGGCTGAAGTTCTTCAGTTAACTCTCAGCAAGACCAGAAATCCCTCTTGTACTTTGTGGGATTCTGCTGGTGTAAACAGAACTATTCAGTTTGTCCGGTTAAACCAGCTGCCAAAGCTGCTTCCGGGGCATTCTGTCTGCCTGTTGTGACAGGAGTCTTCACAATGGTGCTGCTTTCATATGAGCCTCAGCTGTGTTCTTCTCCTGTGAATCACCACGGCTTTGTCAGAGAGCCCCTGCCCTGTCCTGCACACCCTTCTTCAGGCTCTTGGAGAGACTTGGACCTCTCTTCAGACACTGCACAGGCATTCTTGTTGGTTTGAGTTGGCTTTCTTGGAAATTTCTGTGTTGATTTTTGCTTTATAATTATCATGCATGCGAAATACACATTCTTCACCCCCCTGCCTTGTATTGAGGCTCTGTGTCTCTCAGGGAAGAACTTGTCTTCTAACAAACTTCAAATAAGGGTGTACTGACTCTAGACCTGGTTGCCCAAACATGATTATTGCCCTTCCCCAATCCCCCACTGGTCTGTGCTTGCATTATGCTTAATGTTCCACATCCAAGCACGCTTTCTTCACCACCACCGGCATTTGGAGAGGTGCCTGGGCACAGTTCAATTGGATTTGGGTACATCAGGCTAGCCATGCCTGAGCACGGAACTCAGACAAGACATCAATGCTGCGGCTGACTTTTCCACAAACATGGCAGCAAAGGCATCACTTTGGTCACTGAAGTGCAGTGTTTGATGGAGATTTGGGCTAATGAGAGAATCCAGGATCAACTGGATGTGACATACAAAAACTCTGAGACGGCTCATAAGATGTGGGGCTGTCTTATACGTGCAGCACAAATAAATGAAAGTCACTGTGTTGCATACTCAATAAATCTGTGAGAGTTGTGTGTCATCGCACCCAGTACTGCTCCAGATGAGCTATAAAATAAGGGCATTAATCATGAGCTCCGAATGTTGTGCTGTGAGATTCTTCAGCACAAAAAGTCATACGGTGATGCAAGCGTACTAAGGCCAGGATTGTTAAACATGATGTATAGACTATAGAGTACAGACTAGTGGTGGAGTGAGGGCAGTCGTGCTTGGGCAGCATACAAGACAACCAGGCCAAGTGTGAGTACAGTCTACTGGTGGAGTCAGGGCAGTCGTGCTTGGGCAGCGTACAAGACAACCAGGCCAAGTGTGAGTACAGACTAGCTGGGAAGAGGAGCAGTCGTGCTTGGGTACGGTACAAAGCAACTAGGCCAAGTGTGAGTACAGACTAGTGGTGGAGTAAGGGCAGTCGTGCTTGGGTATGGTACAAGGCAACTAGGCCAAGTGTGAGTACAGAGTAGTGGTGGAGTAAGGGCAGTCGTGCTTGGGTATGGTACAAGGCAACTAGGCCAAGTGTGAGTACAGAGTAGTGGTGGAGTAAGGGCAGTCGTGTTTGGGCAGGGTACAAGGCAACCAAGATAAGTGTGAGTATGCCCCGAGTGTCCTGTTGCAGTCTAGGCTTGTTAAAGGGTGTGTGTTGGTGTGAAGGGTGACGCTAAAGGCTTTCTGTGCAGAGGTGTGTGAATTTGCTCTCCTCTGAATACAGGCAAGTCTTCCTGCCTATCTGTCAGCCTGCCTGCCTACCTGTATTAACACGTTTCTAAACGTGCAGGTTCATTATGCTAATATATTAGCCATCTTTAGATGCCTTAGCCTTGGCAGAACACAACCTGTACATTTAGGGGAAGGTTAAAACCCTATTGGTTGGTTAGCAGAAAGCTAACAATGTTTGCTATGCTGGCCTTAGGTGTTCTATCTTTGGGTTTTTCCCTCACTGAGTTACACTTCCTGAAATGTGGCCATACCACGTCTATGCACCTGACCTCAGTTTTAAGATTAAGTGATTTTTACAAATGCCACATTGTAGCTAAGGGAACCTGATGGACTGGTTTTTAAAGGCTACGATGCAGGTGCAAGCATCCCCAGATGTGCTTATTGCTGGGCAAAGTGGAACCCTTTGAGTTACTATGTCCGATGAGAGGCCTTTGGCTGTTGCTCAGGCTTGTCACTCTGACAAACAAACGAGCCAGCAGCGCCTTTGCAGAGCGATGTCCGCAGGGGCAGTATGCTGGAGATGTACTAAGCCAGTGGTTCTCAATTCTGATCCTGCCCCCTGGCAGAATGTTTTCACTCCAATGCTACCTTAATCAGGCTTATATGGTCCATAATAGGCTAATAAAGAATGTGTCAGGTTGAAAGCAATTTGGGATGGAGGGGGGAGGGGAGCCAGGAACAGTATCAAAGATCTACTGTACTATGCAGATACCAGGTTTGCAGGTGGGATTAGCCGTTACTGTCGGGGACAGCAGTGGAGACAGTTGCCTTTGGATCTGAAGCCTCGCTAAGAACATGCCGTTCTCACTTTGGTTGAGGATGTCAGTACCCTATCACTTCTCTGGGTTAGTTGCAGTGGCTTATGCTTAGATAAGAGTTAGCTTAGCTTCTGTCCAGCTCCAGTTTTTCCGGTACTGTAAACGTCATTGAGTGTCCCAAGTTGCTGGTCTTGCACCTTTGTTTCCACAGAAATATCCATTATGGGTATAATGTTGGGGTGGAAGCAGGCAACAGAAAGACCTTCCCCAATGACTAGTGACCTCACTGAAAACAGTGACTAACCCTTACCCTTCCCCAGTCACCACTGACCTTTGTAAACTCACTGGTAACTGGATTTTTTTCCCATTTTTTGTGCCTATATTAATATTCTAGTCGCCCTTTACTGGGCTGAAGGCTTGAGCTAGAGGCGTAATTGCTAAAATAATGGAGGTGTTTGCGTTGAACACCTGTAGTGGAGGATGAGGGATTTCCTCATTCCCCCAGTTCGTTCACCAGAGAAACCTGCTACAATCTCCTAAGTTGGTGCTATTTTGATTGGCCAGGTCTTGGTATCGGTCATGGCTATCAGTAATGCTAGAAAAAGAATGTGTCAGTGCACTACTGCTCCTTTCTGTTAATGCGCAATAGTTCCAGTCAGTGGTGTAGAAATGTTGGCTGTACCAATATAAATTTGTCTAATTGTTGTCTTAACAATACTGATTACCGCTAAAGACTGAACACCACAAATCTGTGTGTGTGTGGGGTGGGAATTAGCAGGATGATGTTATACCAGTTTTTTTTAAGTCTCTTTGGAAAACAAGAGCAATCTGTGGGCCAGATCGAACTCAACATTTAAAACATGGCGCGTGTCTAAAACCATCTTGGGCTGGCACTTTGAGCCAATGAAATCCCTCGTTCTCCAATATGGAAAATGACTAATTGTAATTGCAATCACCTCCATTATTTTAGTAGTTATGTCTTTAGTTCTGGTGCTGATTTTTAAAATATTAACTAAAATCTAAGTATCAGTCAGTGATATTAAAGCCGATGTCTTGACACTGATATATCATGCGTCTCTAGGTTTGGACCATACAGACACATCAGGCTTGTGCTGTTTATAATCCCCTCACTGTGGGGATCTGCATGTAGGTAGCTCTTGGCATGTGGAATAGGCCTACACTTAAGGATAGGCCTTCCAAACGTTCCAAATAATATACCCAGATACCCAGAGGGAGTGATGGATTGTGGGAGGTGTACTGATGGCTTATTAGAACCAGGCTGTTTTGCTGTCTGCCTTCACACAGGACCCATGTGAGCCCCGTCTAAGTGCCAGGACACCCCCCACTGCCTTTGGGCTGCTGCTGACACACACGCAGACACAGAGCCCCAGACGCACAGAGCGCATGGGTCCCACCAGTGCCCGGAACTTCCTGTTTTCTGTGACTGTTTAGGATGGGCCTTTCTCTCAAGGCCACGGCGTGCTGGGGCTCAGGGCTCTCGCGGCCCCCTGTTTCGTGCGGAGGGAGTGGGGGGGGGGGCTCGCAGATGCCATGTGTCCCAGCCGCCTCTGCTACCACTCGTTTATTATTTCGTTTCCTCCTCGGCCCCCACAGTGGCCCGGTCAGCTGATGGTGCTGGCGGCGGTGCCGGGTGTGTGCCGAGTGAAAGTGGGCAGTCTCTGCTGTTGTGTCCCACTTCCCCGTGCCATTTCTCGTTTTCCCTCACGGTGAACTTTGCTGTCTCGCATTTATCTCTTTTTTTTTTTCTGACGCCGTGTTTTCTTCCATCTACTGAAGTTGAATAGTGTGCTTGTGTGTGAGCAGAAACTGTTTTCTAATTTTTTCTTTTGCGATCACGAAATGTGGCAGTTGTTGCCCTGGGGTCCCGTTACGCGGCGTCTGGGCCTGCAGTGACGCGCCAACATGCACACAGGCACGCGCAGACGCGCAAGCACACGCATACACCAGCTGGCAGACACACATGTGCATACACAGATACGCACACAGACTGAGGCGCACATGCAGACGCACACACATACAGACACGTATGCGTGTGCAGGCTGACACAGAGACATGCTCGTGCAGAAACAGACACACACAGACTGACACGCACGCACACGTCACAGTTCTGTTTCTCCTTCCCTCTGCCGATCTTGCCCTTCTAGTTGGCATGCAGACTGCTGATCGGAGAAGTTACCCCCGCTTCTGTTTCTCAGGTGTCGGTTTCTATGGGAACGGAACACACTTCCTGTGTTAGCCCTAAGTGGCTGCACTGTTATACCTGTGCCCTGTGTGCTTTGCATGTAAAGTTACTGGTAAGGCTGGCAGATATGGACCACAAACCATATCTCTGTATTTTAGGCAGAGCAGGGTGACACAGTGCCCTCCACAATTATTGGCACTCTTTGTAAAGATTTGTAAAAAAAAAAAAAAAAATCCACCATTTGGTGAAGTAGTTTCATCTCGCACTGAAAAAATGAGGAAAAACCCAGCCTTTCATTGAAATAAATTTATTCAAAGAAAAACAAAAGCTTCATCAAGAAATTGTTTTTAACAAAAACACGTGTCTTCTCCTATAACATTTGATAGGGTTGGGGATACAGAGCAGGGCATCTCTATCTCTCCAGAGCATCCAGGGTCCTAAGCCCTCTCTTGTGCACTTTAATGGCCATGGCAGAAGTTTGATTCTGTGGTCAGCTAACCATTTTTATGTTGATTTGGACATGTGCTTAGGATCATTGTCCTGCTGGAAGATCCAATGATGGCCCAGTTTTAGGTTCCTGGCAGAGGCAGACAAATTTAGATTTCAAATCTCCTCATATTTCACAGAGTCCATGGTGCCACATACCGTGACAAAGTTCCCAGGACCTTTGGAGGTAAAACAACCACACAAAAACAACATCACAGAACCTCCACCACATTTTACAGCTGGGATAAGGTTCTTTTCATTATAGCCCTCCATCCTTGTTTTTACACCAAACCCACCTTGAATGTTTATTGCCAAAATACTCCATTTTTGTTTCATTAAAACATAGAACATGGTTCAAAAGGTATAGCAGCGTTTTGCGAACTCCAGGCACTTGCGTTTGTGGTTAACTGATAGAAACTGCTTCTTTCTAACATAACCTCCCAAATAATCTGTTAGCATGAAGGTGGCGTTGGATGGTTACATGGTTGGATGGTGCTTTTGGGGAGACAGTAACCCCAAGATTTTACTTCGTCTTGTAATTCACCAACAGATTTATTTGCCCCAAATTGTGGTGGGCTCTTTACATGCTATGCATAAACATTCAGTTGCTAATCAAAGCCACATGTGAAATTTCACAAACATCCTATTAAAAGGACATGCAAATGCAGACGGCCCTGCTTATCTGTCAAGGTTGGCTCAAAGACCCCCTGCAAATACCGAACTCCACAGATGCTCTAGTCCCTTCTCTGCAGGTGTGTTGTATCTGCATATAACCTTATAAACATTCCCCTTTTAAATCATATCTGGTTTACTTAAAATACCTAAAGCAATGTAAAAATATGTAACGTTATGTAAAAATGTTGCTATACTTTATTGTGTATGCATAATAAGAAGAAGAAAAAGTCCGTACATGAGGGCTGCACACTATCTGAAAAGCCACACCCATGCCCAACACATCTTCAAGCGGAAGCGGAAGTGTCAGCTGAAGCGAACTCGCCAAAAGAAGTCTGAAAACCTGCGCACATACTGTAAAAACTCCACGCCTGGATGTGACACAAGCACACAGAACAGTATCCACAAGCAGAGAACCATCCTCACGAGGTTATTGGTTTGCGTATTTACTATATTGCACTTTTTGTCATTTCACTTGATGAAAAGGGAAAAACATTACTGTAAAGCAATAAACCGTGTCGCACGTAATGTGTAAGTACACTCTATGGTTTGAATTGCGGGGACGCTAGGGGGAGGTCGGCTCACCAGATTTCTAACTGCTACCCAACGTTAAGGAAAATAAAGAAGTTAAACACCCAGGCGGAGCGGTGGGAATTAAATAGGGCGAGACTGTCACGAAGGACTCATTCTGACAATGTGCATCGATTCCACCCGTGGTTCCTGGTCTGAAACTATGGTCTTTGTTCCATATTTTAGCACGGTTCAACCTCTGACATCATGTAGCAATGTTAAATAACGCATCCGGAGAAGAGGAAAAGTGCTTCACATCGACTGCGTTGAACTCCAAATTCCCATCGGTTCGCCTTAGAGACGGCAAGCAACAGTGAGGCTGCCGCAGAGAAATGTCACCAGCAGAAACACTGTTAAATTAATTCTCTCTCTCTCTAACGCACAACACACACACACTGTGTTAACACTCACCAACAGCCAAAACTACACGTCACTCCATTTGTGTGCATTCAGTGTAGTGCTCAGCACACGGAAAGATGGCGATCTTTTTGGAGCTTTTGTGGAATTTATTTTTTCAGATATTGTCGAGCCACGGTTGAGTCCATGGACATGGAATTTTTAAAAATGAAATTAGTCAAGTAATGATGGTTCCCCGCCTTTCCACTCATCAGCTCATGTGACTGAATGGTTTGACTCTTTGTTTACAGTAAGGAGGGTGTACTGTAGGTCTCTATGAAATAGAACTCTAATTTGACACTCACTTAAACTTTATCGATACAAAAGGTGTTGTATCATCCTGTATCTCATTTTGAAAACATAAAGATATACTGTAAAAATTTGATATCCTGCCCAGCCGTAGTGAGTGCAGTGAGTGCAGTGAGTGCAGTGTCCAGTTTGGCACTGCAGGGGCAGGGGGCTCATCCCACCGCGAGATTGGCTGGCGCTCGTGTCACTTGGCGAAGCCACCAAACAGAGGCCGGCTACATGCGTCAGGAGGTGCAGCTTTTGGTGTGACGTGCTGTGACGTGTTTTTGGCTGTCCGGCTCGCTGACGGGCTGTTATTTGGCGAGCAGCGGTGTGGGCGTGGGTTTCTTCAGTGTCTGGGGCCTGCTGGGCCCCTCCCCCCACCATTTTAAGGTTTCTCAGGCTGCTCACTCTACATTGGTGGCTGAAAGGCATGGACAAGGAGGAATACCATATGCATTAATATGAGTCGCCTCCAATAAATCTTTAAAAGTGCAGTAATAACCTGTTTGAGGTTGGGTGTGGGTGGGGAACAGCCGCGTGTCTCAGTGACCCTCCCAGGATTAGCGCAGTGTTCTCAGCAGGGCCTGCGGGTGTTTGTGGGGTCAGTGAACACGCTAATGTATTTCTCTGTGTGCATGCATGTTTGCGTGTGTGTATGTGTGCGTGCCTGTGTGTGTGGGTTTGCATAGATCACATTTGAGGACCAAATTGTCCCCAAAGTGTACTAAAACCTGAAATTTTGTATGTGTGTGTGTGTGTGTGTGTGTGTGTGTGTGTGCACGAATGTGCATGTGTTTTGCTGGACCGCCCTCCTTCCACATCACATTCTATTGTCATCTGATGTCTGTCTCACAAGTGTTGCGCCATTAGCCTGCTCGGTGACCAATGTGAAGTCCGTCCTTCTGAGATGTACCTCTGCCCCCCTACCAGCGTTCAGGTTCTATTCCTTTGCCCCTCTCCCAACTTTCAGGTGATATCCCCCTGCCAGCGTTCAGGTTATATCCCTCTGTCCCCCTGCCAGCATTCAGGTAATATCACTGTCACCCTGCCAGTATTCAGGTTCTATCCCTCTGCCTACCCCCAGGGCCCAGGACATTCCCCCCGAGGTGCTCCGCCAGCGTGAGCTCAAGTGGCTGGACATGCTGAACCACTGGGACACATGGATGCATAAGAAGAACAAGAAGGTGGGTAAACTGCCTAAAGAAATAGAGTCAGTATTGAACTTTTGTAATGATGTGTTCAGTGTTGGTATTCCATTTCAGGCTATTGCCAATGTATGTTCCCAGGATTTTAAAGGAGTCAGTAGTGGTGATGGAGGGGGGGTATTTTGGAGTATAGCATGCGTCAGGAGTCACTGATGAATTGCTGTGTTTTGGCTGTGTTGAGTGCCATGCTGGGCATCATCATTGTTAGACATGAGACCGGCAGTGGTTGTATCATCTGTATACAGTGGTAACTTGGAATATGAACTTAATTCGTTCCAGAAGGCTGATCGTGTTGCAATTTGGTCAAGGTCCAAGTTGAATTTCCCCATAAGAAATAGCGTAAATGAATTGTATCTGTTCCAGACACCCAAATGATTGCCTATTTATACTTATCTACCTATGTAACTAATGATAAAAAGCATTAGCAATCAGTATAAAACTAAAACACACATAAAAAAGCACACATACAACGCAATAAACATGAAATAAATGACAATCCCATACTCCGAAGCGAAAGCCGAGACACGTACACCTCACTATAATTTCCTTATCAAGTTCTTCAATTACTCTCACCAAATGTACTGTAGATACTGTGAAGCATAAAACATTTACACTAAACATAATAATGCAGCTTTCACATGTACTCAGTTGAGGAACTGTGAAACTGAGAGCTATTCATAGGCATCATCATCCTAGAAAGGCCATTAGCCTTTGTTTCAGCCCATCAGAGCCGCTTCTCGATCCGTTCAAGCTTTAGCAGGTCCGTTTTGTTTTGTCATCTTCCGAGTTTCCGGCCGAATTGCGGTCAGATTTTTCTCGACTGACCTGTTCATGGTCCGAATTGGTAGAGTTGAACACGCCTCGACCCATAAATGTCTTAGCAGGAATGGTCAGGTTACAAGATTTCGGTCGGGGTACCAGTCGGAAAAAATTCAACAGACCCATTCGATTCTGAGTTGGTCGAGTTTAGAGGCGTCCGAATTCCAAGGTTCCACTGTATTTTATTATTTTCACAGAATTGTCCATGGAGGTAAAGTAGGCGGTATAAAGTAAATAGAGCCGGGGTAAATAACACAGCTGTACTGAGGGGTAGAGGGCATGAGGGTTAGGTTATGTACCTTCACCCTCTGTGGCCTGTTCTGCAGGAAGCTGCCAGTCCAATGATAAATGGCAGGGTCAATGTTCATATCCAAGAGGACTGTAAAGAGTTTTAAAGGTTTGATAGAATTTAAAGCTGAACTAAGGTTTATAAACAGAATGCGTGTGTAGGTGCTTGGTGATTCCAAATGTCGGAAGGCATGGTGGATCGCTATGGTGATTTCACCTTCAGCAAACCGGCTGGCTAGGGAAGCAAACTGATATGAGTCCATCAGGTGGAAGGTGCAGGATTTCAGGTATGACACAATGGTGTGCTCAAACATCTTCATAGTCACAGAAGTAAGGGCAACTAGTGAGAAGTCACGGAGGCCGGTGATCTTTGAGGGCTTTGGTGAGTTCAAAGCACTGTGGGACTGAACGTTAGCTTAGAGGGGTGTTGGGAGCCAGTCGAGCCGCGCAGAGGCTCGGCCAGGCAGGGCTCGTCCTGTCTGGCCTTGCCGCCTTCCTGATGTTCAGCTTCTTGAATGTAGCTCTTGCATCACTTTCCCACATACAGAAGGGTGGCATTGGAGTGGGAGTAGGGAGGACGGCTGGTGGTTTCATAGTTTGCGTAAAATTTACTTAATTTATTTGGGAGACTAGGCTTAGGATTGTGATCATTATTTGTAGGGGTGACACGTCCTTAAGCTTTGTTCACAATGATCTGGAGTTTCTGAAGGATAATTGTTCCAGTTTTATTGGATGACTGAACTTTGCTTTCCTTACTGCAGCCATGCGACTAATATTTGGCTGCCCTGTAGGGCTGGACCTCAAATCAATATCACAATTAACTTAACATTTTACCTCGATGATGATTAAGGAACGATTATCTTGTTTTTGTTTTTCCCCCCTGCTATTTCATTGAAAAGGTTTCTGCTGTAAATGTGCTCAACTATTAAAGCTGGGCTATTTCTTCTAATGAAAGACTGTACATCTTATGCTTTTAAAATAATTGAAGGAAACACACACATATGAACCACTTTTTTCTTGCCTCATGCAGATTACCATCTAATTGACATTTGCATATTTATTGCTTGAGTATAAGATGATAAATCACACAGTATTGCTCTTTGACTCTTTCAAAATACAGCTGTTTCAAATGCTTTTCAAATTACAGTACCATACAAATTAAATTATTGAACTGTATAACCCAAATACGCTACGCTACAATACAGTACTGTACATAAAATATACAGTACATTTTTGTTGCTGCATATCGTTGGCTTGTTTTTGCAGTTTATCATAAGCCTCAATGAATCTATATTTGTCATTGAGAGAAAATGCTTTTTTTTCACATCATGTTTTCTGTGCACGCAGCTTTAGCCTCAGGTAGCTAGCGAGAAGCAGACGGGTTACCATTAGGCAGAGTAGACAAGTAAAAAAAAAATTTTAAATTTTGTTGTGTATAAAAAGACCTAAAATTAACACTGTAAGCAGACTACTTCATTACTATAAGCGAATTGATTAAACAGTATTTGTACAGAAATGATTCTGTCTAAAGCTTTTTGATCCATATACCATAATTTCCGGACTATAAGGCGCACCTGAATATAAGCCGCACCAGCTAAATTTGGGGAAAAATACAGATTGTTCCATATATAAGCCGCACCCGACTATAAGCCGCAGGTCTTTTAATGTTTAATTACCGTATATAAGGGTTCCTGCTATCACGGAGGAGATTGTCAGGACAGAGATGACTGTTTGGGAATGCAAAGCGTCCCATTTATTAACAAATCTTTCAACCAATCAAACTTTGCAGTAAACTAAAATTGCAGTAACAGCGCTGCTTAACAAAATAACCAGCATCTTTTTTGAAAAGTGCCAACACAGCAGTAAAGGTGCAGTAACGCGGCCGTAATAAAATAATGAGCCTACTATAGCAGTATCGTATACAGCCAGATCGATTGCCTTTAATTTAGAAGCAGCATCATATGCACTTCTCTGTTTGATCTCCATAATGAGGTCATGTGCATGAACACTTCCTTGGCGCGAACTGTCTGTCTCGTTCTTGCGCTTCCTAGATAGTGCGCCCCTGGCGACCGTCAGCAGTAAAAAAGATAGATAAGCCGCACCGTTGTATAAGCCACAGGGTCCAAAGCAAGTGAAAATAGTAGCGGCTTATAGTCCAGAAATTACGGTAAACCAGGGGTGGCCAATCTTATCTAATCTGATAACCTGTAGGTCAGCTGTTCAAACCCAGGTGCGAGGACTCTTCAGCCAATCAGTCCTCCTAATTAGTAATCTAATGAGGGAGCTATAGCGAAAACCCGGATTCACAGTGGCTCTTTGCAGATAAGACTGACCTCTCCTGATATGGTTGATCGCTATAACCATGATCACTATAAGCAGTTTCCCTTTGGTAGCTGTTCGCTGTCATCCTCACCAAAGCCACGATGTGTCCAAACGATGGACACGGCATTTTTCTTTGGGACAAGCTGCTTGAGTTACTCAGTCGGCTTGGTGTTTGAGTTCGCTTCCATGCTGCTTCCCTGTCTCAGACTGTCATGTAACAACACACGCGGTACTGACCCCAGTCTCCATTTTTGCATGCCCTTTTCTTATCTCAACAGGGTTTTTTATTGCCATAGAATGTCACTGTTTTAGTTTAGATGCACATTTCTACACAGAACTTGAATGAATAACGTCACTGTATTCATGAACTCGCGAAGGGAGTCGCAATTTGGACTAAATGCATTCTAAGCACCCTTGAGGCATTTCTGTTGCAGCCGTGGACCGAGACCTGACAGATTTGGGTGTATTCTTAAGAGATTTTTTCTGTATATTGCTATGAGGAATAACACGGTGTGGTCAGACGTCCTCAGTGGAGGCCTCAGGAATGGTCAGCAAGCATCCAGAATTGAGATCTAATTATAGATGTAGATGTAATTGCGATCCAATGGTTTGTCTTTTCTGCTGTGACACGTGACTTGATACTTACAGGCGATTTGAGGGACTGGTTGGTATGGTTGAAATTACCTAGCATGATAACGGATGTATCAAGACTTTTCACCTGGAAATTTCAACAGAGGAAATGCCTTGCGAGAGTTACGAATACAACTGACATGAATTCTATCGCAAGGTGATATGGCCTACATTTCAAGGTCCTACATTTCAAGCTGATGAATTCAAAATCGGATCCCTGTGTCGTTGTGGGGTTTCCTCCGGGTACTCCGGTTTCCCCCCACAGTCCAAAGACATGCTGAGGCTAATTGGAGTTACTAAATTGCCTGTAGGTGTGCATGTGTGAGTGAATGGTAACAGTGTGTGAGCGTGCCCTGCGATGGGCTGGCCCCCTGTCCAGGGTTGTTCCCTGCCTCCTGCCCATTGCTTCCGGGATAGACTCCGGACCCCCTGCGACCCAATAGGATAAAGCGGTTGGAAAATGAATGAATGAATGAATGAATTCAAAATCAGGACAATAATAATGAGGAAGGATTGCTGAATTGTGAATTTGTGGGACAGTTTGACTGACCTGTCAGCTCTAAAATCAGACAACCGTGTAACGTAAACACATTTTCTATTCCTCATCTGCCACCAGGAAAGACGGCTCAGTGCCAATTTAAAATTAGGCCTGTAATAAATGCAAAACTGTAGTATTCCTTCCTAGTTAGACCTGTCATGATCATGAAATTTTAGTTGATTATTAATTGTTATTCAATTAATTGCGATTAATAATTTAATTCCGTTTTCTCTGTTCAATTTATCACACTCTTATACAGTTAGCCTAATCATTGTTTGATAATACACATACACGTTATAAAAAGACAATCTATTTATTGTCAATAAACACTGGGACATGAAAACTGCAGTTCCGTTTGCCTTTTAAAACACAGAAATTGTACAGGGCAGATATGATATGAATAGCAAAAAAAAAGTGAAACGTCTCGATAAGCAGTTCATATTTCCATACCACCTGCCCAATTTGTACCTTGCACATCTGTGCACACACAGCCTTTTCCAGCACGTCTACACCACATTATATTTCCTGCCACTGTTCAGTACCTTCATCCTATCATTTTACAGCAACTACATGGTCTATTTGTACCGCAGACTAAGCTGGACTGGGCTAACTGTGTGTGAGCGAGGATGCCAGTAAAGGTGCCTAAAACTGCAGGGCGTGTAAGAGCTCAGCTGTGCATCTTGGTTCTTTTCTTGCCATCTTTGTTTGGATGCCTGACCGTTTTGTGAGGGTTCTGCCTTATGATGCAGACCTGTGAATGAGCCTCTCTATCCTGCCAGGTGAAGCTCCGCTGTCAGAAGGGCATTCCACCCTCGCTACGGGGCCGTGCTTGGCTCTACTTGTCTGGGGCCAAAGTCAAGAAGGAGCAGAACAAGGGAAAGTTTGAGGTAAAAAGAAAAAAGAAAGAAACCATATTTTCACCACACTAGCATTGCAAACACCATTTGCATATTGGTTCTCTGGCCAAGCAATGGTTGTTTTGACCCAAAAGAGCACTTGTACCATCCCTTGGGGAGATATCCCTTGAGGATATTCTGGTTCTGACATCCTTTAAACTGGTTTTATTTGGTGGGTGCCTGTTTGTGTTTGGGTGTCCTCTAGGGGGGGCTCTGCTTATCTCATAGCCATCTCCACCCCCCCCCCCCCCCCCCCCCCCCCCCCCCCCCCCCCCCCACCCCCCCCCCCCCCCCCCCACCCCCCCCCCCCGACCC
>JAODKE010000043.1:595173-614953 GCA_026779605.1 Mormyrus hasselquistii
CAAGGTTTTGTTTCTACCAACCAGCTGAGTATGAAGAGCCACAGTCACAGAGTACTCAGCTGGTTGGTAGAAACAAAGCCTTGGTCTGGATTTGTAGCTAATGGACCTGAAATGCCCAACACTGCCAAACACTTTTATAAGATTCAAGCAATTCGTCAAATGTGCAGTACGCAGTGATATTTTATGTTTTGTTTCTTTTAGACCTGGTTCTTTGCTGGGGAGTTGGCACCTCGGTGTGTGATGGCATGTGGGAGGTGTTATGGGTGATGGTTGTGGCAGGCCCTGGATTAGGGGGGGTGCTGGCGGGGGCTGTGTAGTGTGGCTCATGTGCCAGCCCCCAGCCCCCGATGCGCTGCTCTGTGTGTTCTCAGCTGTTCAGGTTTCACCTTGCATTCCCTGTCCAGTCTCTCCAAACTTGCGTCTGTGTACTTTTCAAGAACATCTTTAATGTCCTTGTAAATGCCTTTTGTAACATTTCTCAATGGAAATATTTTCTCTAGAACCCACAGCATGGTTCTACAAATGTTTCAAACAGAAGTGTGCATGTATTTTATTACATTGATATTTTTATTCTCTTTGATAGTAAAAAAAATTCTACTCTTATTTAGACAGCTGCTCAGTCTTTTTGAAATCATTTACAAATCAGTGTGACACCATCTTATGGATTAGACGTTTGTATTGTGTTTCCTAATGATGTTTGTATATTTCATTTCGATGAATTCCCCATAACCCATTGATCCTATGCTTATAAGAGGTGCATGTGTCCTGTCTTCAGATGTCTATTTCTAGTGTCCTGTGTTGATGGCTAACTCCCACGCCAGCAGCAGATGTAGGCCATATTTACTGTAGTAAGATTTGTAGGTGCACACACCTGTTCAGAGGCAGCGGTGCAGATAGAATCCCTGTAACTCCGAGTTGTTCTCATTCATTTTGGAGGGAACTGAGTAGGTGTATAGTTGTAGGCTGTGGTGGAGCAGGCGGCATGTTGGGTCATGCACCCCAAAGCAGGCTGGCCGAGTCCCAGGAGAGCTGCTGCTGGAGTGAGGTGTCTTACCAAACCCTACCTGGGTAAACAGGAAAATGTCGAACTGCAAACCCCATGTCAAAAATTCCACGTCTGCAGAAGCTTTTGTCCCTGCTGAGATACTTCCATGTATCTTCCATCGCAGTCTCTGGGCTCAGTAAAGGGTTACCCACTGGGAGTTACCCACACCTGGATGATCTCCTCGTAGCTGAAGGGGGAGGTGAGGGGGGAACTGTAATCCCTCCATTGTCAGAGCCATCATCTGCTATAAGAAGGCCTGAGGCCTCCCCTCGTGGCCTCCCCTTGTGCTGGAGTATGTCAGATAAGTGTGTCAGATAAACCATGTTTGTGCTGCAGTGTTACCTGCAGAAATCAGAAAGCATATTTGGGTCCTTTGCCAATGGATTGGTGTGCAGTTACAGGCTGTGCTGCCCTGTGTGAGAGGGTTGCAGGCAGTAGATGGTAAAGGAACAGGGTGGCCTCCCCCCCCCCCCCCCAAGCTGCAGACTATGAACCTGAGCAGAATTCCCTCACAGGATTCTCTGCATGTCCGCATGCTGGCCTCAAGTTGCAACTTCATTTTTCAGCCGCTTGCCCCTTATCTAGTCGGTTGGTTTGTGGTTTCCAGGTTTTTCCAAACAAATGCAGAATTCCTCACAAGTCTCTGTAAGTACTGGGGTTCCCTAAATCCCCAGGGTAGGGGTGAGGGGTGAGGGGTCAGGCCAAGGATTTAGTGGACTTGCCTTATCAGGGAGAGCTTGGTTTAATTGTGTGACAAAAGACATGCAAAATGATACCGGCTCATTGGAGACTGAGGCAGAAAGTAAAGAAAATAACGGATCTTCATACCGCTTTTGTTGTTGGGGTTGTTGTCTTTCCGGCGGGGGTTACTAGTCAGCTTGGTGACGAGCTGCAGATGCAGATGGAGGGCGTCGACCTCAGTGCTGTCGATTACACCCCCCCCATCCCATCTCCGCATCTCTCCAGAGGCACAGCAGTCTCAGCATGTAACTCTACACTGTAGCTGCTCTCATTGATGATGGAGGGAGAGCAGGAGCAGAGCTGGGGAAAAGAGAACAGGAGGGGAGCCAGACTTAGCACACCGTGGTGGAATGAACCAGTGAATGAGGGTGCTGCAAAATAGTGCCCCCTAGAGTGGATGGCTAGAATTGTTCATGATGTTCTCCAGCGTCTATACCGTCCTGGGCAACTGCCTAAGGTGGAACGGTCATTTGACAGTACACAGAAGCGGGCATTTGCTCAGCACTCTCAGGGCGGTAATCTTACAGTCGGTGGGGAAACTGCTGGCTCTGCAAGCCCTACACAGCCTGGGGGGAATACCTCCACCCCCCTCCCCCACACACACAGCCTGGCTCAGTGGGGGCACTGTTGCCTCACACCTCAAGGGCTGATGGTTTGAATTTTGCATCATTCAAGTGTGTACGGAGTTTGCATTTTTTCCCCATTGTGGAGAGTTTTCTTCAGGTACTCCAGTGTGTGTGGGGAAACTCAATTATACAAAAATCCGTGACTGCAATTAACAAACTTAAAATGCCAGAGGTCTTGTATTTTGTTTGCTTATGGTTAAGGTTAGGGCTTGGCAGGGGTGAGGGTTGTAATGGATGGGATTTTGTGTACGAGTCCCCGCTCGGCCTTAGAGCGAAAGCGGCCCAGCTCCCCCCATGACCCAGACCAGGACGCGCTGCGGAATGTGTGGAGGAATAGCATCATTACGACGTCACAGCAGCTGATTCTTCTCTAATCTGCAGTGTTCTTGCTGCAATATGACGCTTCACCGGTGCCTTAGATGGGCAGAGCTGGGGCATTCGCGGTCAGCATTCAGGTGCCGGTCATGCTTTGGAGCATGATGAATTCAAGCTGATAGCCTCGCCTGGCTCACCATACAGCATGTGCGCGCATATAAGGCCTGCCGAGAGGCGCGATGCCCCGGCCCCGTCCAGAGCGGGATGGCGGAAACGGGAAGCTGTCCTCAATCAGAGATCCCGCTTCCTCTCTGAGCGCCGCACTGTTGTGTGTCGTGCATGCGATGTGTTTGGTTTGTCTTCTGTGCATCAAGCGGCACATCCTGCCATTGTCATGTTTTCTTCATCCCGTCTGTTGTCCCGTTTCTCCCTGCAGCCCTGGACCCTCCACACATCCCCCAAACTGTGTAATTATGGGATTAACAGGATATGCTGCTAATGGGCTCCTATCGTCTAATGTAATTACTCTCTGCAGTTTGGCTTCTGCTTCAGCTGCTGCTCTCTCTGATGATTAACCTTTAATACGTGACCTCTGGGGCTCCTGCCACCTCCTGCTGGACACTGCATCACCATCGTTGTTGTTGCTGTGGTTGGTGGTGGTAGTGGTGTTATACTCGCTGATGTTCTTTCACAACCTTGCAAACTATTTTATTTATTACTTGCTAAAAGTAAATCTGTTGCCCTGCAGAGCTGGCACATTTTCAGTCTCTACTGGGCCCCTGCCTCGTACTCCCAGACTGGACTGGACCCATCCTCTAAAGCTGTGTCACTCCAGTTTGATTCTAGCTGAGGTCCTGGGGAGGCCAGGCGCATTATGTGGGGAGTTTGGGAACAGCCCACGCTAACAGGCACCCAGGACGTGGCCGGCGGCTGGCTGGGAGGTGTCAGCCAAAGGTCAGAAATGTGACCTGAGGACATTCCTGGATGGCTGCAGGCTCCACCACTATCTCTGCAGCACTCCGGTCTGGGATTGCTGGGCACTCTTATGGACCATGCACCAGTCTCCCACGCTTATGGACCGCACACCAATGTTCCCCGCTTATGTACCACGCACCAGTCTCCCATGCTTATGTACCACGCACCAAAGTCATCCGCTTATGGACCGTGCAACAATGTCCCACGCTTATGGACCATACACCGATGTCCCACACTTATGGACCGTACAACAATGTACCACACTTTTGGATTGCGCACCAATGTCCTACTCTTATGGATGCCGCACCAATGTCCCATGCTTATGGACCACACACCAATCTGAAGTCTGAAGGAGTAACCTGCACACATTGAGATCTGCTGCCGGATCTGCACCTGCACACATTGAGATCTGCTGCCGGATCTGCACCTGCACACATTGAGATCTGCCCCTGCACACGTCTTGCTTGGCAGGGGTGCCGAGGGTGGGTGGGGGGGCCTTTAATGGACCCCATTTCCCATTACTGCCTGAGGTCGGGCCCCACTGTTAAAGGCTTGGTGTGGCTGGTGGCTCCTGGTCACTGCTCCTTGTAATTAAAAGTGTTTTTCTGGAAATGGGTTTGTTTTTGATGCTGTGGCAGGTCTGTGTGATCTGGACCAGAGCTGAGTGCTGCTTCTGATGTGTAATTATAAGGCTCCTTCCACACTTGATGACAAAGGGCTGATTGGTGAGGCTGGGGGCTGGGCCTCTCTGGGCAGCCCATTAAACATCTGCTGGCTGTCTGGCTGGTGTTCCGCATGATCCCACATTTCGAGGCACTTGAGCGACTTGCGAACTCATTGCAGAATAAGCTTTTATTGTTGTGAAAGAATATGGTGCTTTTGGTACCTTGCAGGCCTGCGTGGGAGACCCCATGTAGAGATCCATCAGGGGTCCTGGGTGAGTTGGGGAGCTTGTGTCCCAGCTGGTGTGAGCAAAAGCAGCACAGGAGAGGAGTGGGGCCTCTGATATGCATTCCATTGTTCTTACGGTTGGAGGGGGGGTCATCTGGGTGCTGGAATGATGAGGGATTTTGGGAGGGGTGGACGGCACATTAGGAATATCTGTTAAAATGATCTGGTGTTTTACACAGAGATAACCCACAAAACTAGACTAGGAAAGAATAATAAGCCACAGTCTCAAACAGAAACATGATAGTGTAGTGTGTGATGTAAAATTATATAGCTGCACATTCATGTCAACAGACACACAGACAGGCTTCGTCGATAGTGATGACCGCAGCGTTATGTCAGTGTGTTCCCCATCGTGCAGGATCCAGCCCCCTGAGCAGTGGGAGGAAATGCTGGGAAGCTCAGTTTAATGTCAGCCGGCGGTCCCAAGGGGCGCCAGCTGAATACTCAGTCATGTCTCTCTACTAATGAAGATGTCTCAGATACGCCTTCAATTTAAAACAAACGCTGCACCAGAAACACTGAACAATACCAGGAAACGTCAGGGCTGCAGGCTGTTGTCTGTGAGGCAGACATTAATGGCCGTGGCGAATCCCACACATGAATGGCCATATCCTCCGATTAACACAAAACAAACACTATCTCTGGTCAACATCTTGCTTTACAGGCTTCTGAATCACTGAAGTGGTTTCCAGGAAGAGGAAGGGTATGTGTTGGGGGTGAGGAGGGTGGCAAGGATGTCTAAGTGGGGGAGGGAAGGAGCCTGAGCCTGAGCTGGTGCGCGAGGCTGTGAGGTTCCGATTAGATATAGTCGGGCTCACCTTGAGGCACGGCCTGGCCTCTGGAACCAGTCTCCTCCAAGGGGGCTGGACCCTCTTCCACTCTGGAGTTGCTCACGGAGAGAGGCGCCGAGCAGGGGTGGGCATACTTATTGCCCCCTGACTGGGCGCCTGTACATTGGGGTTAACCGTGGTGGATGAGAGGGTACCCCCCCTTCGCCTTTGGGTGGGAGGATGGGTCCTGAGTGTTGTTTGCATTTATGCACCAAGCGGCAGTTCAGAATACCCACCCTTTCTGGAGTCCCTGGAGGGGGTGTTGGAGTGCACTCCTCCTGGGGACTCTCTTGTTCTGCTGGGGGACTTTAATGCTCACGTGGGCAATGACAGTGAGACCTGGAGGGGCGTGATTGGGAGGAACGCCCCCCCCCCCACTCTGAACCCAAGCAGTGTTTTATTATTGGACTTCTGTGCTCATCACGGATTGTCCATAACAAACACCATTTTCAAACATAAGGGTGTGCATATGTGCACTTGGCACCAGGACACCCCCAGGCCACAGTTCGATGATCGACTTTGTGGTCGTCTCATCAAACTTGCGGACACATGCATTGGACACTCGGGGTGAGGAGAGGGGCGGAGCTGTCAAATAATCACCACCTGGTGGTGAGTTGGCTCCACTGGTGGGGGAGGAAGCCGGTTAGACCTGGCACATCTGAACCAGCTACTCGGGAACATGGTGCTGACAGCAGCCAGGGCACCGTGTACCTCCTCTTTGCCCCACACTCCACGCTTGCAGCAGGGGTATGCTGTTATTCATCTGTGCCAACAGAGGGAGTGCTACTTTCCCAAGTAAAGATAGAGTACAGCATGGGGTGGTTGCCATCAGTGGACCCTGCATGTGTTTGTGTGTGTGATTCAAGATTCAAGATTCTTTATTTGTCACATGCACAGTCATACAAGTACAACACGCAGTGACATGTATCCTTTTTTTTTCAGCTCTTCTGCCACCTCACACCACCAGCGATGAAGGAGTTCACATCCCACACAGATACACGTGTGGGCCAGGCGCTGCTGCATATGGGAAGAATGTTTCCAGATTTCACTTCACCCAAGCAGGACTCTCACGCAAAGTACACTGGCCCAACACAAAGCAAAGCTACTTACAGGCTAAAGAAAGCAGTTCACCAAACATGACACGTGATGAGCATCAACGATGAGCAAGTCCACCTCATGGGCAGTGGTGGCTTAATGGTTAAGAACATAAGAAAATTACAAATGAGAGGAGGCCATTCGGCCCATCAAGCTCATTTGGGGAGAACAGAGCTCAGAGATGTTAAAGTCTTATCTAGCTCTGATTTAAAGGAAGCCAGGGTTTTAGCTTCCTCTACACTAGCAGGAAGACTATTCCATACTCTGACTACACGCTGTGTAAAGAAGTGCTTTCTCAGATTTGTTTTAAAATGTTCTCCCGCTAATTTCCACTTATGGCCACGAGTTCTAGTATTTAAACTAATATTGAAATAGCCATTTGGCTGAACAGCATCCAGATCTGTTAGAATCTTATATACCTGGATCATGTCCCCCTTAGTCTCCTTTGCTCGAGGCTAAACAGATTCAGCTCAGCTAACCTCTCCTCATAAGACCAGTAATCATTCTCATAGCCCTCTGTTGCACCTTAACTAAGGCAGCAATGTCCTTCTTAAAGTATGGTGACCAATCCTGCACACAATATTCTAGGTGGGGTCTTACCAAGGAATTATTAGGGAAGCGCACTCATAATTGAAAGATTGCGGGTTTGAATCCCTGACCAGCAAAGTACTCTGAGCAAGGTACCGACCCCAAGCACTGCTCCCTGGGCTGAATTAGCTGCCCCCTGATATGTCACATTGTCACATATAGGTTAAATGCAGAGAAACACATTTCGTTGTTGTGTGCTGTGGTGTGTCAACAATGACAATTAATCACTAAATTCACATATGGGTTGCCCTTTGCAATTACAGGCATTGAGCAGGTTATTCTGATCAGTCTGCATATCCTTCTAGCTCAGCTCTTTATAAGCTCACTGCCTTTATAAGTTCTTTTTCTGCTGTAGGCTTCTGCACAGTGCCCAAATGTCCCTCAGAAGCTGTGTGTTCTGAGCGGTAGAGGCTTCCTGTTCTCACTGCCCACTCCTTCAGTAGTAGTACACCACAGATACTAGCACATGTGCTTCCATCTTACTGTGTTCACACATTCACTGCTGATTGTACGAGTGCAGGCTGCTAATATGCAGGGCCTTTGCAGGTTCTGGGCTCTTTGCCCTCCTGATGATCCAGGAACGACAGCCCTGAGCTTTATGCGGCTATGGAAGTGCCCTGTGGATTGGGCATTGTACAGTCTCTCTCTTTCACACACACACACACACACAGAGGTTTACTCTGGTGCCTGTCAGTAGCACAGAAGAGCAGAGCATTATAACCATTAGCAGGATTTTCACTGCAGGCTCCACTAACCGTATCCAGACACAACAGAGACTCTCCCCCCGTCTATCCGCGGTCAAAACTTTCGCACACGCGTTTTCATTCTGGTGTATTATTTCGCTTGCATGCATGGCGGTGTCCCCATTTGCTGTTTGTCTGTAGTCTCCATGTTTGAATTCAAAATAATCCCCTCTTACCAATGGGTGTTGGCATGTGTGAAACCCTCTAACTTATGCTGATTAGGTTTGTAAAGGATGCAGGCGTCCTCAGGCTGATGGCCATGGCCAGTCACCCGGCTCAGCTGCGCCAGGCTGAAGCCCGTGGTCCTGCACCATGTTGTCTGTCCGTTACGAGACTCCCACGAGGAAGACGACAGCTTCTCACAATGATAGGATTTCCTCCTGCTCTGACACCTGGATCACACACTACCGGAACCTTCTGGATCTCATTCACCATCCTACCTGAGTGAGACCAGGGTTTGGCAGCCTAACAAGCAGCTGCTATTTTTGCAAAGGGAAAATGGAAAAACAAAACCCTCTATTTAAAGTCAGAATGTCTTTATTGTCATCTTCAGTTGTATGATGCATGGTCCAAACTTCACTGAGATGAAATTTCTATTTCATTGGTGATTCTGCAAGTAACAGTAATAAATAGAATGTAAATAGGTAAAACATTTAAACAACATGATTATTAGGGCTAAACTGGTGTGACTAGGCTATGGATATGTTACATGGACGGGCCCCAAATGATGGTGCCTGAATATGACACTCTCAGCTTCTGTTTTAAGAGAATTTTCACATCAGCAGTTTCTTCTCTGTTTGCAGAGAGGGCTCCGTTTCCATCATCTCTGAGAGAGGCACGTCACACACATGCCTACACATGCATATGAGCAACATGTACAGTACCAGTCAAACGTTTGGACACACCTGCCCATGGAAGACTCAGAAGGTTGTCTGTTCAAATCCCGTGCTTAGCAGAGTGATCCCACCACTGGCCCCAATTGCTCTAGGGACTGGCTGACCCTACTATTTCCTCTGCGCCAGTTGCATGAGGTGGCCTCCTGGGACGCTTTTCCAGCTGTCCTGAAAGAGGTCCCACATGTGCTGAGCACTCACTGGCTACTTTTCCTTCACCCTCTGGTGAAACTCCTCCAAAACCATCCCTGCTGTGTTTAAGTCAGCTGGTCAGCTCATGTGATGCAACACTATCACTCTCCTTTGTAGATGGCTGGGCGAGTCCTATATTCTGTCCGGTACTGGTGTTTTTTATATGTTGTTTTATTGGAAGCTCCATGTGCCTGTGTCTATGTGTGTCTCTGGGTGCGAGAGCCAGTGATATTATGTATCACTTGATAAGCCCACCATCAGCACCAGCCCACCGTCTGGCTCTCATTTGCTTTGGAATCCCGGAGAATTCACAAGCACTCAGATCCAATGTGGTATGATTGCATGTGTGAGACACTCTCTTGGGGGGATGGTGCAGTTTGTTTGCATAGCTGAATTAATGAGCTGAAAAAGGATGAGGTCAACTGTGCAGAACCATGGGTACCATGGAGGTATGAATGAGGCAGCTGAGGTATTAAGAGAACGAGTGATTAACCCGCTAGACTCAGAAGTGCCTCGTTCACAGATGCATGAAACTAAAGGAGGGTGTGTCACAAGGAATGCTAACGCTACACACAGATCCTTCACAGAGGTGTACCAGAGGGTATGTCCTGCAGGGCGTGCAGCAGGGAATTCTAACGCTGCACACAAATCATTCACAGAGGTATGAAGCTACTGCAGGGTGTGCCCCGTAAAGCATGCAGCAGGGAATGCTAACGCTACAAATAGATCATTCAAAGAGGTGTGAAGCTGATGGAGGGTATACCCTATAGGGCATGTAGCTTGGAATGCTAATGCTACAAATAGATCATTCACAGAGGTGTGCAGCTACCAGAGAATGTGTCCTGTAGGGCATGTATCAGGAAATGCTAACTGTAAAAGAGTTTGGAATTGGGACGCTGATTCTCTCCCGATAGTAACCTTTACAGGGTGTCCAATCAGAACATTGGGATTATTTGCATATGTAACGGACTGAGAACATTCATTGTGAACTCACCAAAATTATTAATTTTGTTTTCATTGTAATTATTTTATTTTGCTTTTGCTGTAAATAGGACTACATTTATGAGAAGCACCTGCACTTCTGACGTAACCGCCACACAGTGTCCGGAGTCGTCCTCCTCTGTTGGCGCGTTTTGCCCTCCAGCAGAAGTAAAGATCTCTTGCTGGAGGTAAAGTCGCATACAGTTGCATTAATTGGAAAAAAAGAAAAATGGATTAAGTTATGAATCTTGACATGCCTCAATTCCCCAATGCCCAAATAAATTTATTAATTATATAGGGAGTTTAATTGGATGATTTATAAATTTGTAGAGGTGATGTTTTAATGCAGAAATTCAAAATAGTTTCAGTGCCAAATTACTTTCCGAGGGAAGAAGGCAGCCGGTTATTAAAATTAATTTTTCTTCCTTTAGAAATAAAAAAGTCTGTGCAGTATCATCAATTAGGGAACAGTTTTATGTGTGCAAAGCACAAGACATGGACCGCAGAAGCTAACCGAGGTGAGGCCGTTACACTGGTGCCGTGACTCGGATCAAGGTGGTCGGATCGGCAGGAGCAGATTGCCGTGGGTGCTGCTTGGAAGTCTTGTGTGGTTCCTCAGTGTTCTGCGACACCAAGTAGTTTTTTTTTCAACACAAGGGGGGAATTTATGTATTTTAATTAATTATTTGGATTTTAATTTAAAAAAAAAAACTTTTTTTCTCTCTCTTCCCTCATTGTATAATTGTATAAAAGCTATGGCTAGTGAATCGGGATACGATGCGTTTTACAGTCCTGCTATTGGCAGAGGCAGAGTTATTACCCCTCGTGTAAAACCAGGTGATAATGTGACAGTGGAGTCCGACAGCGGGATTGTGAGGGATTTTCGCACGTTGTCTGATAGGGTGAGAGGAAGAGGGCGTGGCTTAGATCCAGATTGGTCTCCTATGGGGGAAGTTTTAAGGGATCACCAGCACGCTTCCTCTCCCATAAACGACAATATTTCTATTAATAGTTTAACTGATGTAATTGGTTGATTAGGAGTACACATTGGTGACTCTATTGCAGCTAGGCTGATGTCATCCATGCCTAGAGATGTAAATATTGACAGTAATAATGTGATATCCTCTAATGTTCCGGTGACTGATTCAGTGGTTCTCACGAAGACAGATACTCCTCAGATACTCCTGGACTTTACAGCCCAGAATGTTTATGGGTAATGGCTCTGACAGGTTCACCGTTCAGGAGTGGGTCGAAATGACTAAGACAAGCCTAAAAAAGCAATGTTATGAGCGGAGTGACCAGGCAGAGGAAATCATGAGCAGATTATTGGGTAGAGCCTAAATGCGTAGTGAGGATAGCCTTTAGGAGTGACAAATCTCTGGAAGTGAAGGTTAATCCTGAGATCACCGCTGATGTCTTGTTTCGTTATTTTAGCGAAGCTTCATCCTGTCTTCTTCTTGCGGATTTTCTACACCACGCTACCCAGGCAAAATGAGGGTCCTGTTGCTTACTGGATCAGAATTAACAAAGCGGCTGGTACAGCTGATGATGGGCTAAGGCGCCCAGGTCGTAGAATGGAGGATGTCAGCGGTGAAGTGGCTCGCATTATTTGTAAAGCATTGCCCTGATCCAGAGCTGGCTTGCGTCTCTAAATGTAGACCAGTCAGCGAATGGACTTCTAAGGATGTGCAGATCAGTATTGATGATTACCAGAGAGAGGCGAGAGCAACTGTGAAGCCTAAAAATTTTGTTCATATTAAGAGTCATACCGCTACTGTGACGGAAAATGAATCTTGCTGTCAATTGAATTCTTCTCGTAGCGCGCTCACTAGCCCCACCTCTGGGCATCAGCAGTCTACATTTCAGTGTCCTTCTCCTTTTCCTTTGCTAGTTGGTTCGTCTTCCTGCTTGACTCCTCAGAGTGGTCAGTACCAGCAGTGCAGCCCGGCACAGCCCTTGACGCAAAATGTCTTGCGTTCAGATGATGGCGTTCTTGGTTGAATGATGAACATATTAGAACATGTACTAGTTACAGTGGAGCAACGTGACTCTGTTCCGACAGTCGATCGGAAACATTCTTTTGGGTTAAATTCAGTTCCTTGTAAAGTGTGTCACAACAGTAGTCATGCTACTTTGCAGCACTGCAAGTCTGACCGTCTTTTTTTTTCACTGTTTGTCTCCCGGTCATAGTAAGAAACAATGTCCTAGCAGGACATCCACGTGTACTTCACAGGGAAGCTAATAGACCTGGGAAGCAACACGGGTCAGGCTAGAATCTCCCCTTTGAATGACTATGATAGTCCTTACTCATCTGACATGTTTATGAACACTTGTGTTAGTGACACTTTGAAAATTGTTTGCCAGAACATCCAGCTTATTGGGCAAAGTAACAGTTTGTCTTTCACTCCGGTCAGCATCGCTAAAAAAGGTCACGCTTGGCGCTATGCTAGATAATGGTTCGATGGCATGCACGATGAATGAAGCTGCGGAAAGCTTTCTACTAGAAGCAGGAGTGTTGTGTGAAGCGGACTGCTTCTCTTTGGATGTTACGCCAGTGGGAGTAGGTGGTCGCAGGGTGTCCCCAAAATCTACATTCAACATTGAGATGGATGTTTATGGTTGCAAAATGATAGTCCCCATTTTAGTAGTTGAAGGCCAACATGACGAGTTAATCCTTGGCACAAACGCGATTAAGCACGTTATTAAGGAATCGAAGAAATGTGCTAATTACTGGAAAACGATTTCTGTGCCATTTTCAACGGATGGTGACACAGAACACTTTTTGTCTATGCTTGCTAGTCTTGATCACTGGAAAGGTAATTATGTTCCAGATAAGACTGGGACAGAAAGGTGCAATTCGGCTATTTACCTCGAGTCTGGTCGGGAGTACCTCGCTTGGGGTAAGCTGCCAACGTCGGTATGTCTTTAACCTGGCAGTACAGTTGTCACCAAATAGACATCTGCTCGCTCAGCTCCTAGGGGTGTCATAGTCACACGTGTGGTTTCTTCATTGAGAGCGTGGGTTCCGTTGAAACTTATGAATATATCTGATAAACCGGTAGTACTGAGGCGCAATGCTAAACTTGCAGACCTGTATACATGTATGGCAATGGAAGACTTGGATTTAGTCAGCAGTACTCAATGTACTTTACCTGTTGTGACAGATCAGACCTTGATAACCTTGACATCGATAGTTGTAATGTCTCAGAGGGATGCAAAGGTGAGTTGGCTGATCTGATTGCGAAGTACCAGGATGTGTTTTCATGTCACCATCTTGATTGTGGAAAAGCTGTCAAGTTTGTATATAGAATTCATTTGACCGACTGCAAACCGTTTAGACTGCCTTTTAGAAGAGTTCCCCCAAGTCAATATCAGAAATTGCGCCCGGTCTTAAGTGAGAGAAGAAAAGCAAGTCCACCAGTGAGTACGCTTCGACTTGTGGTTGTGTGGAAAAGGAATGGTGATCTGAGGGTGTGTACCGATTTTCGATGGCTTAACAAAAGAACTGCTAAGGACACCCACCCTCTTCTCCATCAAGCAGATTGTTTGGCTGCACTAGGAGGAAATTCACTGTTTAGTACCATGGATTTAACCTTGGGATGGACTGGGTGCCGTATTATCGCAGGCCCAGGAGAGGGAAACGACAGCCAGACCAATAGCGTTTTCCAGCAAATCCCTGACTCAGAGGAATTACCCAGCACACAGACTCAAGTTTTTGGCACTCAAATGGGCTGTATGTAATAAATTTAGTCACTGATTAAAGGGTCATGACTTCACTGTGTGGACAGACAATAATCCACTGACACATATCATGACCAAGCCAAAGTTGGATTGCTGTGAGCAACGGTGGGTATCTAAATTAGCCTGTATTAATCATCCATCCATCCATCCATTTTCCAACCCGCTTAAACCAATTGGGTTGCGGGGCTGTATCAATCAATCAATATCAATTTATTCCACTTAGTTTTCCAAAAATACTGTTAAACTACAAACACATACTGTTCATTACAACAATCCATAGATGAAAAGGGGAACAGGAAGAAGATAAATCTTGTATGTCCTGCCCGTTTCTCAGTGATTATACAGTAAATTACGTAAAGCCATATACTTAAACTAACCTACAAAAAAAACAATTTGCAAACATTATCACTCCATCTTCATTATTAACTCATAGGTTCATAAGATCTTATTTTTTTTTGTAAAGTTTCTTAAATTGATTAATAGTTGTACATTTTTTCAAATCATCATCCAGTTTATTCCATAATTTTACTCCATATACTGAAATACACATCTGCTTTAATGTTATCCTTACAATTACACTTTTAAAATCAAACTTCCTTCTGGTATTATCATCACTTGCTCTCAAAACAAAAAACGTCTATAAGCTATTTGGCAATAATGCTTTTTTAGCTTTAAACATAACTAAAAGTGTTTTTAAATTTATCAAAACGAACCAACAAGCGGCAAAACAGGTTGACAATACAATGACAGAACTAGGGAATCAAACTCTGATGTAGACATAAATGCACAAGACTAATGAAAACAACTCAAAACAGCTGATGTCACGGGGAATCCACATGAGGTTAACGAGAAGGGCGTGGCCACAAGAGGTTTGGACGGGCAGGTCATAACACCTGGTAGACCCAAACACATAGTATCCATGGGCTGGGAGCATCTGGTGGAGGCCCCCGTCCGAGATATCTTCACGTCACACCTCTGGCAGAACTTCTCTTGCACTTCGAAGGAGATTGGAGACATTGAGCTTGAGTGGGCCCATGTTCCATACTTCCATCACTGAGGTAGCTGTATAGAGCTATGGCTCAACCTGGTAATGGGCACTAGTGGTAAGGGGAACCATCTTGGTTAGCTTGTGGGATTCAGCTAACAGGAACAGCTAACAAGTACAGGCAGACCAAGCAGAGTGCAGTTTTGGCAGTTACTGAAGCAAAAATTCAGGTGTAGAAGTAGTTCAGTGAGCATAAAAAATGATTATCAGCCAGCCTCAAAGAGACGCTGCCAAATCATCAGAAGACTCAGGAGTGGGAATCGGGGCTCCATCCTATACTGTTCACAGCCAATTGTACTGTTTACAGTAAGGATGAAGCGCTGTTCACCTCAAATGGGGATATAGTTATGAGGCGGAAGGACCTACTGAATCCTTAGAGGAAGAAGAGCTGGGGGACTCAGAGGAGGTGGATGAGATTCTCCCTGAGCTCATGATATTTTTGGGTGTCTTAGCTGACACACCTCTTCAACACTGAGACTGGGGACAGTGCGTTTGGATTGGCAGACTGGAGTGCCGGTCCCCGTATTTAAGGGGCTGGGTGATGTGTTCCAACTAAAAGGGGATCACACTGGTGAGAAAGTGAAATTAGGCAGCGAAGCTTGCCTTGGATGCCACCTCGGGTTCGACTGGCAGGGTGTGATTACATATTCACCAATATAACCACAAATGCCACACACACTGAGATGGCCTTAGGCCCCCAGGGTTCTGGGTTCATCTCCCAGCTTAGCTGAGTGTGCATAGAATTTGCCTCTATTCCCTAGGTTTGGGTAGGCAGTGTTATGACTGCATGTGCAAGTGCCATGTCCAGTTCCACTCTGCTCTCATGTCACAGCCCTCCATGTCTCTCCTCATTGGCTCCCTATTGATGCTCACATCAAGTGACGGCATTCAGGTCCATTAATGGACAGGCACCCATCTCCTTCAAGACACTCGCCCTCATCGGTTAGCAAACTAAGGCCACCCAGAGCTCCCTCCACCACACGAGAAGTGTCATTCTAGGTAGTTCTCTTGTGTGGTTCCCTGGTGGTGGAAAGAGCTGCTGAACCATGTCCAGTCATGAGACTCCCTCTCTACCTTCAAGAAATGCCTTAAGACCCATCTATTCCAGGAATTTCTCTACTAGCCTGATGCCTCCACATGCTCCCTGAAAGTGGCTAATGTTGCATTAAATAGTTTTATTAGGCTCTTTCTTTTGGAAGATGTTGTGTAGCCGCTACTCCAGTACTGCTTACACTTGTAACGAGTCATTCATTTGAAGCTCAGACTAGCTGCTGTGTAGTCAACTCCTGGGCAGCCATATGTCTGTAATGTGCTGTTTGCCTCACTTGTACTTTGCTTTGGATAAAAGTGCTAGATAAATAAAATAAATGCAAGTGTTACCTGCGCTTTACCAATTGGACCTTAGAGTGCCTGTGACCTTGCATTACATAAGCATTTCAGGAAAAGAGTGAATATTCTTCTGATGTGCAGAGACAGCTTCCCAGCCTTAATATGTTTGTTTTGTCCTGTCCTGGTTCTCCCATCCTCTTGAAGGGCTTTGGGGCATGTGCCTCACTTTTTAAATACATTTAAGAATCTATTAGAGCAAATATTTCATCAGCATGTCATTGCCTAAATTACCATTGAAAAACCATAGTAAGTGTCATTCAGTGAGCAGGAAATGAGGAGCAGGAGTCCAGGGAGTCGGGGAAACGAGGGATTTAATCAGGGAGAACACAGGCAGGAACATGGAATAGCACATTAAACTGACATCAATGACCAGACTGGGGAAACATACTCTAACACGGACATAAATACACAGAACTAATGAAACACAATGAGAAACAGCCGATACAAGGTAGCAAGGGGGGCATGGCACACAGGAGGATCGGCACAAGCAGCGTATGACAGAAAACAATTCAATTCTCAATTTTATCTGTGTTGTTGGAGCACAGCTAAATTTGCTTAAAATGAAAGGCCCCCATGATATGCATGTATTTCCACTGAGCTCTTTATCATTGTCTCTTCTGGATTAAATCCTCAAAAGCAGAAGCACCTTGAGCTTGTCAAGTTGTCAGCCCTCGGTGTCATTCTGAGCCGCCTCCCTCTGTGACAGGACCGCGTTGCAGGCTCCATGTTCAGGCTTGCTGCACTCAGTGTCACTCTGAGCCGCCTCCGTCTGTGACAGGATGGCCCTGTAGGCTCTGTGTTTGGGCTTGCTGCTCTCGCCACTGACTGAAGGACCCTGTCGCCAGCAGCCAGGTCCTGAGCAGGGCACACTCAAGTTGTCAGCAGCGGAGATGACACCCTCAGTGATGGATTTGGCAGCGCGTTACACACAGGCGTGTTGGGTCCTGATTCGCCCTCAGCAACGATGATGCCTGACGTGTTTAACAATACGAGCAGCAGCAAACAGGAAGGGGGAGCGATGGGTCAGAACCTGTCCCTCCACCCGCCAGGGCGTCTCATACCACAAATGCCAAGGGTCACTGGATGGGGACTACTTTAGATCAAAGGACAGAGAAAATATTTGAGTGCACAAAGGCTGGCGGTGGGATGTATCCCTGGAGGTCATGGAGGGGTGGGGGGTGCTCAGCATAACCACACTTAATCCCAATAAACAGACACCTTCATCATGTCAGTCTCTTCACCAGCCTCTCCTGATGGGCTTATTTTCCCTTGTTAATTTTATCCCTTCAGCTCACAGTCTGTTCGCCACTCTCCTGCTTTGCTTTGTTTAGCAATAACATACAGAAGCACATGCAGGCGGTATTCTTAAGAACCTCCCCCGAATTGGTGGTACATCCCATATTGCTGGTACAGCCATTAGCCTCACCAGCTATTGTGGATGCAGACAGGTACCGAAATATAACCACTTGCTCACAGGAAACATTTTCATAACCTAACAGACCCCAGAAATGATCATAGTGTCAACACCGGGCAACTCAATGGCCTGGCACTTCACCCACGATGTCATCCCCAAGGGCCATCACCGAGGCCATCCTCCTCAGGCGCTCCACCCACGATGCCATCGCCAAGGGCCGTCATCAAGCCCTTCACCTGCAATGCCATCGCCTAGGGCCGTCCTCTTCAGGTGCTTCACCTAAGATGCCATCATCGAAGGCCGTCCTCTTCAAGCGTTTCACCACTTATACCTTTGCCTAGGGCTGTCCTCAAATGCATCACACATAACCACTGTCCCTGAGGACTGGCCTGTTTGGCAGGGAATGCCTCTTGTGGCCCATGTGCCACAACTAAGGTCAACAATGAGGCAGCTGGACCCCATACGGAGAGCAGGCTCCAGTGGGGGTGTCCTTGGGGGGGGTCTCTCTTCCTCCCTAGAGAGCCATCAGAAGAAGGTTGAAGAAGGACAATGGAGAGGCAGCAGTGTATGTGTGTTTGGATTGTGTTGTCGGCTGTTTTGTTTTAGTTGCTAAGGTCGTATTGTGTTAGAGTTGAACTGCATGTCGCATGCAAGGCGGGGTTGTGACAGGGTCAGACCACGCTGCCATGTCAGCCTTGGAGAGCCAGCAATGATAAGAGCTCAGCACACTCAGTTAATATCACCGCTTTTGTCAGCATTTCTCTCCTTTAACTGTGCCGGAATGCTGCCTACAGAGACACTTTCCTCGGCCTGGGGTCCCCCGGGGCCTTGTCATGAGCAGGGGGCTGGGCTGATGGATGGGCACCGATAGACATGCTAGAGGAAGCAACATGTCAAAGAGAGACCTTGGTGGAAAATAGCAAAAGATAGTGTGCGAAGAAGCCAAAAAAAGAGGGAGCAATGAGGCAGATCAATGAAGGCGCAGAAAGTGGCCTGTTGCTTAGGGACACACAGGATCCTTGGGCCTGCAGCTGCTCAGCGAATCACACACGTCGTTATGCAGCTGATGGTGCGCAGACCCAGACAAAACCAGCAGCTTGCTCTTTGTTTTATGTAATGTTTTTGGACTCTGCTTTCTTGGGGCTTGATCCTGAAATTCACAGGTGAAGCATCTTGCACTCAAATGAAATCAGTTTCCTCAAGAGAATATCGACCGACTGTAGCTCACAGAGGCTGTTAGGATCCGCCCACTCAGGACTCCCACACCTGCCCCAACCTGACCTGCACACTCACCCGCAGGGGGGCAGTGCCCCCGTGACATCATAACAGCCCACCCATAGCCCCCCTAAGTGCGTATGCTATTTGTGTCTGAAATCAATGTATTATTATTATTATTATTATTATTGTTATATTTTGGCTAAAGTTTTGTGCCCTGGGAACTGGCGAAAAACAAACGTGAGCACATTTTCTTCACAGAATCTTGGGTGCAGTGGGTGGTCGAGTTGCCTCAGTTAGTGAAAAGCGAAGTTAACAATAGAAGAATAATCAACTACAAAAGTAGCTAATTTAAGCTATAATGATTTACTGGGAGGGGCTCATCCTGGCTCCAGCAAGATGAGACTCTTGCCTTCAGGAAGCACCCAGCCAACCCTGACCATGAGCCCGCTGACATCCAGCCAACCAGCTTCCATTCATTCATCCTGCTCAGGGTTGATACCGGCCCAATCCCAAACTGGTCCCTACACACACAACCTCACCACACTGCCTTCCAGAAAACCTGAGAGTGACTGAATGGCTTTAGTACGTTCAAAACTAGGCTGAAAACATATCTTGATGTGATAGTCTGTTCATTTTATTCATAATCAGTAATTTTATTATTTATTTTTTGCATGCATTATAATTAGTTATTCAGAGGGTTGCTCCCCCAGACGAGGTATGGACTTGAGGCTCCTGTGAGGTAGGGTCTACAGTCCCCTATGTGGAAGGTGCTAGAGTCCCCAGTGAGATATGGGCTAGAGTTCCCTTTGAGAAAAGAGCTAGAGTTCCCAGTGAGGTAGGGGCTAGAGTCCACTGTGAGGTAGTTCTCTGTGTCCAAGTGGGCTGCATCAACACTTAGCCAAATCCTGCGAATCTCCTGCATGATCCCGGACGAGCCCCCAAATTGTTGGAGTACGCCGTCTCCACCGGGTCCGTTGATCAGCAGAGATTCACAGCTG
>JAODKE010000043.1:626437-664860 GCA_026779605.1 Mormyrus hasselquistii
TGAGACGGGCGCATTAGTGGGGAGGGCGGGTGAGGGGTGGGCAGAGGGGTGGTAGTGTTCAGCCGGGTTTTCGGGGGGGGGGGGCTGGGGACAGTGTGTGAAAGTGAGACAGGGTCTTCTGAGGGGGCAGAGCTAAGGACAGTGTGTGAAAGTGAGACAGGGCCTTCTGGGGGGGCGGGCTGGGGACAGTGTGTGAAAGTAAGAAGTGCATGTGGGCCAGACCCCACCCTCCTGCTGAGCATGTCTCCATGTTGGGGCGCTGTGGGGCTGGGTGCTCCAACTTCACCTCTACCCACTCAGCCATTGCTGCCTGAAGGTTCAAGCTGAACCAGAGCAGTCAGCTGGCAGTGAGGGCAGCCCGGAGGGTCACATTCAGGGAAGGAGCCCCTGCCCTGCGGCGTGAGGCATCTGCTTATAGACCGACACCCCCACCCATACAGTATACAGTAGGTCAACCAACCCCCCACCACGGCCCAGGAAAGAAAACTTTGTATTGAGGCAGGCAGTTTTCAGAATGCAGTGTTATTTGGCTGTGACAGAAAGCAAGCGGCAGTGAGCATGTGGGACATGGCCGCTTATGAACAGGGTAGCCTGTGTGCGTCTGCTGTGCTGCCTTTGGGACCCCTGGGGGCCAGCAATAATAAAAGTACAGCAATGTCATAAGGTGACACCAGAGTTTACTTCATACGTTTGCATTATAATGCAAAACTAGGAATTTTCTTAATTGTTAAAGTCCTTCTTCAGAACAGGGTCATAGTAAGATTAACATGTGATCAGATACAATGTCTAATGCATAGCCGAATGTACAGCTTCCTAGTCAGCAGTGGAAAGAGTAGCCCCGTCTGATGTTCATACTTAAAAGTACAGACACCACACCCGAATGTTACTTAGGTAAAAGTGAAAATCATCCAGTAAAATTCTAGTCAAGTAAAAATAAAAATACCTGGTTTCAAACGTATCTAAAGTACTAAAAAGTACTATACATTTAAATTTATTGATCTTACAAGAAGCAACCTATCCTTTAAAATTAACTCAAGACAGGGTTACAGTGCAGCACAAGAACGACAACTGAGTCGCATGTCTTGTTTTACTCAGAAAAGACGCCGAGTTTGCTGGCGCAGATTAGCTGAATGTTTTTTTTTTTTTTTTGTGGAAAATGAAAAATCGATCTACGGGCCAGACTTAATAACGAATTATAAATATTTCCTGGGCTGGTACTTTTAGACATCTTATAAGTGGTTAATGAACCAGCTAAAACCTTCCTCTACTACGGAAAATGGCCAATCGTCTAATGTAGTCATCACCTTTATTTCAGGGGTTGTGTTCTTAGTTCTATATACTATTGCTGCTAAATTTAAATATTGATAAAGTTTAAATATCCAACGGAAAGTTCAGTATGTTAACTTTTATATCGTGCATCTCTGCATGTTGTTTGTTCCATCTTCATAAAGACAATATGTAGTGCATAATAATAATAATAGTAATAATAAGTTCAAGAATCGTGAGGAAAAATAGTAATCACAAAAAAAAATCACAATTCATATTTTACCCAAAATCGTGAGTCCATACTCGGTGGGCTGCATCCGATAGCACGGAACGTATCCGAGTAAAAGTCGTTATTTAGCCAATTGAAAATAAAAGTCACAACAACTTAAAATACTCTAATACAAAAAGACCACTTAGGTACAGTAACGTACAGTAAGTAAAGTATTTGTACTTCGTTTATTTACACCGCTGCCTGTAGTGAAGCGAGAATCATTAGCCAATAAGTCAGAAAAACACAGTGGCGCCCTCTGTTGTGCCATTGAAGCAATGCATTACACGCTCCGCCTCAACTTCTCTTCGCTTCTGGCCGGTGTTGTTACTGGCGACTAAAAAAAATACTATTAAACTAGGCGCCTTGTCAACGAGAATTTAAATTGTTAAATTGTGGGATACGATGTAGGTCTTTGGAGATATGATTGGGCTTCCTGTTTATCCTTCAAACAGAAATACGTTCAACAAGACCACCTTCAAATGTGTTTTTTTTCGTTCACGTTTGGTAATATTGCATTTTAAACTTAATTTGCTTTAAAATTAAATTTATATTAATCTAAGACAAATTAAACCCGCTGTTAGAAACATTTTCCTTCTGCTCCAAAATAGCAAGAAGTCTCAAACTTGCCATGAAACGTTGCTAAAACAATTCGGCTAATGCCAGTCATTATTTTTCACTTAATTTTATTTTTAAAATAATACCCTAATCTAGGTATGAAAATAACAAAAAAGACCAGCTATTAAACATGAGTGATTCTAAGAATGCGCCGACAAAATATGTTTTTGAGTATCCGATGCTCCCTAGTTTATTTCACAGTCTACTGCTATAAGTAATGTATAAGTAGAGTAGATAAGTTAGAGTATGACCCTGAGTTCATTTAAATCAAATCTAGATAAGATTTTAACAACTCTGAGCTATTAGTTAAGTTCTCCCCAAACGAGCTTGATGGCCCGAATGGCCTCCTCTCGTTTGTAAATTATATATGTTCTTGTGATACCACAGTGTTATTCTACGGGATGCTGCGCTTATATACATTATTTAATAAGACCCAGCGGCTTTTATTTAATTGATTGACGCAGCTATCTATTCATTGTGGTTCCCCTACATTTCATCTGAAAGCCTATTTCCCAGATGACATTTAAATAATCTCACATCCCAAATCGACGTATATAAAAATGTAAAATCTCCAATCTGCGGTAGTTAACACTAAGGGCTGCCATTGTAATGTAGCACCGTAATCTTATGCTTGCCCAGGCTTGTTTTTATTATAAAACTGGGGAAAATGCGAGCTGAAGGCAAATTAGCGTTAAAAGTACGATTTAAGCAAGCCTCCGTGTGCATAGATTGTTTGTGTTTACATGTCCGTTGTTTCCCCAGCACAATCAATTAGCTGCTGGAAAAACAGGAATGCCGAGGTAGGATAACAGCGCATCGCAGCGGGACTGTCCGGGTCTGACTTCGCGCTAGGGTGGGCGATTCCGGGGCTCGCTGACAAATCCTGGAGTGCTATCTGTTTTTGTGAACGTGTTATTTGAATATTAATATTATGTTCACGTAAAGCATCCTGTTATATAACCTACAATTGTGAAGTTATACGTGATTATATAAAGTATTTCAAGAAAAACTAGGCTCGAGGCTTGTAAGGTTTTTCTGCACTTTGAAGCTTCACTGGCGTGATTAGAGGAGCCGGTAGGTCTGCTTGGAAGATGCGGGACACCAGCCGGGCGGGCAAGCGACCGACGGGGCCAAGTAAGCAGAGACGGGGCGGGGGTGAGAGGAGCTGATTGATGCGGGAGGGGGATTAGTCCTGGGAGGGGAAAGGGGTGTGGAGGGCTGAGAGTTTAAAAAGGCAGGCAGCTCAGCAGCGCAGACAGTCTCTCACTTGGTGTCGCTTGTTTTCTCTAGCTAAGGACATTCCTACCAGCGCTCATCAAACCTTGCCTGATCCTGCTCATTCTGGTGATATAGACAGGACTTTCGGAACATTCAGGAGCTACGTTTGGGTTTTAATTTTTTTTATTTAACATGGATCCCACCGCTGAGTATGGGGACATGTCCTATGACGACTACGACGGCAACAACAGCGACTGTGATTACGCTGAGTGGGAACCCTCCTATTCACTCATCCCTGTGCTCTACATGCTCATCTTCATCCTGGGGCTCTCTGGCAATGGCGTGGTCATCGTCACTGTCTGGAAGTCCAAGTTCAAGCGCCGGGCAGCCGACGTCTACATCGGAAACCTTGCCCTGGCCGACCTCACTTTTGTGGTCACGCTGCCACTGTGGGCGGTCTACACAGGCCTGGGCTATCACTGGCCTTTTGGTGTGGCTCTCTGCAAGGTCAGCAGCTACGTCGTTCTAGTAAACATGTACGCCAGCATCTTCTGCCTGACGTGCCTCAGCTTTGACCGCTACCTGGCCATCGTGCACTCCCTATCCAGTGGCCGCCTGCGCTCCCGCGCCACCATGCTGGCCTCCCTGGGCGGCATCTGGCTGCTGTCGGGCATTCTGGCGGTGCCCACGCTGCTGTTCCGCACTACTGTGGAGGAGAGCGAGTCCAACCGCACCATCTGTGCCATGGACTTCAGCCTGGTGACGCTGAACCGGCTCCACGACCCCATGTGGATCGCCGGGCTGAGCCTGTCGTCGTCAGCGCTGGGCTTTCTGTTGCCTTTCCTGGCGATGACTGTATTTTACTGCTTCATCGGCTTCACTGTCACGCGGCACTTCAACAACCTGCGCAAAGAGGACCAGAAGAAGCGACGCCTGCTCAAGATCATCACCACCCTGGTGGTGGTGTTTGCCATCTGCTGGACACCCTTCCACGTACTGAAGAGCCTGGATGCACTATCCTACCTGAACCTGGCACCCAGCGGCTGCGCCTTCCTGCGCTTCCTGCTGCTGGCACACCCCTACGCCACCTGCCTGGCCTACGTCAACAGCTGCCTTAATCCCTTCCTGTACGCCTTCTTTGACCTGCGCTTCCGCTCGCAGTGCCTGTGCCTGCTGAGCCTGAAGAAGGCTGTGCACGGCCACATGAGCTCCATCTCCTCCACCCTCAGCGCCCAGACGCAGAAGTCCGAGGTGCAGTCTCTGGCTACCAAGGTGTGACAGCCGCGGAGGGCGGCCATGGGGTGCAGTCGCGAGGTGCGCCTGCGTTCCCCGCCACGTATTTCGACTCTGTTGCGGACTCGAGCTGATGGACACCCTGCTGTGAAAAAAGTGTCTTAATTTGTTACTGGAGACAAAGAAAAAGCTGCTGTTGTCGCAGTAAACTGAGCCGGAGGTGGCGTTTTTCAAAAAAGCCCGCTACAGCCTCCCCTGGGGGATGGACTCAGTGAGCTTAGCATGAAGGGGGGTCACCCCTGCCCCCCCCAGCCCCACCAGCAACGGGTGCCAGCTGGCTGAGCCCCTGCAGCTGCTGGTTTCCTCATGCACCTTCAGAGGTGAACGGTCATTTAGACAGGACTGCGGTACTCCCACTCCCAATGTGGTGGGGGGGTCCACACGAGCGTGGGGGCGATATTCTGATTACACTGGAAAAGAAAAAAATGTACAGTATTTTCATACTTTCTCTTGACTTTTTTTTGTTCTTTTTAAGCACTTGTCTAAAGATGCATAGAGTTGGGTAGTTTTTGTGTGGGGGTTGACTGTTTACCTGCTTTGGCTCAATGGTGTCGACCGGGGCGGGTGTTTGGCTGGTGGGGGGGGTGAGTTAAGGAAGGTGCTACAGATTAATTAAATAGTTTGAAGAGGAGACGGGGGGTGGGGGGGGGAGACAGATGGCAGCTGGCAAATGTTTTGGGAGTTGGTTAGGGTGTGAAGTGGGGGGGGGGAGTATCTGTGAAGAGGTGGCAGCATCATGGGGCAATGGGGGTGATGGGGGGGGAGGGTAATCAGCCTCACCTTACTAACAGCTGTATGATAAAATTATGATATTGTCTTTGTTTTTTATTATCGATTGTTTTCTGAAATAAACGTCGCTTTTTAGCGCACACCATTCCCTGTGTGTCTTCTTAGTGGCTCCAGCTGTCCTGGTCCGTTATCCATGTGATGGTTTGTCTGACAGCTAAGACGGATCCTGAGCAGGTAAAACATGCACGTGGAGTGCCACACACAAACACTCCAGCATTTGATGGGAACTCCACACAGATCAGAGTCTGTCGGCCAGACACAGGGCGGCAGCCAGCTCCCGAGCATGCTGGGCATCTCCAGGGTCAGGAGGCTTCTCAGCTGTGAGAGCGAGGCTTACTGGGCTAATGGTCAGTGAGTTCTATCAAGGTCCTCCTGGTCCAGAGTACCTGAGCAGGCAGCCACAGGCTGAACTCCTCAGGGTCCGTGCAGCTCCACAGGGTCCGTGCAGCTCCTCAGGGTCTGTGCAGTTCCTCACATGTTCCATGCAGCTCCTCAGGGTCCGTGCAGCTCCTCAGGGTCTGTGCAGCTCCTCACATGTTCCATGCAGCTCCTCAGGGTCTGTGCAGTTCCTCACAGGGTCCGTGCAGCTCCTCAGGGTCTGTGCAGCCCCTCAGGGTGTGTGTAGCTCCTCAGGGTGCATGTAGCCCCACAGGGTCTGTGCAGTGTGTTGCTGTAGCAGTGAAACTATTGATCTGACTCCTAAAAGGGGCTTGATTTGCATGACAAAGCAAACACCTTCATGGAAGTGGCATGGTCACTGTGGCAGGCATCAGCTGGTCTCAGGCAGTGGCCATCATGCTGCCCAGAGTTTATTCTGCTTCTTCACAGAAACAACAACATAACAATAAAACAAACCGAAAATCCTAGTGCAGGGGTTTACCTTTATACAGTCTCAGGTTTAATTCAATACATTTGCAGCATTTTTTTAATACTTCTTATTATGCCTTAGGAAGTTAATCTTGTCATATTGCCTAATTTAACTGGTATTCCAGAATGCAACACAATGGTAAGGCAACCTGTCAGTGGGGTTTGGGGGGTGGGGTCACACATGGCAGTGAAGGTTAAAATTCCCCTCTGTAGGCTTGGGCGGAGTGAGTGTTGGGGGGGAGTGAAATTTGGACCAGTCTGGCCAGGTTCAGCAGTAACCTGGCAGTAGGTAAATGCCCAAGAACTGAATGAGAGCCCATTAGCATGGTGATTGGGGTGGGCCTTTTTGATCTGAGGGTAATGGATTCTGTTAGATATAATCTTGGCAGAACAACTGGTGGTAGTGAAGTCCCAACAAAAGTCAATATTTGTCTCCGTTGAAAAACATCTGGGGGAGGGGGAGACTATGGGGCTGGAAAACGATTAGTACTTGAAGGAAAGAAAATGCAACAAGACGTCGAAGAAGAGTGGAACCTAAGGGTTACCTTAGTAACAGGGACTTTTACTTTGTTTCCACCAACACAGAGCTGGGGCTGGTGCTGGTTCTCGCTTGGTGCCTATTGAGAACCAGCCTGCGTTTCCACCGGTATAAAAAAAGAACAGTACAGAAATGTTACATAGACAGAAGTGAAAGTAAAGTAAAGGTTAATCTGTATTTAGTTTTCTTTTTTGGATTTATTTTGCCAAACTGAAAAAAGTTTTTGGAGTATGACTCCTTACGCCCCTGTTTCTATTGCCTGTGTCCACCTTTGTCTTCATATAGGCTCCCCCATCTGTGTGCGAGAGTTTATTCTCACTCCCTGTTTTACTGCAGTCTTTTTAAGGATCTTGTAGTAATGGTAAAAGCTGAATTTCACCTCATGATTTCTTCGCCATTCAAACACCATAATATTTGATTTATTTGACGTCCAACATATTTATACTTATTTATTAAATGTGGCCAGCAGATCAGTCATCCATTTTCAAATGATGTAACCTTATTCCGCTAATTATTTGGCAAGTTCTTTCACTGCCAGCACCACTGTTATTCGATGATAATAATTATTATAATAATTATGATAATAATTCGGTCATGGATTGAATTTTCCAGGTATGGATACCATAGTCTCACTTTTACCGACGTTATGGTGCCACATTCTTAGCCCAGATTTTTTGCGGGAGGCTCTGTTGGGATAGGAGGCTACCGGGATAGGAGGCTCTGTCAAGATGGGAGATTCTGTTGGGATGGGAGGTTCTTTTGGGATGGGTGGCTCTGTCAGGATGGGTGGCTCTGTCAGGATGGGAGGTTCTGTCAGGATGGGAGGCTATCTGGGTAGGAAGCTCTGTCAAGATGGGAGGTTCTGTCGGGATGGGTGGCTCTGTCAGAATGGGAGGTTCTGTTGGGATGGGAGGATCTGTGAGGATGAGAGAAACTGTCTGGATGGGAAGCTCTGTCAGAATGGGAGGTATTGAAGGTATACTTTGCACAATCATTGATTAAGATCATCTTTAATCTCTGATAAAGGCCACATTATTTTAGCACAAATATCATAAATATGATTGATTGTGTATCTTTAGTGCTGTGGGCAGTGGGGTTAAGCAGCTTAGATAGATTGTGGCAGAGGGAGAGGTGTGGGGGGGGGGGTCACTCCCAACGTCCCAATCAGCAGCGACAGAGGGCTATCCAGGCTATTGTTGTGAAAATAAACAGCAGCAATTAACTGATTTAAGATTGTGTGTGTAGCAATGTCCCAAAAAAACTCTTAATTAAACTTGTACTTTTTAATGGAAACTCTTGAAAATAACACTGCCAATTATTTTGTCAGATTATGGAAAATCAGTCACAGGAAAACGATGGGGGCGAGTGGGGGGGGGGGGGGGACTTTTTACAGTGTCAAAACTCTCCACTTAGAGCCATTGATGTGACAAAAAAAACTTATAAAAGTGTCCCTTAAAGGTGCTGCCTGCTGTTTCTCACCAGGGCCCCCAGCTGGCTGAGAGGCCCCTGGGAGAAGCTTTCGTCCAACAGCAGTTGGAGGAAGTGGGCACATGATACTGGTCTGTGTGAGGGTTAGGGTTGGGGTTGGGCTTCGGGGCCACACATGGTCAGAGTCTCTTCTCTGTGTGATTGGTGACAACTCAAGGTTACTGTCACCTAAAGGACATCTCAAGAACCTTCTAGTTTTGGTAACTTTTTAGGTAATTTTTCCATATCAGCACTAGTCTTCTGAATGACAGTCTGGCTAATCAGAACTTGGCTCAGGTACCAGTTCCTCTTGGTGAGAGAGGCGGGGAGGGACAGAGAGAGAGGGGGGAGAAACAGAGAGAGAGAGAGCACAGGAGAGGGAGAGAGAAAGATGGATGGAGGGAGACAGACATGGAGAGTGAGAGAGAGAGAGAGAAAGAGAGAGCAAATGTAAAAATGTAAAATTTTGATGGTGGTGGATTTTGAATGAGAATGCATTTTATGAAAGCAATGAGAAGTGATTCACAGTTTACCCCAGATAAATTGATGTTATTGATGGCAACTGTGTGAAGAGTTTCGAGAAGGTGAATTTAGTATTTCAGAATGTATCTTAGTAAATTAAAAAAACTGTAGATAACTCACCCTAGGTATCGTAGCAACAGGTCTGGTATAGACACGTAACTTTAAAAGGGACAATGCATAAAAAGTGACATTATGGCAGCTCAACATTATTCCAAATTTATCTATGGGAAATTTGTAATAGCACAAATGTAACCAAGACTCACTGAATGGATACTTTGTTAATTGTTACTTTTTTCTGTTAATTGTGTGATTCAGCAGTGGAATATTCCGCAGGGTGGGAAGGTGATAAATGCAAGATGCAAAACTATGCATCACCTAGTATTTTGACGGACTGATTGTCGAGTGACACAGACACAGCCACGCACAACTATAAATGCTCACGACAGCATAGTCACTTCGTAGGCCACGGTGTGGGCTTGGTTAGTGATGATGTCAGTGCAGGTGCTGGTATCACACCAATTCCTGCCCTGCTGGCCCTCTACTGCAGGTCCATTGAAAACACACCTCCCCCCCAAATTAAACATCAAAGACACTGGGGTGTCACCTTCAGATGCTGTGGCACCATTTTTAATTAGACCCTGTCACACCTGTGAGCCAGGACACAAAAGGCTTCTGGGCCAGGACTGGGGGAGTCTCAAGGACAATTTGTTACCGTTTAGGTGGGGGGGGGGGCACTGCTGATAATTAAAAGGTTCTTATCTTGGGCTTAAGGTTTCCCACAGTGAAGGAATCCACAAGCTAAACAGGGGCCTGTTCTGCCTTATGGCGTTTTTCCACTGCCACCAAGAACCAAATTATACCCAAGCCGTGCCATTTGCAAAGCATGCAAGCTGTACCCGAACCACAACCGAGCTGTACCTAAGTCGAACCTGAGCTGTGCCCAAGCCATACCATTGCAAATTATGCAAGCTGTACCCAAGCTGTACAATTGCAAAGTATGCTAACTGTACCTGATCCATACCCAAGCCACAACTAAGCTGCACTTCAGCTGTACTTGAGCTGTACCATTTCAAAGTATGCAAGCTGTATCCAAGCCATACTCTAGCCGTACCATTGCAAAGTATGTGAATGTACCCAAGCCGTAACTAAATCGCACTTGAGCTGTACCCGAGGGCAGGAACGGGTGTGATATCGGTGCTCACGCGGCCATCATCACTAACCAGCTAGTTATACTTCTGCATTGAGCGCAGAGCCAACGGGGCAGGAATGGGTGTGATACTGGCACCCATGCTGACATCGTCACTAACCAGCTGACATCATCACTAACCAGCTAGTTATATGTGTGATACTGTCTTTGTCAGTGTTGCTCAACAATCCCTCTGCCATGACTCTAGGTGATCCATCTTCTCACCCTGCGATTTATTCAGCTGTTGAATCAAACAATTTAAACGAAAGAAAACCAAGCATTTACCAAAGCATCGATTAATGGAGTCCTGGATACATTTGTGCTGCTCCAAACTTTGCGTAGACAAAACTGGAAAAATGTGACATTAGTGTTCATAGTACTTTTTACTTTTCTGTAGTCTTATAAAGTACGAATAGAATTAATGGAGGTATGTGAATTTGGCTCCAGCATCCTGAGTGTTTTGTAGACCTATTGATATGATCCCCAGGGTGGGTTATATAATGCTAGATATAAACATTGTTCCAGGTGCAGTCAGCCATATAATTACCCCAGGAATGTCCACTTTCTCCGTTCCTATAAAAAAAAAAAAAAAAATCAATGTATGCTACCAAACAGAGCAATTGTTGTGGTCTTAGTTTGTGGGGCAGCGCACGTGTGCAGTGTAGGGTCCATGGCGATGCTGTACTTATGGAATCAGTTTGACGTATGTGTATAAATCAGCCTTTCAGAGAGGATTGTTCCTTTGTGCCCGCCCCCCCCCCCCCGGAGAAGGATTTGGGTCATATAACACTCCTAATAACTTAATGTGGCCGTAGGCACACTGTCCTCGTCTAGACAACTGAGCCTCTTACCTGGGGGAGGGGAGTGGTTGCTCTGACAGGGGGAACACAGGGCTGAGCTGGAGTGGGCCATACTCCCCAACTATGGGTATCTGGGCTCCTCAGGGAGGAGGACGTGCCAGCGGGTGTGGTAGGGGGACCGGCGACAATAGGCTGTGTCTGTCTGACACTCCACCCCAGCTGGGTTTGTTTTCAACAAGCACATAGCGTCGGGTCAGGAAGTAACGTGTCACTAGCCGGGTGCCTTCTTCGACACAGAAATGTAGCTCTGGCACGGGAAATGGCTTTGTGTCCTTCTCTAGGCATCACTGAGTGCACTGCCCCCAGGTCAAAGGCCACATCATCAGGCCAGGTGGGAGAGAGGCCACCGGCAATCGTTATGACATCGATGCCGGGAAAAAGCATTACCCTGCAGGCCATCCCATGAGCTGCAGGGAGGACTGAGCACTGAAACATTCAGCAGGGGGTGACAGAGAGCACTGCCCACACAGGGTCCCAAGTCCTAGGGGGGGGGGTCATGAATTCTCATATTCAAGGTCAGCATTTAATTGCAGGAGACTAAGAGCAGAATTGTACAGAGGAGGAGGAATTGAGGTTGAACACTGACTGTTCTTTAAAGCAATGAAACAAACACCCCCCCACAATTCTGGATGTCATGTGTGGGAGCCAGCGGACACCATGGGATCAAAGAGTGCCCCCTTCCCGCCCGCCCCATCAGTGGTGCAGCCCCGGTCAGGGACCCCCCACCAAGGCCGCTCTTATGAGCACTGAGTAAATGTTGACTCAGCAACAGGGGCCCCCTGCCAGGGCTGTGACCACAGACCCCCCCAAGAGAGCGATGAAGCTGGTATCCTCACCTCCTTGGCACAGGGGAGAGCCAGCCACATGGCGGAATGCAGATTACCCTGCTTATCATCACTCCCTCTCACACTCAGTGCTGGCTGCCAGAGCAGCCGGCACCGAGAGCCAGTGGCGAGGTCCACGTGTGACCAGGAGCACTGGAGGTAGTCCCGGAGCACGGGGCACAACCCGAACAATGTTCGAACACCTCTAATGTCTAAAGTCAGGCCTGGTGTTTTTTTCATTCCCTGTTGGACACAGTGATGGGGTTGGGGCGTGGGGGGCTATTCCACACGAGGAGCCAGAAACAATGGCTGTCCTCAAGGGGCCAGCAAAGGTTCCTCCACAGCCCCCATTCCAGCCATGTCACTGCTCCCAAGGATACTCACTAATGAGCTTGGTGGGCAAAGTGGACAAAGACAGGCAATAAAGGGAAGCAGCAGAAAGTCGCCTGAGCGACTGGAAAACCCTGCCACCGACTGCAGGGACACCAAGAGAGAGTCCACACGCCCTCTCACTGTGCCAGTTAGTCCACTGCAGGGACATTCAGGGACACCAAGAGAGAGTCCATGTGACCTCTCACCGTGCCAGTTATTCCAAAGCAGGGACAGGCAGGGACACTCTGAGAGTCCATGCACCCTCACAACATGCCAGTTAATCCACTGCAAGGACAGGCAGTTACACTCTGATAGAGTCCACGTGCCCTCCCACCGTGCCAGTTAGTCCACTGCAGGGACACTCAGAGAGAGTCCACACGCCCTCTCACCGTGCCAGTTAGTCCACTGCAGGAACATTCAGGGACACTCAGAGAGAGTCCACACACCCTCCCACCTGGCACTCAGAGAGAGTCCACACGCCTTCCCACCATGCCAATTAGTTCACTGCAGGGACAGGCAGGGACACCAAGAGAGAGTCCTTGTGCCCTCTCACTGTGCCAGTTAGTCCACTGCAGAAACATGCAGGGACACCAAGAAAAAGTCCATGCACCCTCTCAACGTGCCAGTTAGTCCACTGCAGGGACACTCAGAAAGAGACCACATGCCCTTCCAACATGACAGGGAAGTCTATGATGACCAGCAGGAAGAATAGCATACAGCTTGAGTGCCAGGCAGCTGGTGCAGACCCATGAGAGTTGCAAAGGTGTGCCAGACTGCTGGCAAGTGCTGTAAAAGCTGCCATGGGCACCATGTACTGGCCCTTTTATTCCAGCTGGGGCCACTGGCTGCACCATACTCACACCAATAGGTGTATGGGTCATCCCCTGTGCTTTAGAAGAATGAGGTCGAGGCAAGGACAAAATCAGAAGAAGAGGACACCTTTCCGTGTGACATGTGGCTGCTCTGTTTCCATGGGAACATGGTCCTGGCTGGTTCCCGTGACCCACACCCGAGCTTAAATTCCTATGCCTCGCTAACTGAGCAAATGTATGATGGCTTTTTCATCAACTCCAGCTTTCATTAGCAGGCCAGTGCTGTCAGCTTTGCCTGCCCACCCCCCCACGGGACGAGGTTTCCCGTGAGAGTCAGGCTACTCCCCCAGGACAGACGGGCTGAACTGGAAAGGCCCAGTTCGAGGGAAACTTCCCCTCCATTGTCCTCCTGATGGATTAAACAGTGAGTTTCCTGCAGGCCTCCGATAGCTTGCCTTGATTCCAGATTCACGATAAGGGTGTGTTCAGCGGCAAAGCCTGATTTTGGAGCATTTTGATTTCCCACAGGGGACAGACATGGTGAGTAAGCCAGGTATGTGGACAAGCTGCCAGCATCACCGACATGGGGCATGGGGCTGGTGTGGGGCAGTGGCCCTAGCAGATTTGGATAAAAATCATCCATCTATCTTCCATCTTATCCTTAGCAGGGTTGCCAGCTAGATGTGGGCGCCTGTGCCACATGTGAGGTAGTACTAGCCTGGCCTTATCCCTCATCGCCACAGACGTTGCGTCTCTGTGCCGCATGTGCGGCAGCACTGGCCTGGCCTTATCCCTCATCACCACAGACGTTGCATCTCTGTGCCGCATGTGCGGCAGCACTGGCCTGGCCTTATCCATCATCACTACAGATGCTGTGCACCTGTGTTGCATGTGCCGCATGTGCGGCAGCACTGGCTTGGCCTTATCCCTCATCACCACAGAAAAACAGCAGAGACATGTGGCCGGAGCCCATCCCTGAGGGGAGAAACACAGGAACTGCTGCCAAGGAGGTGAGACGGGCCACTTCCAAATGGCACTGGTGCCTGGCCCGGTCTGAATGAGCCAGACTCATGGAGTCCCCCCGGATTGGGACCCGAGGGGGCTCATCCTCTGAGCAGGAGCACAGAGCCACCCTTTGGGGCCCCCTGTAACCCCCTCATTGTGGGGGGAGTCGCCCCCCCCCCCCCCCCCCCCCGCTCCAGTCCCAGGGTCCGTGGACCTAAATGCAGCCCCTGTCATCCCAAGGCGGCTGCCTGCTCAGCTGCTTGCATTCAGGGGCCACAGAGTGAGGGCCCTTGCAGGAGCACGGTCTTCCTGTTGCCTTAGCGATTTCAGTCGATCCCTATAAGGACAGTGCGCGCGTGCTGCTGCCTAGCAGGTGGATCTCCTGGAATGGCACCTGGAAGAGGAAGCCATGCTTGTTGGGTTTCGTGATGCATCTGTACAGGTGCATGATGAGAACACGGGAGTGCTGGGAAAGCAGAAAGACACCATGTGAACCAGGTGGGTGTCTCTGTGCCCCCGCCCACGGGTGTGAGGCCCCCGCAATCTTCACAGGCACCAGCTGAGGTGCCCTTGAATGGAGCCCTTTAGCACTGTTAGCAGAGTGAAGCTCGCCGGCGAATGGCCAACCTCCCCCCCGCCCTTACCTCCTTCCTCCATCACCCCCCCTCCCGCTCGGCCTCCCACACCTCCTCTCCCCAGGAAGAACACCCTCATTCTCTCCACTCATCTGGCCCCCACTGCACACCCCCACCCCTCCTCCCTTCCTGACAGGTGCCCCCATGAAAAGCCCACCAGTGCGGAGCTGGTGGGGGTAGGAACGGGAGGGGGTGAGTGATGGATGGAGAAGAGCCACGAGGACAGGCAGCAAGCGGCCGCTCTCAGTGATGTCACACTCGGTGGGAGATTATCGCCAAAGCAGCCGAAAGTTAAAAAAAAAAATGTCCAGTGTGTCAGAACAGCAGGAAAAGAGCAAAGTGAGGAATTGGGGTGTAGAGCACGGCTTTATTTAGCTTTGTTTGGCAAAATTCCTTTTCCCCCTGGGTGGAGCTGGGGGTGCCCCATGCAGATGTGAGCCAGAGTGCTGCTTGAATTCCTCGGGTCACTCCTAACGCTCATTTGCTGCAGCGAATCAAAGAAGCCGTTGTGCCGTAGTGCAGACAGGAGGGAGGAGCCCCGTGCTTATCCTGCAGACAGACACTGACACCTGCTGGTCTGAAGCAAGAGCCGCTCCTGTTTTTACCTGCACTAACTGGGCTCAGGCGTCTTTCACCAGGCTGCACTGCCTTTAGCAAAAAGATTTTTACGTATAACAAATAACTTTTTAGACACATAATCAATATTTTGTGCCAGCAATTCATAATGTTACAATTAATAACATTCACTCTCCACCAAACAATCAAGAAGTTCTTAAAATCTGAATTCTTCATAAATTTTGCAACCAGAAGCTTTTATTCAAAGTAATACACTTGAGAGAGTAGGATCAGCATAGGGCCTAGTTCAGGGGTCCAACAGTGACATCACTCTGCTGATCATGGGACGAGTGACCAGTGTTCGCACAACATGTTGAGGAACAGTTTCTACCCCACGTCCATCACACTTCTGAACTCACAGCACTGATCTCCAATGCATTGTACACTAAATCTCATTGTACTTACAATGACAATAGAGGATCTTCATCATCATCTTTATCATCTTCCAACCAGAGGTAGTGCCCTAGCCCACAGAGCCACACTGCACCATACACACAGCTGTAAGATAACACTGATTGGGAGGCATAAGGATATCAAAAGAATCAGGGCTCTAGGGTCGTGGTGGTGGTGGGGGGGGGGGGGGCATGCAGTGTGGGATGTGAAGAGCTTGAACACGATGTTCTGATTTAAAGAGGAGAATGAGGGGAGAGGTCCATTTTGAGGATTTTTAAAGGGATATGGTGTATGAATTCAGGGGCTGCATCCTTCGAAGGAATGGTCTACGGAGGATGCAGCCCAGTCTGTGCAGGTAAGAAAGGCAGCAAAAAAACTGTAGGTAAAAAACTGTTCAAACAAGACAAAGTGCAATAAAAATAGGACAGTACAACAAGAGATTAACCTATAAAAGACATTTTATAGAGTAGTAAAGCGTGAGAGTTGGCAACCCTGCAACTCATTTGGCGTGACACATTCTTATAATTCTAAAATTAACTGCATCAAAAGCGTTGGGGCAGTTTGCAAACCAAAGAGACCAATTACAAGGTAATAAAACTCTTACATACGTGTAAATGTGTGTGCAGACTTGTCTCGAATTGAAAATATCACGCCAGCCACCTAATCAAGGATGGCAACCCTGAGTTCTTCAGCAATACTTCAGGAAATTTTATTCGCCATTATACATTTCAGCAGTAGTTCAATAAAAACAGTGGCATAGTTCACAGCTTATCTTAAAATAGAAGGAGAGGATATTTTGAGTTATAAATGAAGAAACTCTTTTTTAAGATCATTATGGTAATTTGATAATAGTCTTGTAGTTACAGTTTATTGGAATTATTTATATGGAAAATGGCTTGATAGGAAAAAGATTTGAATGATACCCAACAAACATCGCATAACTAATAAAACTAAGGAGGTTACAAGGACTATATGACCATTCATAGCATTTACCCATGGAAAATTTGGGTATGGCCAAATCTCTAATTATGCATCGATTTAATAATAATAAAAAAAAATACCCGAAGGTCCGGTGGGAGACTGACGTAACGGCGAGGTTCCGCCCCTCGACTTGACGTTCATTGGTTCGACGGCGCCTTCGCGTCCCGTTGGAGAGGCCATCTTCTATTTCTGAAGCCGAGAGATAGTCAGGACTGGCCGGGCGGCGTGATAGACTTGGGTGTGGTGGAATCCTTTCATCCTGCTACGCCGGCTGGCTGCCTTGTGGTGCTTTTCGCTTTGGGTCCATGGTCGTGCGGAGCCACGCCGCGCTGCCCTTAGGCAGCCGTGCTGACTGAGCTCTCGGGCCGCTGTGCGTCGGCCGTCGGCCTTGCTTTTCCTGCCTGACGCTGGGCGGCGCTCATGAACAGGGGATAAATGGTGCCGAAAGCGGACAGCGGCGTGTTGGCTCCTTTCGCCCTCCTCCTCGCCCTCGTCCTGACTGAGCAGCCCCGGACAGGTGAGCGCTGAAGGGCGGGGCCGCGCTGCTAAATGCTACCGGCTCGTATCAACAGCTAGCGAGCTGGGAGACTGGGGTCAACAAACAACGCGCAAACTGACCAGATAGCTCTTTAGCTCGCTAACGTGGAACCGCTATAAAAGTTGCTTAGAAGTAGTACAGTTGGCAGTCCGGCCCCTGTGTGTCCAGAGGAGTGACTGGCCCATTAGGTATGGCGGCACTTCTACGGTTGTGTGCGGCCCTAAGTGGGAGTGAGGCCGGTGTGGGGGGCGTAGGAGAGCCGTGGGGAGCGGGACAGGACAAACCAGAGCAGCGGCTTTATTTCAGCTTGATTGTGTAAGCGGCTTACGCTAACTGGGCAGCTGGATCACTGTATTAATTCGTAAGGATATAAATGATTTTCAGCAGCACGATAAGTAATTTAGACATCGATTGTGTATTGTTGTTGTTGTTGTTGTAGTAGTATATTATGTATCGGTATGTCTTCACATAGGGAGAATAGGTTGCTAGCCCTGCCTGTCCCCTTTCCTGAAGTACCCAGAAGCTGTAGGTCCTTTGATCCCTTGCTCAGAATGTGTATAGAGACCCAGTGCTCCCACAGCACCTTGTGTGCTGGTCTGCGGGACAAGCAACAGTCGCTTGGCGGTGCTGTGCTTATTCCTGTCCCACGTTTTGTTGCAGGTTCCCGGCTCACTGCAGCTTGGCGGCTGACAGGTAGGGGGGGTCTTGCCAGGTTTAACCTGGGGAGGTGTTTCTCACCTGATTTTTTGCTGGGCTGGAGCTGCACCCCACCCTTACTGAAGAAGGCCAATGGCGTGTGGCTGCGGGCTCGCTGTTTGTCACTGGGGGCATCTTTGATTAATGCAGCCGTTTTCCGACGCGATGCATGCTTTCAAGTGGCATTTCTGCTTCCTTTCTTGGGCACAGCAGTATTTTTTTTGTTGTACGAGTGTGTGAGGCGCCGCGTCCCCGCTGACGCCCCCCCTCCCATTTTAGAGCCGCGCTGTTCTCCCGGGCAGTTCGACTGCCGCAGCGGCAGGATGCAGTGCATCCCTATGTCCTGGCGGTGTGATGGCTGGACGGCCTGCGAGGACAAGAGTGATGAGTTGCACTGTCCCCGTGAGTGACACAGCACCCACACACACTCGCCTGCTCCTTCTGCTGTCTCCAGTTCTGATGTGTTCCTTAAAATCCACACGGTTGGTGCCGGGGGGGCCGTCCTGGGGAGTGGTGTTGGCTGGCTCCGGAGCTTTGTTGACAAGAACACGCTGTGTGTGACGCCCCCTGCAGCTGCAAGAGAGGAGCGCTTCCACCATGGGATCGGCTTCGAACAGGTGGAGGACGTTGTGGGCGTGGCCCAACCAATACGCTTCAATAGTAAGACTCTGCCCTCTCCCACTGAAGTATGGGGCGATGGCGGTGCAGGAGGTATTGCTACCGTTCGGCAACCGGAGGGTTGCAGATTCAGGAGCCCCTGGTCCTCCTGATCCCATCGAAGTGTCCTTGAGCAAGACACTGAACCCCAAATTGCTCCCGGTGAGCTGGTTGGTGCCTTGCATGGCAGCCTGTATGGGTGAATGTGAGGCATGACTGTAAAGCACTTTGAGTGCTCGAAAGAGTAGCTAAAATGCGCTACATAAATGCGATCCATTTACCATGTGCTCCTTGGCAGTCTTGGTAGATGTCTGTTAGGTATTCAGCCCAGTGAGGCGTGCTGGTAACGTCGCTGGTTTGTATTTAATGCTTTAGCCCAGATTCACAACTTTAAAGATAGAGATTTTGGTATAAAGTTTGGTATCGGAGTAAAAGGCCCAGTGCCAGCCCTTTTGATGAGGATTGCGGTGCTCTGAGCCAGCCCCCGGGGTCACGCTCGGTGCATGAGACACCCTCTGCTCTGCCACAGGGAAATGCCCCACCGGGTGGCACCACTATGAGAAGACGGCCAGCTGCTACCGGGTCTACCCCGAGAGCGAGAGCTACTGGCAGGCACTGGAGACGTGCCAGAGGGTAAACGGCTGGCTGGCCACCTTTGTCACCAGCGAGGAGCTGCAGTTCATCCTGCAAATTGAGGTGGATGAGACGGTGTGCGGTCACAAGGACCAATGCAAGTAAGCATGTATACTGCCTGCTCCTCCCGTCCGCCCGCCCCGCCCTCTCTGATTAGTGCTCGTAACCGTTCTTGCTGTGTTGCAGGTTCTGGGTCGGCTACCAGTATGTAACTGTGAGCAAGAACCACAGCCTGGAGGGCCATTGGGAGGTGGCGAATAAGGGTGAGCTTTGGGTGGTGCGTCGGGTGGGGGCGGGATTGCCGAGTCTCTGTTTCTCATCACCGCCACCCTGTCTTGCTTCGTTCAGGTCCCATGCAGGTGTTCCTGCCTCCCGAAGGCTTGACCGGTTTCGCTGAGACCTCGCCCAGCCAGGAGAGCATCTTCTGCGCCCAACTGCAGCGCTTCCAGATGAAGAGCATGAACGAGCGTGGCCTTCACAGCTGGCACGCTGAGAATTGCAACAGGAAATTCCCCTTCCTCTGCAAGAGGAGTATGTCTGCCTTACTGACTGTGGCTGGCCTTCTTGGAGGCCTGTCTATATATGGCCGCCATGTCGGGCAGCATGTCTCTTGCGTCTTTCTCTGGAATGTACTCTACATGTTGTAACGCGTAGCTCCAGACGCAGCCAGAGCTGATGGGCGTGAACCAGCTTCCATCAGCTTCTGTTGGCCCCATCTGAAGCATTAGTGTTGTGGCTCCTTTTCGCCCCCTGCTGGCAGTGAGAGTAACTGCTGCCCTTTCTTTGGCAGGACAGACGTGCGTGGACATCACGGACAATGTGGTGAGCGAGGGCTACTACTTCACGCCCAAGGGAGATGACCCGTGCCTGAGCTGCACGTGTCATGCCGGCGAGCCAGAGATGTGTGTGGCGGCCCTGTGCGAGCGACCGCAAGGCTGCCAGCACTTCCGCAAGGACCCCCGCCAGTGCTGCAAGTTCACCTGCCTGGATTCTGGTACAACAAAGACCCACACTGTCAAAACAGTGCTGAACCCAAAATTGCAGACCTGAGCTATATTTCTGAGGCGTCAAAGTGCATTTACACTTTATTTACATTTATTTAAACGGGGACAGTCCACAAAACATTAACCTTGTATAAAACAACAAAAGTTGCACTGTACCAGGTTTTTGCAAGTATTGCTATTTTCTACTTGTAGTCCCCGAGCAGGTAGATAGAACATTAAATTTAAGACAGAATACGATGTAAATGATGTATAGGCCCCCTATTCAAATCTGGCCCTCGTTTCCAAATCCAGGCCTTGTTTTCAAGTCTCCCAGGTGGTTAGCTGAATAATTTCTGGCTCTAATTGGCTAGAGGCTTCACAACTGGCTCTCAGGTAAAGGAAAGCTAGAAAAACAGCAGTGCCCGGCCCTTGAGGACCGTGATTTGAATAGCCCTGGTGTATAGCTTTGGTGTAGTCATTGAAACGGAAATTCCCATCCATGACTACGCCAAGATTTTTGACACGGGTTGTTGTCTTGGTGACTACCCAGAACCTAGGACACTCAAGTTGCGATCTTCCTGTTCTGACCCCCTTGCTTCTCCTGCAGTCAGTGTAGTAGCCATGCAGTGGCCGCATGCTGCAGCGGGGACATTGATTGCCCACACCTGGCAATTAAATAGGAAATAGAATTCGCTGCTAAGAGCACAGCGGTCCCATCATCGGCTGCTGGTGGATCTTCACCTGGAGGTACCTCTCCCATTGACATTAATAAGTATGTTAGGGTGGTGCCTTCGTTTTCAGAGAGGGAACTGGATAAGTACTTTTCCCCACTTCAAAAGGACAGCTACTTCATTGAAATGGCCCAGAGAGATCTGGACTTTGCTCTTGCAGTGTGTGTTAGTAGGCAGGGCTCAGGATATTTATGCATCATTGTCTGCTGAGCTGTGCTACGTCCTGTGGCACGGTGAAGAGCGCCATGCTTTGTGCTTACGAGTTGGTGTCTGAGGCATATCGCCAGCGCTTCTGTCGGTTTAGAAAGTCGGAGAAGCATACTTTGTGGAGTTTGCGTGGGAGAAGGAGCATCTATTTGATCGCTGGTGCGCCTCACAAAAAGCAGACTCTGGAGTTATTCAGGGAGGGGGTTCTTAAATTTCTCAACGAGGATTGTGTTCCAGTGGTGTTAGTCACTTTATTTAAATGAGCAGAAGGATACAACTTTGGCCCAGGCAGCGGTGTTGGCAGCTGAGCTTGCGCTGACTCACCGAGGTATAACAGTAAATAATCAGAGCAAGTACAGGGGTCCATTCAGGGGCAGGTCAAGGCCTGTTGGGACAGGACCTAACCATGTATCACTAGCTAGGGGTCCCACTAAGGTGCCTGATGTGAAATCTGATATTGTCTGTTTATTGTAAAAAGCCTGGGCATAAAATGTCTGGGTACCATGCTATAGAAGGGCATGTTTCAATCTGTTGCATTGGTTGCATCCTCTCAGGACGGGACTTACCAAGCCTGTCTGGCTGGAGGTGTTAGATGAGTGTGGGAAGCCTGTGCTGTCACTAGAGCAATGGCTAAACAGTTGAGAGATGTGAAACTTCCATCCATCTTCCCGAGGTGACTAGTTTGCCTGTTGAAGATCTTTCCCAAGGGGGGAGATTGAAGTGTTAATGATGATCTAACCCATTTGGCTGAGGTTTGCCCAGTAGTTTAAGCAGTGTAAGATGCAGCATTTATTCGATCGTAAGGCTGAGACTCTGGCTTTTGAAAAGGGGGATCAGGTGTTGGCCTTGTTACCCGGTATTGGTGGTCCATTCCAGGCCCGTTTTGCTGGTCCCTACTAGAGATGGGCGATCCACATTTTTTCAGTTCCGATCCGATTCCGATACACAACTACCGATAAATTTTGACACGAGTTTTTTTTACTTTAATATACTTTGTATTTATTAGCTTAAAAAAAATTGTATATAGATGGAAAAAAGGTATGACAAAAAATATTTAATTGGGATACTACAAACGTACAAAACATTCCACCTCGTTCGTTTTAAGCGTTTTTGAGGCATTTGCAGTTCAATATGAATATCTTCAAAGCAAGTATATACAAGTGGCGAATGCTTAAAATTTTAACACGGCTCTTCTCCCATTGGCATCAGCGCAGTAACACTTCTGTTGCGATGACAGCCCCTTGTATCACAAGCTGCAGTGAGTTCGCAAAACAGTCCAATTAAGTTGCTTTGTTTTGTCTCACAGTTGCGTGTGCTTTGTTAAATGGGATTGTCCATTAAACGCTATTCCCACCTCAAAACTTTATCTTACATAGATAGCAAATCGCTGTGCTAATGGTTTCTGTTAAAAGCGTAAAATACTCCCGGGTCGTCACGTCTTATGTTATGCTTCTCGTACTGCGAAGGGTATGGGCATGACGTTACAGCAGGCGGAAGTCACTGTACTCACACCCACTGAGTAGCAAAAAAGACAGAGGGGCAGCGATAGCGGCTGATTTGAATGCCTCAAACAAACACATGTAAAATTGGAAAGAGCTGTCATGTGATTGATTGCCAAAAACTAAATAAGTATATGGGGGAGATCTGGTGGTGTAGTGGTTAGCAGTGTCGCCTCACATCTCTGAGACCCAGAAGGTGCAGGTTTGTCATGTTAATCATCCTAAAGCTTATTTATCTCCTGTACCTGTTAGCTCCTCTTGCACATCACCCTCCTATTTGTAGCAGGTTGCCTGAGGCGACGCCGTTGCAGAAAGAACATGATGGGGAACTGGCTGAGGGGGTGGTTGTACCATCTCTGGAGATCACTGAGGGATGGTTACAGAATTTCGAGATACGGGGATTTACTAAAGGGGTATTGGCAAGTGCCTCTCACACTCGCATGCTACAGAGCTGTCTGTTTTGAAGGAAGTTATCTGGAATAATAAAAGCAGTTATGCCTTTTGGGGTTCGGAATGCACCTTCCACCTTCCAACGTATTATGAACTATGTCTTATGCGGAATTTCTGGATGTGGGGTTTACCTGGATGATGTAGTTGTGTTTAGAAGTGTTACGGCCCCCTTGCTCCTCCTGCAGTCATTGTTGTAGCCATGCATTGGCTGCATGTTGCAGCTGGGACGTTAATTGCCCACACCTGGCGTGTCTGGGTGTTGTCTGCATAGCTATAACCCACCTTGTACTCTGTATCAAACACCTGCATTCTAAGAAGGTCATGAACCTTCATGGACGTTTCCTCAGTCTGACCCAATTTTCTAACCTGTCTAGCAGTATTTCACAGGCAACCATATCAAAGGCTACGCAAAGATCTAAGAATGCCAGGGCAGTTTTACCTGAATCTGTATACAGGCAAATGTTATTTAATATCTTTATGAGATCACTGTCAGTATTTTGATGTTGATGGAATCCTTATTGAAATCGTTGTTATTGATTTGATTTGAGAATTACTTTCTTGGTAACCTTCCCTTATGAATGGGATGTTTGAAATAGGCATATTTTTTGTTTTTGGGTGATTAGTGAGAACAGAATCATTGTCAACCACAGCAAAGCACACAGTGCGCAACAATGTGTCCCCTGCATCTAACCCATATGTGACTTTCAAGACATAGCAGGGGGCAGCTAATTCAGCGCCCGGGGAGCAGTGCTTGGGGATGGTACCTTGCTCAGGGTACCTCAGTGGTGACTTGCTAGTGGGGGATTCGAACCTGCAATCTTTCGATTACAAGTGCGCTTCCCTAACCATCAAGCCGCCACTGCCCACAGCAGTGGTGGCATCCAGGTCTCTCTCAGGAAGGAATGCAGCACGGTTCTTTACAGGGACACGACGTCAAAACCTGGTGTTTGCTGTCCCAGTGTATCTTCAAGATGGTGACATGTATTCAAATGACTCTGGTGAAACTGAAGATTGGGATCGCCCTGACCTGATTCTTTTATCACTTGGTGTATGTAGATGAAGGCAGTTATTGAGATTCAGTTTTTAAAATGTCAGTTGTTGAAAGTCTGTCCTTCATGTTTGTCTCCCCCCTGCCCAGATGGAAGCAGTCTCTTTGACTCCATGGCCAGCGGTGTGCGTTTGATGGTCAGCTGCATCTCTTCCTTCCTCGTCGTCTCCCTGCTGCTCTTCACCATCCACCGACTCCGTCAGCGCCGCCGCCAGCGTATTGAGACTCTCATTGGGGGAAACTGTAAGCGCCTGCCTTGCCGCGGCCCCCCTGACTCTCGTGAACTGCCTGATAACAGCCTCGTCTCCCTCCCCCAGTGCACCCCTTTGGCCTAGGTCGTAGGATGCCCGCGTTTGACTATGACCCGCGAGGGTTTGGAGCCAGCCTCGCACCCCTGCGGCTATCCGACGATGGCGCTGCCGGGGGTTTTCGCTTTCATGAGCCGCCCCCTCCCTATGCAGCATTCAAGTACCCCGACATGCCACCCCCGGAGGACCCACCCCCGCCATACGAGGCCTCCATCAGCCCTGATGCCATGCTTTATGTGGATTTAGGTACGACTCGCCCGTCTCCCTTATGGTCCTGACTGTATGGGGTTCTGGGGCTGTCCTGCTGGCTCAGCAGGGGGTGCTGTAATCTCACACCTGAGATTGCCTGGGGGAAGCCCTGGCCTTCCGTATCTCTCCCCTCACCCACCCCCCCCATGTCTGATGGATGGATGGGATATAATCTCAAAATTAATTAAGAGAATTGGAAGAACGGTGTAGTTCGTGGATCTCTTTGGATTCGCCTGCACCATTTAGCCTCTTGCTCATCTCAGGCAGCACCATGAATCCCAAGCAGTTCTGTGTCTGTAATCTCTGGGATGCCGCTGCCCCCCTGGTGACCCACACGCTGGCTGTTTGCCTGGCTGCTTTTTGCAGGAAGCGATGGCTCAGTCACTGCAGAGGGCCACCCCTCCAGCATTGAGCCCTGCCATCCCCAGCAAGCTACCCAAGAGGAGGGTTCCGCGTCAGGGCGCCCCCCGGTGGAGCATGAGGACTCTGTTGACAGCAGTACCTTCCTGGTGTCCCCGGACACCCCGATGGGTTGCACCATGACCACTGTGTCGGCCTGTACCAGCATCTGCTCCCTCAACACTATCGTGTAGGGCCAGGGCCCCAGGGGGGCGTGGGGGGTATCGTGTCTGGCGGGGGGGTGGGCGAGGGAGCTGTGTGCCACGAAAGGAAACCCTGTCCCTCCCACAGGCTTCAGGTAAATATGACACATGTTTTTGTGGGTTTTTGGCAGAGCTCTTCAATGGATCTTAGCAGGCTGCTGCATATGGATCAGAAGCTGCATATGCTAGGTTGGCCTTTTTGGTGGGTGTGGGAGACCTGCATTCTGATGCAATCAGAATATGTATTACAGGAGGGGGGAGGGGTTGCGCATCAGGAGCGCCCTGGTCCAGTATGACCTCAGCATCGCCTGCTCTGCCTAACTTTAGATCACAGTGGAACATGGCACTGTGGGAGCTGCCATCTTTGCCCATCTCCTCCTGCAGTCCTGCCATCTTGCTGGCAGGTTGCTGGTTCACAGGTATGATCGCAACGCCTTGAAATACAAGCGACCTTCTCCCAGAAGCAGGTACACAGGTGTGGCATGCAGCGTGGGTTTGTTTAGTACTGGGGAAACATGGCAAAGGGCAATTACAGCACTCTAGGATCAGTCTGAAGTGTGGTCGTGTATTGGTTTTAATTTTTGTCATCACCACCCATGACTTTATAGCGAAGGTGAGGTAGGTTCATTTTTAGCTCAATATACGATGTGAGCTTTGGGATGGGGGATTTTTTGACCAACTTGCCAATCACTTCTTAGTAATGTAAGCTGAAGCTATCAGTGTTACCGTCTCATAAAAACATGTCATCAGTGGTGTAGTGGAGCTGGTGCTTTTCACTTTAGCCTCAAAGCCAGCTGAATGCCCCTTAGCTGCGCACAGCCCAATTGGTGTCCCATTTGTAGCGGTTTTTGTCCCTCCCCACTGTATTTGGTTTGCTTTGGGCACCATTTATTGGGGGCAAAAAATACAGCGAACTGAAATCTGATGCGTTTCCATGTTTTCTTCTGTACATCCCTGCCACCTTTTTCACCCCTGATGAGTTTGCACCCCTGACTGTGCACCCTGTGCCCGAGGTTTTGTCTGTGAACATCATGCTGTTAATCCGGTCATTTTTGCTCCCCTTATTCTCTACATTATTTATAAACTCTGGACAGAATGACCTTTTATTCTTGAAAGAATGTTTCTGTGAAATTGCCAAAGCCGCTGCTGGCTTGCAGTCTTCACATGTCTCTACTGTGTTCAGAAGCCTTTTCCTTCCCTGTGTGTTGTTGCGTGTCGGCCATGGATACATAATTGGTACTCGATTGCACTCGCCTGGATGCCAAGGTGGCAGCCTAATGTACGCGGTGAACACTGTGCAGCCTGGAGTCCTGTCATATGCACATACCTGCCTGGTTTTTGGACTGGTTTTTGGCTATAGGCTGTCAGCAGCAGGTAACTCCGCAGGGCCTATGACAGGTCGCTGACTTGCATTTGGAATGAAGATGTTTGAAGACTGTTGGAGCACCTTGGTTATGACGGCTCAGTGTAAAGTAAGATGTTTTTCAGCTTTTGCTTTGCTAGCTTTGATTCCGTGCTTTTCCGTTTACTTTGTTTTTGACAAGCCAAGAATGTTCCACGTCTTCACGTTCACTGTTGAAATGTGTCCTGGAGGGTTTGATATTTCATTTTCTGATGTAGCATGCATGATGTCATTTGGACACTTATGGAGGCACCGTTCTATGCTGCATTTATCTGGTCAAGAGGTCTTTGGGCCATTGTAGGTGTTAGAGACCCCCCCATTTTTTATCAAATTTTTTTTTTTTTTTTACTTTGGTGTATTGTGGACGGGGAGGTGGAACAGGTCCTGCATTGATATCATTTTCTAAGGGAGGGTGGGGTGTTATTAAACAGGGGTGGTGGTGGGGTGTTATTAAACAGGGGTGGTGGTGGGGCCTTTGCTAGTGGGCCACGTGAGATTCAGCCTGGGAGAACCCGTGCATTAAAGCGCCCCTGTCTGCTTCAGCCCTTCAGAGACCAAGTCTGACATACTTATTGCTGAAACAGCCTTCCACAACTGCTGCACTTGCGAAAGTCTGAAGTACATCTTTTGTGATAAACACTCTCTCTCTGTAATCATAGAAAATGGAAAATGGTTTTGATATTAAAAGTTCTATGTAGAAATCAGTTTGGAGTGTTTACATCTGAAAGACCAGAAAGAAATGATTTTTTTTTTTTATTAATATTCTCTATGGAATTCACCTTGTCAAAATAACTATGCAACAGTTACTATAGCAGCAGAAGTATTTCAATGTTTGTTAAATGTAAAAGCATCAAAGTTCAAGGTTTTTTTTTTTTTTTATCTCACAAAGTGACAGAAAGTTAAGCACCCAGAAGTAATGGTCCAATTTGGATGTAATTTGGTACATGTGCAGACCAGCAATGGGTTTGTAAACGATTTGCAAGGAGCTGGCATGTCTAGTCACCAGACACAGAAGATGCCTTGTAGATGCATGAGACAGCATTACCAACAGTTGATGGAGTTTGATAGGGGTCATATTGCGGGTCTGAATGAGGCCTGCTGGTCGTATCATGCAATTGCCAGGCGTGTGGGGCATGCAGATGATGTGGGTCACAGATGCTCGATGTTGGGACCGATGGCCACATGAGGTCACCCAAGACAGACCACACGGAGGGAGGATCATCATACTGTGTGCCAAGCATCGCAGAACCCCATGACATCTGCACCTGCCATCCGGACACAGGTATTGGATTCTCTGCATCACGCCATGTCATCCTGCACCGCGTCTCAATGACTGGCATAAGCCGGATTACGACTTGACTGTCCCATGCGTAGACTGCCGTTAACACCAGTGCAAAGGGTGTGTTTGGAGTGGTGCTGTGACCAGAAGGCATCGACTGATTACGAGTGGCGTCATACCGTGTTCAACGATGAATCTCTGTTCTGCATTCCCATGGATGACCAATGTGTGTGTGTGTGTGGCGGCACCGAGTGGAGAGGACAAATCCTGCTAATGCCGGTGTTACTCCTGGCATCATAGTGTAGGAAGACATAGGGTATGGCTTCAGGTCATCTGTGGTAATGATTGGGGGGGGACACTGACGGTGCAGCACTACATCAGTGACATCCTGCATCCACATGTCTTACCCCTCCTGAGACAGCACTCTGGTGCAGTCTTTCAACAAGACAGCGCCCATCCACACACGGCATGTGTGTCTAAGGACTGCCTGCATCATGTTGGGGCATAAATTCGCCTTGGACATGCCTCGGCATAAATACTTCCACCTGTCAAAAAAATCGAAATCTGAGTTTGAACTTCATCTCCCAAAAGCCTTTTCCTCTTCGTTGATGCCCATTATAAGGAAATATAAGGAGCATCCAGCAGGCCAACAAATGCATGTATGTGTAGGTCATACTATGGGCCCCAATGGGGCTCACCCTGCTTAGTGTGGGCAGCCCACAATGGCCCCATATGTCACGATGATAATGGGGCCCACAGCGGGCTGCCCGCAGTGGCCCCACAAGGGCCCCAAAGGAGCATTTTTGCTGGGCATTTAATTTGGGGGGGGCTGGCTGATATCAATGTGGATGTTCATGCTGCCTAGGAAAGCCTTAATTTAAGCATTGATCTACCCCTGGCTGTAATAGGAAAGTACAGAGCTTTACAGCAGGACTTCACACGGACTGTTTATGTCATGTAGCAAAACTAGCAATTGATTATTTCTCCACCTTTCTAAAGAAGTTTAGTTATTTATTAGCTAAACTTTATAAACTTGCCACAAGTCAGTAGCATGTTGTTACGATCCCCAGTCTAGGGTTGAGTATCAACAGAAAGGTAAGGGAAAGGGAGAGGGGAAGAACAGACAACCAGGGAATGGAAAAGGGAACACAGGAAACAAAGGGATCTTTTTTGTAGTTTTTTATATTTATTCACAGTCACGTTTACAAACACAAGGTGCAACAAACTTCAGGAGTGACCCAGGCCAAAACAACAACCAAAACAGCTAACGAACACGTCCCAAACTAATCTAACACTAAAGGTAACGAAAACAAGAGAAAACAAAATGGCAAAGACTAAATCTAACTCCCTAATCAAAACCACAGTAAAGACCACGTTCGCGCAAACAAAAAGGCAGTCACTCCTTACGCACCTAACAGACATGTACAGAAAACACACAGGCCGAAAAACACGGTATCCGAAGGGGCAAGGCAAAGAGAGAAGTCAGGAGTTAAGCAGAAGACAAACCGAAGGCAAAGGTACCAAAAGGGGCGAAGCAGAAAATCAGAAACCGGGAAACCAAACAGTCATATACAAGAGTCAATCAGAAAATAGCGAACCAACACAACAAGAGCAGAAGACAGAGGTTGAGCAAGAGCTTGAGCTAGATGTAATCAGCAGGCTTTATCCTCGTCAACCGGAACCCAGGGCCAGAGGGCGGAAGAGGCGTGGCACAGAATCGGGATGCGGGCTGATGTTGCAGCAGGCGAGTGGAGCGAGTGGAACATGGGGCAGAACACTGAAGCGTCCTTCCCAAAGTACTTACGGCACGTAACAATGTGTTAAGTGTCAATAAAACAAGTTGGTTTGGCATTTTTAGGCAAGTATAAAAGCATTTGAGTCCTGGAGACAAGCCTGCTGCCTAAAATGTTTATTCTACCAAAATATTTAAAAATAAATTTGATAAAAAATCTAGTTAGTGTCACAAATCAAAAGAGGTTTTTTGGCTTTCTAATTCTAATCATCTATGGAGAAGCAGGTGAAAAGTAACTATAGGTCTGATATCGTCCATCATGCTGACGCTGATGGCTTAGCATGGACCATATACTATATAAAACAGCTGACAAACATCTGTAGTGTATTTGATAAAGAGCTATAACACCGCTATAGGAGCTCAATTTTCAGCCTTTACCTGTGGATTTGGAATCTCTGGTGTGAAAGTTCCTCGCGCCTTCATACGCCTGTGAGGCCACACAGTCTTCACTCACCTCACTCGCTGCAGCTCAGTGTGACGAGGCTGGTCCTGCTTTCTGCTTCACTCTCCCTGGGTTCTCTACCTTTACAGTGCCCCTGACCAAAGCCTTGCTGTGTGGCAGAGCCCCCACTGCCTTCTTCGTCCGGCTGCTCCTCAGTGCCATCACTTTGGAGTCAGCATTCTCAGACAAGCCCTCACTATTTAGGCTCAAGGTCTCCGACTTTGTGCGGCGTGCTTTGGGCCTGGTGCTGGTCGTAGCCCGGTTCGGGGCTTTGCCAGGGAGAAGCGAGGGCACAGAGAGGGACTTGTGCCTCTCTTCCAGACTCTGGTCTTCAGTCTGGAGTGGCCGTTCTGCTGTGTCTGGCCCGTGGAGAACTTGTATCTGGAAGCTGGCCTTCTGGCTCAGGATCCTGGATTCCAGGCCTTGGATGACTTTATTGATATAATCCTGCATCTCAGCTCTTAGCAGATCCAGCTCATGTTTGAACTCTTTCCTCAGTGCCTCCAGGCCGGCCAGCATCTCCTGCCCATCGGGAACTTCCTCTCCTACTGCCTCCCTATCTTGTGCTCGTCCTTGCTCCTTGCTCTGGTCTCCTGCCTCCACAGCCCTGTGCTTCATTTCCTGTGCAGCCATCTGCACCATATCCACAAGCGCTGTCTTCTTGCCACAGTGCTTGGCTGCCTGGGACCTCACCTGCTCCTGTACCTGCATGAAGAGAAGCCGTGCCCTGGATGAGCTGGAATCCGCCACCATGGCCTCAGGAGGAGGGGCCGCCTCTAGCCTTTCAGGGGTCTCCTTGCCTCTTTGCTCCCCAACTGACTCCTGGTCTTCCTGCCTCGCTCCACTTTTTGTGTCTGCATCTGGCTCCATTCCACCTTCAGGAGATCTGGAGAGCTCCTTCAGGCTGTGCTGCTGTCTCCTTCCTCCCTTCCGTGTGCCCTGGGTGATGTGCTGACTGAGTAAGCTCGCTGCCTGCTAACTCCTCAGAGTGTCATCCTGCCCACCAATCAGTTTGCAGCACCTGCATTACCCAGTGTGCCCAGTTGGCACCAGCTTGGCGAGTCATTCCCCAGGGAGTGCTCAGCTGCTCTCGTTAGGAGCCTCAGAAAGACTCACATCGCTTCACTGGACCTGCACTTCAATGCCAAACTTCAGAGAACGTCACAGAACAAGAGGAGCATCACGGTCTCCTCAACCCATACAGGAGCTTCCACTCTATAATGTCTAGAACGTTTGATGAATTGACCTAATTCATATGCAGTTTCATGTATATGTAATGAAGCTAATAATCAACATTAAATTAAAACAAATAATAACAATTAAGAACTTGTGATATTTTCCACCTGGCCGTGGCTTCCCCTTGCAAAAGGTTGCTTTTTGATGCCTGTTACCTGGTTGTTTGTCTCTGTTGGGTGAGTGTATCATGTCTGGGGACGCCTTTGGGTCCTGGGGGCCACAGCCTGCCTTCTTATTCCTCCAGGCTCTAATCAACAACAAGACGGCCACAGCTCTGAAAGCACCCTGCGGCTCACAATAACACAGCTCTGAGCTGGACCAGAGCTAACCACAAGGGGGCGTCCCCTGGGCACCTTTACGCACAGCCATGCTGAGAAGACCAACACGCACATTCGGGAATTTGATTCGATCCAAAACTGCGCTCAGCGGCTCTTAGTTACTTTGCCACTTCTACACTAATCAACAGCTCATTTCCCCAAGCCATGCAAATTACCAACATCCACACGTCCCCTGGCAGTGGCACCTGCATGTCATAGATCTGTTATTGTGCTTCAGTAAGGCTGAAGTAAGCACTGCAATGCACCCGTCGCACATGGTCTTGAATATAGGTCTTGAATCTTAAAATTTTACAGCCAGGCCTGGGCTCTCAGAAAGTGGCTAGGAGACCAGATCCAGAAAACATGAAATGCCAATTTTGAACACTTTTAAAAAAAAAAAAAAAAAAAAGAAATGAAAATCTCTCCATCAGCCTGACTGATGCCAAAGTGTGTCAGTGTGTAGCTCAGTATGTTTGGGGTCTAGAAGGCTGTGGGTTCAAATCTCATGGCCGGTAGAGTAATCATATCACTGTCTCACCCTTGAGCAAGGTCCTAAACGCAAATGTTTCTTCGGCACTGAACCCTGCTCTCACACCCTAAGCGTTACATTGCTTTAGACTAAACACACCTGCATCACCCCCACTTAAGTTCTCTAGTCCTACAATTTGAGTCAAAATTGAAAGAAAAATTAATCTTAATAGTTTAGTAGTCATTTGATTCGAGAATTAATTTAGTTGTAGTATGTTTCAGATATTTTACCTAGTTACTACTAGTAGTAACAAAAAATTCTGCTCCAGCCACTAGCCAAGTAAAAGCAATGTAGAGATATTTGAAATAGGCCTATATCTGTAGATGAGTCTCCAGACCACCGCAGTCTTGCACAGGGCAAGTGGTTATGGAAGATGGATGGATTGATGGACGGATGGGTGCACAGACGGACGGACAGATGGATGGCTTTGACTGGTTTCGTAATTAACATTTTTAAATCTGCATGTATCCATTTTAAATTCTCTTTGTTTATTTGAGACAAACTTATTTAATCTTATTTGTTTCTTTTTTTTGACACATGTTTTTTACCTAAAATGCAGATTCGGTGAATTATGGGTTCGTTTGATTCTTACAGCTGCTTGCCGTTTTTTGTTACATATGTGCAGACATGTCGGCGCTCCCTGCGCGCGGAGACAGCGAGGCTGAGCGCGTGAAGCGCTACAAGCCAATCGCGAGCCAGTTTCGGCGAAACACCTCTTAGCCGGCATATTTAACGGCAAATGCTCTTCTCTTCACATGGTGTCCAGAAGGGCGTGCTAAAATATGAAAATACTGCCGAGCTTGCAGTTGTTTGCAAAGAAACCTGGTCATACAAAAAAGAAAATAATTGAAGTACTAACTACCTGAATTGTTTCTTTTTATATTGTTTCTGCGGTATGTTGTCACGCTTTGCGACCTATTATTATTGTTGTTATTATTATACTCAGGCTTTCAGTTTCTAAGACTCTTTCTTTATTTCAGCGTGAATACGTTTATATCGCTTGCAATATCTGGCAAGAAATTACGAAACTTCAGCATCATTACCTGCGGCAACATCCGCCCCTTTGCGCGCTCCCGTGCCTGTGATCTGGGAACGATTGTCAATTTTAAGTCGCCAAGTTTTCTGGGTAGACTGTCGAGCAAGGATCCGAAGCTAAAATGGTAAGAATATGTGCGATTTGTGACATTTTTCTTTAGAGTGTTTATTAACAATTATTATGTTTAGTATCTTAGTAGGCCATCTAAACAATTAATTGCATATGTAAACGAAAATTGTATGTGAGAATGACTTCCCAGGTATGTTGCTGTTAAGGTATATATCGATATATTAATAACTATTAAGTTAAAGTTATGTATTGTCAAATAAAATAACTGTTAGCGACATGAAAAAAGTGATTTTAGCCATTTTCGGCGGATATTTATAAATTGTTTTATTATTATTTTAGACAACATACACTGATAAAGGTGAAAAGGTATGTAACTAAAGTTTTAACATAAGTCGTATTTTTAATCAATACAAACGTTAAATTGTTTACATTTATATGAGCTGCATGCAGTATGTCATACAAGCCCATAAAACATGGAAATACAGTTACATATTTACAAGGTGAAAATCCGCCCGTATGTTGGTCACGGTTCTTTCTTTGTTCTTTTTGGCCTTCAGCACGAGCGAGGCAGGTTTATCTGCTTCGACCACATAACCTTCTGGGTCGGCAATGCGAAACAGGTAAAGGCGACCACGCGGAATGCGTTTTTTCTTTTTTAATTTCCGGTTTCCTTTTATAATTTTGAGGGGTGTTCCTTCAGAAAATGACTATTGGCTCTCCGGAGGGGTGGGGATAAATTCGTAAGCTTGTAAGTTAAGCCACTCCATTTTTGCTTTAATTAGATCCACATTGAAAGGCTAAACAATTTCGTCTGCCGCTTGGAGGAGTAGGGGGTTAAATTAGACACATCTGGGCTGGCAGAATGCCTCACAAATAACAGCAGTACAGAGATGGTGATTTGCCGTCGTATTAAACAATATTATCATTAACAGTCATATTCTCGTCATTCTTTTAGAAAATGAAAAGTTTACAATTGATGTAGCGTGAATTTTATTTTTAAACCCAAAAGTGAAATGTCATTCATTTAAAAGAGTGGAATATTCTAGGATTTCACTAAAACATTCCAGGAAAGTCACAGAGCACAAGGTGCTGCTGCTGCTCACCGACACTTGATATTTGTAAGATTTCTGTAGCATTTTCAAGTACTTTCAAGTATTATTAAGTATGTTAGAAAAATAATGGAGACACCAAATGGCAGTAAACTATGCGCTTACGATGCAAATCTGAAAGCTTATTATTATAATGATGTGCTCCATGTGTATAATTAATGTTCAGTAGTGAATCTGGTTACGGGCCGCACATGGCTGTAAAGCCACCTCTATACTTTTGCTTCCTTCCGTTAGGCTGCTTCCTTCTATTGCAACAAGATGGGATTTGAACCTCTAGCCTACCAAGGTCTGGAGACAGGAAACCGGGAGGTGGTTTCCCATGTGGTCAAGCAGGACAAGGTGGGACTCGAGATGATCCCAGAAATGTGGGCTGTTTGTCCAACTTAGACAGTACTGGATTTAAGATGGAAGTAAGAGACGAGGCGAAAGCAGAGGTCACTGAAACCAAATATTTTCAGTCATTTACTCAATATTTCTAACAATGATGAAAAAAATCCGAAAGCCATTCCTCCTTTTGACAGATCAGCACACTGAGGGAAGTCTACTGTAAATTTAAGTCCATTAGGTGGCGAGTTGTCTGCAGATCAGTTATCTATTGTATAGTCTTTTCTGCATAACTTCATTGTCTTATATAACTGTCTGGCTAGAAGCACTGCTGCCAACACTACAATGCATTATGACAGAATTTTTATAACCTTGTCTGTCAAAATGCCAGTAGACAAAATCTAGGGTTGAGAAAGTCTAACTCTGGGCGAGAAGAAGGGGCTCAAAATGTACAGAGGTAACCTATCTGATTTTGGAACAGCACGTGAACGAGGTCACTGCTGATGGCTTTATTTTCAATCTGCCTCCTTACAGATCATTTTTGTTTTCTCATCTGCATTGAATCCTGGAAATAAAGGTAAGAAAGTGAAGCTCCAAGTGTCTGCATGCAAAGATTTTATAAGACCTCAGACTTGGCATGAGCAGCTGTAGTGCTGAGAGGGTGTAAGTGGGTTACCAAGCTGGGCCTGACTTCACCGGAATCCTGCTCCGCTTCCTGCCATGACTCGGCCAATCAGAGATGGGGGAGCACCTGGTGAAGCATGGCGACGGGGTCAAAGATATCGCCTTTACTGTGGAGGACCTTGACTTCCTAGTTCAGGTATGGGCACAGTGTGAAGAGCAGCAGCTGTTCGGCTCTGCCTTACTGCCATCTCAGTGATGGAGGGCCATCCTTCTGTCTCCACGTGCTGCAGAAAGCCAAAGAGCGGGGAGCTGTCATCCTGAAGGAGCCCCACGTGCTGGAAGATGAACATGGCTCTGTGAAGATGGCTGTTCTTCAGACTGTAAGTGGCAGAAGTCCTGAACTGCCCATGTCTGCAGAGTGGTTAGAGCTTGGCTGTGTTTCCCATGAGCTCAGGGTGGCCCTGCCTGAGGGGGTGCGTACTGATGTAGTGACACGTGGGCCTTTTGCTCTCTTTGCAGTATGGTGACACCACACACACCCTCGTGGAGAGAAAGGCTTACACAGGCCTCTTCCTGCCTGGCTTCCACCCACCTCCCTTCAAGGATCCACTGCTCGCTAAGCTGTGAGTACAGAGGGCGTGGCCGGCAGAGGCGGGATTTGAGAACAGAGGACCTAGCCAGCAGGGCGGGCAATCAAAACAGAGGGTGTGGCCAGCAGGGGTGAGATGTGAGAAAGGAGGGTGTGGCCAACAGGGGCGAGATGTGAGAAAGGAGGGTGTGGTCAACAGGGGTGAGATGTGAGAAAGGAGGGTGTGGCCAACAGGGGCGAGATGTGAGAAAGGAGGGTGTGGCCAACAGGGGCAGGATGACACATCAGGGTAGATTGTGTGGAGCAACATCATTAGCATCAAGAAAAAGAATGAATTGTGGACTAATGATTCTGCTCCCTGAAATGGTTCTGTTGTTGTACCATAAAATATGCCATTTAAAAGGAATTATAAAGCTCTATACATGAATTAGATGTACATGTGACCGGCTTTAAATGGGAAAAATCTGTTCATTGAAATGACTCCTATAGAAGGAGCTGCTTGAGTTTAGCCAGGCACAGAGCAGACTCCTCAGGGACATATGCTTGGGTCCTGACTGACCACAGAGCAGATTCCTCAGGGAAATACGCCTGGGTCATCACTAGGCAAGAGAAGACTCCCCAGAGACATACACCTGGGTCCTGACTGACCACAGAGCAGACTCCCCAGGGACATACACCTGGGTCCTGACTGAGCATTGCTGTCCCTTACTCCTGCAGGTCGAGTGGCAATCTGAATTTCATTGACCATGTGGTCGGGAACCAGCCGGACAGCGAGATGATCTCGGTGGTGGAGTGGTAAGGGTGCTGGAGAGCACATAACAGTAGACGGCCACTAACACACTCACGGGACAGCAGTGCATGTTGACAAAGAGCATTAGCACATGATACACAACAGCAACTGTTCTGAGGAGCACTGTTAACACCTAAACTACACACTAGGACCTGTACTGATAAAGACTGTTAGCACAATAACTGTATTGACAAGTGCAGTCAGAATTCTGTTACCTAATATAAGTTTCAGCCTCATGGAGGGAATGAGTGCATACATTGGGGGGCATTATAAGCCCAGACTACACTTAATGTTTCTCTACTTTTCTGGGCCTCCCTTGCATCTGGAGATATTTAACCCTCCAGCCTCTCTAATAACTGCTTCACTACTTCTACTCAGTGGAGTAAAAGAATTTACAGGCTTTCAGTTCCTGCATCCACGGGGCCAGATGGGGTTACAATTGCTGCAGGGGTGGCATGGCCTCTCTTATTGCTGATTGGCTGTGATGGTCTCACAAAGGTACCGGACGAATTTGCTGTTCCACCGCTTCTGGTCGGTGGATGACAAGCAGCTACAAACAGACTTCAGTGCCTTGAGGTCTATAGTGGTAGCCAACCATGAGGAAACAGTGAAGATGCCCATCAATGAGCCAGCCCTGGGGAAACGCAAGTCCCAGATCCAGGTGAGGGAGCACTCACAGCTGACCCTGAAGCATGTGATACTGTGACCGGAAGGTTATTGGCTTGAATGCTGTCGGGCTCTTGAGCAACAGCCCTAACCTCAAAAACTCCCGGTGTGCTGAAAAAATGGCCAACCCTGCACTCTGACCTCAAGCTGCACTCCAGGGAATTCGTGAAAATTCAAGGAATTCCAGTGTACTCATGCATGTCCAAGTGGCAAATCAAGTATTATTTTTATTTTTTGTTGTTCTTGTTATCTCTAGGAGTATGTGGAGTACTACGGTGGCCCAGGGATCCAGCATATCGCCATGAACACGTCAGACATCATCACAGCTGTGAGTCAACCTCACAGCCTCTTGACTTGGGCAGCTACACTAAATTTTCCAGCTTCACTTTAGCGATGCCATGGTCATTTGGGTCCAGAAATGATAGCACCCCATCATAATGAAATCCATATTTGTTTAGACTTTATGGTATTCAAGTATTGCAACAAGACATATTTGTATAGACATATGGACATTCTGTCATATGTAGTACAATTGCCATAAATATATCACTATACAGTGGAAGCAGAACAAAGCAACAGAGAAATTGAAATACCTGGTGATTATTATATTGTTCCAATTCTTGAATATGCATGCTACATAGAGGTTTTTTTTTTTTACTGTTTTTTTTAGATTCGTAACTTGAAGGAACGTGGAATGGAGTTCATGACCGTTCCGGAAACTTACTACCAGCAGCTAAGAGAGAGACTGAAAGTGTCAAAAGTGAAGATCAGCGAGGATTTGGATGTTCTGCAGGTGAGGGGCAGCACATGGAACTCAGCACAGGACATGGAAAGTCAGAGCTCAGAGAAACACTGACACTCGGTGACCCCCCCTCCCCAGCCTTTATGACGTATTCAAAATGGGATTCGATAAGTAATATAGCAATTTTACACAGAAGAAGATTATGACCAGATTATATCCTGCTTTTCAGTCAAAATACAAACTGAGCACTTACTTATACTGTGCAGTGACCAGGGAAAAACATCAGGGATTCAGCAGCTATTGCTGCTTGGACCCCTAATAATAATAATGTTTAATCTGTGGTTTTT
>JAODKE010000043.1:667240-679691 GCA_026779605.1 Mormyrus hasselquistii
AAACACCCTTAAACACCACACGAGGCTGACACCAAACGCCCGTATACACCACACAAGGTTGACACCAAACACCCTTATACCCCACACGGGGCTGACACCAAACACCCTTAAAACCCACACGGGGATGACACTAAACACCCTTATACACCACATGAAGCCGACACCAAACGCCCTTATACCCCACACAGGGATGACACCAAACGCCCTTATACCCCACACGGGGATGACACCAAAGTCCCTTATACTCCACACGGGGATGACACCAAACACCCTTATACCCCACACGAGGCTGACACCAAACGCCCATATACACCACACAAGGTTGACACCAAACGCCCGTATACCCCACACGGGGATGACATCAACAGTCATATGTATATTCCACAATATTTAGATGTGATTAGTTGGTATTATCATTGTAATGAAAGTTTTCTGTCCTCATGAAAAATATTAATCATGATACTGAAATCCTAGTAAGAAATATGTTTTCATAAATCTATATTTTAAATATAATCAGAATACCTTGCTGCTGAAGGTTCATCCAAAAAAAGTGTGTAAAGCCTTAGAAAACATTTTCCTGTGTAGTGGAAGTAATTTTTTGATAAATCAAAGCAAATAGTGTCAGATCACAGGAATCAAATCATTCAAATCTGATCATTTAATAGTTGTATTCTTGTTCTTTGGTTCTTGAAATACACACTTTTATTTGAATTTTCAAGTTAATTTAGCAGTGAATTAAGTTGTAGTCTCTTCTATTTAATGTAAATCAATATGACACAATAGACACACACACCATACTACCTATACCCATGCCCATTCATTCAGCTAAAGCCCGGCCACTTGGGCCGTAAGCAGAATGCAACACAAGCGCAGTTACCTCATGTGCGGCCGTAAATGCTTCAGGATACTCCCTGCGAGAGTTCTGAGGGGCAGCTGTGGGCTTGAACCACTCTCACTGTGTGGTAACAAAAGACGCTGACAGACACTGGTTAAAAAAATGTCAGTATGTTTATGGATTGCTTTATAAAAGTTACTATATACAATGATACATAATCATGGATTCACACAAATTAACAATATGCAGAGCAAGACGAGTCAGAGATACAGAGAACTAAAAAACACAAAACGAAAAGGTACATTTCAAAACTAAATCATATAACAAAATAACCTGTAACATTTTTATTGCAAACCTTTCCAACATCGACACCCTTCATTTCAGACAACTTGGCGTTTCTAAATGGCATTTAGAAATGTGATTTTTTTAAGGGTGCCGATGCCGCAGATGAAGACAGATTGCAACAAGACTCATTTAAAACACTTCAGCTGGTATTTGATCCTTTTGGAAGGAATCATTTGTGCGTTTCTGTGTCCGTGTAAACGTGCGCATGTGTGTAAGTGTATATATAAACAATAAATACAGTTTAGCTTTGCATGAACACATCTGAACATTTCCTTGTTTTCTTTTAAAATGTTCTTTGCTCATTGTAATAAATAGACCATTTGAAGAATTTGACAAGCCTCCCGATTCACCTCTTCTACACCATGAGCAGCTGTACACAGAATTTACAAAAAAGAAGCAGCTTGACACAAGCTGGGTGTGCGTCTGCAGCTCGCTGGCCATTTCTGCCGCCAGACCGCAGGCCACTTCTCTGTAGCAAACCTCGAGCCTGCCTTGCGCACACTTACAAACCATTTACGCTTTTTTTTTTTTACATCAAGAAAATAAAATGAGCTAAGAAAGGAGGGGGAGAAGACGTTTCCACAAGAAACACACTTTGCAGGAGAAGTTATGGATTCATGTACATGTGTGAGGCACGCCTATGTTTCAAATAAGTCCTTTACTTTTATTTTACATGTTTTAATACTCCCTGAAAAGATCACAATTTTTAAAAAATATTTTAAATATGTACTTTGTTTTAAAAACAAAAATGTTAAAAAAAAAAAAGTCATCCCTCATCCCCGCCCATCATGCACAAGCGGACCTGTACAGTATAAACAAGAGCACAGCTTTAAAGACGCAACGACCTACACACCCTGTTCAAACCCCGGGAGCTGGAGGCAGGACAGGGGCCCCGGGCTCTTGGCCAGCAGGGGCCACAGCCCCTAGTGCATTTGAAACAATGAAAATTGAACAATAAGACATGAACAAAAACAATACAAAATGTAGTGTATGTGCGAGCTGCCGCCTACGGTGGCGGATGCGAAGGAGGCGTGAGAGCCGGGCTCTCATGCTGGTGGTGTGTTGCCGAGAAGTACCTTTGTAACCACAGGCAGGAGACTCTTCCTGGGCCCACTCCAGGTCACTGATTGGGTGGGTGGGGGTGTCAGAATTGGCGAGGCATGATGTCAAACAGTCAGTGTTAGGGTATGGGGGGCATTGTCTGGGAAACGTAAACACTGTGAAGGCCCCCCCTTACAGCCCGGCTCAACCCAGTAGTAGCACCAAGATGTCCATGACCACAACAGCTCCACCGAACCAGTATTAACTGGTGTTATTCCTGTGAGGGGGGCACTAAACATGCTTCAAAGTAAAGTCCTCCTCTGCATGATGAAGGGAAAAGCTTTGGCATCAAGGTCATCATGTTCTGGTTGGGTGGGTGGGGGGACACACCAGCCAATCACAAAGCAGCTGTGATGGAGAACGGGGACCTCATGGACTGCGAGCAGGCTCCTTAGCATGAACCTGATGCAGCTCCCAACAGAGAACAGTGGGGGGGGGGGGAAATCAGTCGCTGGTTTCACGTTACTTCTCCTGTGCAACCAGCAGATGGCAGCAGTTCCTACAGAATGCCAGGATTTCCTCCGAGGGAAAACACTCAGGCTGGTACAGTGTTATGAGGACGGAACTTGACGTGTAAACTCTTTTTGCAGATGGGTGGGTTTTTTTCATGAGAACTCACTAAACGTAAAATAACTTATTATGACGGTGTGTAGTGTATGGAGAACATACGGGAATGCATTCACTCCCATGGCCACTCCATCAGCAGCAAAACCACAGGGCCACAGGCTGCATGCCGTGACCCGCAGACCAGAGACCATGCAGCCCTGGCGCTCCAGGACCACGCGGCTTCTTCACATTATGACAGGTGGGGCTGTGCCACACGCCGTGCTACACCAGTACATCAATGAACAGCAGCACTGCCAGCAGAAGGAAGAGACACTTGTCATGACCTGGGGGGTCTAAAGGCGGAAGACAAGGGCGAGAAGGGAGAGCTGATGGACCAGGTCGCTGGAGGCAGGGTCTCCACAGACATTTGACTTGTGGGAGCACCTCATGTTGTTAAGAAATGGAAAGAAACCCAAAAGGAGGTGCAAACAGTACACAGTCCATGCACCCTATCTGCCTCAAGGAGATGCCTAGAAACAGCCACAGGCCCTCGTACTATGTGCCGGAAAGCGGCCTGCTCACACCAGCTCCCTCTGATCCTCATACGACGTACCGGGAAGCCGCCAGCTTCGCTGCCCCGCTGCCCCTCACGCAATGAGCCAGGAAGCTGCCTGCTCACGCTAGCTCCCACCCTCCCATGCCAAGTCCAGCCAAGGATGCCTGCAGCACTGCACCACAGCTCACTGAAGGGTGAACGACTGTTCCTGTGCCAGGCCAAGGTTTAAGGGGCCCTCCTCACCAAATACTGATTCTCACGGTGCTAAGCTCTGGATTAGGGCATCTTCTACACCGACTCTGGGCTACTCTGCCCCTAGGATGTTAGAAGAAGGGGAGGACCCCCTCTAATGCTGGGCTATACTTCGGGGTGACTCTCAGGGACCCACACCCTGGGAGACACTAGTTGAGGGTCCCCCGGCAGTTTTCAGCCCCACAGAGGCAGGGGATTTTCTCGTCCTCAATGGGGAACTTGTAGTCATAGGTGATCTCCTCGTTGACGTTGATGGGCTGCCTTGAGTAGATCACAATCTTCTTCTGTGACTCCACTGTGATGACCTTTGCATAGCAATTAGGCTGGAAAAGCAAAAAGAATATGCCAAGTCAGTCCTGAGAAAGCCCCAAGGTACACAAACTGCGACCGTAACACAGCAGTTAGCGGCTGGCAGGCAGGCATCCACATAGACAGGCCAACCACAAAGAGCTCATATCCCCCTTTGGGCCACACGGCATCACCTACATTGCAGCTGTGGTTGATGAAGCGAGCGAAATTGCCGCACTTCGTGGCATCGATGATAGTGTCATGGTCAACCCGGAACATGTAGCTGCTCCCAATGCCCTCGTCTTCGTATCGCTTCTCCCGCATGTCTGCAATCACCTGAAGGGATGAGGGCGTGCATTGGGTGGGTATGTATTTGAGGGAAAAGACAGACCTCTTCCATGAGATCTTACCAAGGGTTCAGGGTCACCCTCAGAAGTGAAGACCAGGGTCCTGCAGACCACGGACGAGCCATGACCAACGCAGTGAGCCTGGCCAGTTCCTCACCTGTCTGATGTTCTGGCCCACATACTCAATCACCATCTCATCTGCAGCTATGGGCTCCAGCGCGAAGAGCCCCCAGTCATGGATGTGACTCTTGCAGAAGCGGATTTTCTTCTTGCGGAACTGGGGGTGGGGGAAAAGCCGTCATTATTCCAGACTGGCAGGAGAGTCAAGGCGCACCAGAAGCAAGGACACATCGTATAGCTTTATCACAAGGCCAATGATATGGCTGCATAATGTTCGGCTGTTTGATAAATACCATCGTCAGCCCCAACGACGGACCCAAACAAACAAACAGTAGGGGGCGCCGTACCTTGAGCTGGTTGAACTTGAGCAGGTCGCTGTCACAACTGAAGGAGGACAGGAGGCGCCGCTGCTCAGACCGGCGCTCGGAACCCGCCCGAGTGGAGATGTGTGGCTGGGCTGGAATGCTCATACCCTGTAAGAAGCCCCCCCCCCCAGAGGCTCAGCCCAGAAACACTACATTTCCATGAAGATAATTCTGAAATGTACAAATACTTAATAAAGGACATTAAACAAGGTCACTCTGAGCTGCTGTAAAGCATTAGAGCCGCTGTGTTGGGACACACAAAAAGGCCTCCCTGGCCATATCAGCAAGCTGACGAGTAGCCAATTGGAAACCGCCATGCGAGGGTATGCTGCTCTGGGGTCAGATCTGATGACCTCATCATTATTTATGCTAATATGAGAATACGCATCTGAGGAGGCTTAGAAGTGACAGCTGTCTGAACATGAGCATAACCATTTAGCAAGACAGACAGAAATTAAATATCAAACTTATCAAACTTATCACCTGACCATACCGCTGCTTTCCCAGTGGAATGCAGGAACCAGGCCTTACCCGATCCGGCCTAGGGAGACCCCCCCCCCAGAGAACGTGGCTCACCTGCGTATCCATGGGTGGTTCATCCGGCACGGGCCGCGAGCTGTTCAGGTACTTCACTTTGTCCTTCTTGTCAATCTTATAGTAGCCCTCGCTGCGTGCACAGCCAGTCATGTGATCACGCATGCCATCCTCCCACTTCTTCCTTTTCACCAGGGGGATGCTGGTAGGTGCCAGGGAGTCAAGGAACAAATTACCACGAGTGTAGGACACCTCAGCCACCTTAGCCCTTTAGGGGACAGGGATCCAGGCTGTAACAGTGTTTATAAGGCCACACACACACACGCAGGTGTACTGACACCCCTGCACATGCACACATGTATACAAGTGAGTGTGCAGCTTGGGAGGAGAGTACAGGTTCAGCCATTAATCCAGAGCAGTTAGTGCACTTGGGGTTAAGGGTCTTGCTCAAGGGCCCAACGGTGTCATCATTCTGCCAGCCACGCGATTCGAACTGACAACCTTCCAATCACGGGCACACAGTCCTAACCGGCAGAAGCGCACATCAACCTATACGGAAACTGCACTGGCAAGGATTCAGTTCCGGGCCTCCTGTGTCGCAGCCGTGAACCCTACCACTGAAGCATCAATGCCTTTCCAAAGAATTTATATAGCCAGGTTAGCAATTCAGGGAAAAGTACAAATAGTTACTGCTTGAGGTTTGCGAGGGTAAGGAGCAGGAGATCCCTGCGGACGTGAACATTTGCGATTAGTTCTTGATCCCCCTTAACCTCAGCTTCTAAGAGTCTGCTAGCCTGAGCAACAACATAAAATGTCTATTACTAATGTCTAAACAAACAGTCCAGCACTCACAGACTTTCCACTAGGAAGCATATCTAGCAAATCCACCTTTAGTGTCAGAGACATCATAGTCTCCTTCCTCTTAGGAACAATTTCAGGAGCACTGGGAGCACTACGAATTGGACACATTATTAAAAATGCTAAATGAACGGCACTGAAAAGTTTAAAAGGGTGGGGGGGGGGGGCAAGAAATTGATCCGACTTTCCATCAGAGATAGGCCCAGGCCTGAAAAACTGTGAAAATGCTTGTAGCCTTTGATCGACAGAAGTGAGGGTGAGTGTGTGTCAGAGTCGTCATGTGCACTGTGTAGAAATGCAGAAAGGAAGAAAAGAGTGGAACTGCAGAGTGTAATGCGTGCAAGGCTAGGGCTGATTTTTCTTATGCTTGAACACAGTAACATTTATGCAAATTAGATGCCTTCAAACTTTTTCTTTCTTCTAAAGTTTGATTGCTTACTACTAAAAAGTTTTATCTGTGCTCCATTGTATATTTTGTACTGGAAACGTGTGTATTTTGCGGCTATAAATGGTTAGTTGGAGTACACTGATATTTTTATGACTGATTTCTTAATTATATTTAATTTGGCAAAAGATTGCACAACCTGCCATTTAAGAAACACTTCTGTTCATTTGTGTGAAAGTTGTTACTGAATAATACGAAGTTGTGTCTGCTGTACTAAATGCAGATGCTTTGTCATGTTAACTGAAATGTATGAATACAAATATCTCATTTAACACTCACTAAGGAGGATTGGTGTCAATATCGACAGATGGTCAAAATTATATTGGGATCGGACCAGAAAATTTATATTGTGCCATCTCTATTTAATAGTTACTGCAAGAAAAATGAGATTCTATGGAAAGACGGACAGCTCACACCATGAGCGCGGCCATTTGCTGAGACAAAGGTACAGTGTCCCCAGGCCAGAAACTTCAATACTGAAGATATAGTATGTACTTACACTAACAAATATTATGTATCGCTAATATTTATCTTATATAACATGTGACACAAATAATTTTCAGTATTTTTTATATATTTCTCGATACCTGTGGTCTGCAAGCGTCTGAGCTTGTTCAGCAAGCTCCAAAAATATTCCCATTAAATTGTTCATAGCCAACTCTGTTCATAGCTAATGTCAAATTGGCCAGTCTGGAGGGGCAACTCTATACTGGCTGGCAGAGAAATCAGCCTTAACTAAAACTATCATGTCCTGTTCAAAGACTACAACACCATACCCATAACCTGAAAATGACCATTTAGAATATCTGCAGATCCAAAGGACTGCACCCCTACCAGCTGGTGCTATGACTGATTCTGCCACAAAGGGACAGAAGGAAGAGTGAAAGGATATGGGGATGGGGAACCCACAGGGTGTCATTCAGCCAGTCGTTCCCGATGTCCTGCTGCAGCATCTTCTCATAGGTGACCTGGAGGTAGCGGATGTCCTCATCGTCAATGCCCTCATTCCAAATGTCATACAGGATGGTCATTTCCTCGAATTCGGTGCGTGGGTGGAAGCAGGGTAGGGGTGGAGTCGGAGGGGCAGAGGGCGTGGCCAGCAGCAGCAGTTCCTCCTGCCTGCGACGCACCCTGCGTTGGGGTTTCTTCGCTGGCTCGACCCCCTCTGGCAGCATAGGTTCTGCTGGCTCCATGCCTGGTTCTGGCCCCTGGGAATCTGGCCAGGCTTCCCGGAAATCCAGCGTCACTGCGGCAGGTTCTGTGGGGCAGCCGGCTGCCACCGCCGCCTCTGCCACCTGGATCGTGACACCGGCAGGCACCTCATTCGGCGGAAGGTCGCCGGGTAAAGACGGCGGCGCCTCTGCTCCAGGAAGCTCCTGTGTAGGCAGGCCTGCCACCACCGCTGCTGGCTTCTTTGTCCGCGGGCGCCCAGGTTTCCGCTTGGGTGGGGTGACGTCCGGCTCGATGGCAGGCTGGTCGCTGGGGATGGCGGCCCCATCCGGGAAGACCTCGGCCAGCGGGGACCGGAGGTCTTCCGGGGGGGGCTCCGTCTCCTTTGGTCCGACGGGGACAGGGGCCAGAGGGGGGCCTGACGGAGCAGCAGGGGGGGAGCTCGCCGACGGCGGCTCCTCCAGGATATCGGGGGCGGGGAGACTGGGAAGCACATAAGCGGCAGCTGCTGGATCGAGCAGGGTGGGAGCGAAGGTAGGGGTGAAGATGAAGTCCCTCCCTGGGGTAAGCGGGAGCCCAGAGCTGAGGCTCGGAGAGTGGGAGGGGTAGGAGAAAGGGCTGCCGAGCACGTGGGGGGAGAGCAAGCTCAGGCTGCCCCCCGAGAGCGGTGCCTCCCCGCCTGGCGTCACCGGCACCGTCTCCGTGCTCTGCGACTTGGCCATCGATGCGGCTCTCCTGCCCGCCACATCCCTCCCAGGCGTGCGCGGGATGTCCTCGTCCAGTAAGAGCTTCCCCGTAGACAGAAGCTCGGCCAGCTGCTCTGGGGCGGCCGGGAACGGCGGGGCTTCAGGGATGGCAGGGGGGGAGGGAGGGGGCAGGGGCACACAGGGCAAAGCGAGAACTTTGTCGGTGGGCAGCTCGACCTCCAAGAGGGCAGCGAGCGCCTCACGGCCTGGGGTGCGGGGTAGCTCCTCCTCCTCCAGGGGGGGCGAGGAGAGCTTGGCCTTGGTGCTGCGCGGGTCCAGGTCACCGTCCGCTAGCGAGCCTGTTGGCGTGGGGGGTTGCAGGCTGCCAAAGTCTTCCATGGCCTCCATCTTCACCTCCGGGATCTCAGCCTCAACTTCCAGCTCCGGCTCCTCTGCTGATACAGAGATGGACAGCTTGCACCGAATTGCCTTAAGGACAGCACCATTAAGTACTACAGTCACCACTAGGGGGCACCACAAGACATCCAGTATTACTATAAACTCAAGAGAAGGAGCTGGAACCCTGACCAGAAAAACTGGCCTGAAGATGAGTGACTGGAAAGAGAAAAGGAAAGGACCTATTGTCCCTGAGTGCGAAGGTCAACTCAAAAAATGCACCAATTAGTTAGAGCTGGGCAATACAACAAAATATTTTATTGCGATAATTTTTAATTTTTTATCAGTCGATGTCGACAGTTATCACGATGATCATAATTTGATATGTTTTTGAGGCGTGATTGCGAGTCCCCTCAAACGGGACCTGACAAATATGACACATTGAATGGACTGCAAACTGCTAAAGGTGCCATAGAAAGCATTTATTTTTTCCATGCTGTTCTCAGGCTTTTACATAGAAGGTATGTGAACTTGTTCTGGTCGAAAAATGTTCAGAAGTGGTTTTACGAGCCCATTTACACCCTATTGCTTGGTCCTAGAATGAAAAAGGCTGTTTTCCCTTATTTAGTGAACCCATTAATATGTTTTTGAGCTCTGCTTTGATTGGCTGGTGTACAGTGACTCACTGCGATGGTTCACACAGACACAATCAGCCACATGTAACTGTAACAGTACCATTTCAGCCCAGGCACATTAGAATCCCCACAGACTGTGCCTGCGCTCTACTGCTGTTGACAAGCAGTCACAAAGAAGGTGATGATATTTCATTCCAAACGTCCATCGAGCATTTACCCTACTGACATCGAGGAAAATTATATTGAGATAATTACTATTATCTTTTTATCGCCCAGCCCTACCATTAGCTTACTGTGATGAAAGCTAATATTCGCCATAAATCAATGTGTTAGCCAGTCAGTAACGGTGATGAAAGAGCCCTAGTCACAGAGCTACACAAACCTGGGAGCCCCTTGGGGGAGGGGGGGCGCAGCTCCAGCCCTGCCTCCAGGGGGAGCAGCTGAGCAATGGGGTCGTCCAGGCGTGCCCTCAAGATACTGGCTGCTTCCTCTCCCTCCAGAAAGACGCGATGTTGCTGCTCTTCCTCAGTCTCCATCTGCTCCTCCTCCTCTTCCTGCCGGCCGAGCTCAGACACTGCCAGCAGTGCCATCTCCAGCTCTTCATCCGGGGCAGCTGGCGCTGTCGGAGTAGCTGGGGGTACCACTGCCATTTCTTCCTCCTCCTCCTCAACTTCCTCCTCCTCAGAGGACACCTGGGGCTGTTCATCCTCCTCTTCCTCCTCCTCATCTTCTGCATCTACTTCCTCTTCTTCGTCCTCAGAGCTAGAGTCATACTCAGAGGAGTCCGCGCTTTCCTCCGAAGAATCAGAGTCTGTCTTTGAGGAGGATGCAACAGCAGCTTCTAGGGAGTAAATGGGGGGAAAAGAGGACCAATGGGGGGAAAGGAGGACCAATGAGGAGAAAGGAGGACCAATGAGGAGAAAGGAGGACCAATGAGAGTAGAGAGAAAAAAACACAAACAAGAAACAAACCAAAAGTTTGCACTGTGCCACTCACCCTCGTCGGAGGAGGACTCCCTCTCACTGGAGGCAGAGCTGACTCTGTCACCATCATCTTCGTCATCGTCAGCCTCATCATCGTCCTCTTCGTCACGCTCGTTGTCATCGTCTTCCTCGTCCCCCTCCTCCTGAAAACCCGGGCCACACTGGGTCACCCCGGCTCTCCCCGATTCGTCCGCATGTGCCGCCTGACCGGCAGGATCCCGTCGTACCTTAGGGGAGGAAAGCTTCTCTGACGCCTCTGGGCCCTCGTCCTCCTTGTCTGATGGCAAAGACTCCTCTTCCTCTTTGCCAGAAGTTTCCTCTTCCTCCTCTCCCTCGCTGTCCAGCTCAAGTGGCCTGGCATGTCGCCGCCTTATCGTGGCCACATCCCCGTCTCGTTTGGGGCCGTCCACGGGGGGGTCTCCTAGTTCTTGGTCCCTCTCTAATTCTGGGGGTCAGGTATTATTTTTATGATTATTATGTCATCCGTTCAACAGATAAGGTCAGCTAAAAAATGCACCTGGTTTATCTGGAGACAAGGTCAAAGACAGGCCTACAGGAGCAGAAACATCCATGCCAGTGACTCTTAAATCATTAAAATAAACAAAGGAATTAAAACCCCCTGAGGTGTCATAGTGCCAAAGGCCTCATGCCCCTGTCTGATGCTCTGAAGCCGCCAGGTAGGAACATGCAGGAAGCATCTTCTTGCTGAACACCAGAGAGGAACCATCCATGAGATGTACACCCTGGGTCCCCTCGGTGACCTGATTCAGGTGCCCACGGTTCATGTAAAGAGCATTTCGGCACTTCGGGTTTATGCATGACCTGACCATCAGCTCAGTTTGTGCCGACGGAATGACAGAAAGGAACCTACGCTGTACTGTCATTTCATAGATTGTACTATGCAAACCCCATCACCCTAACCATAAATAACCGTTAATCGCACAGGTGACCTGCTCAGCGGGGCACTTGATTACACCTACTCTCAAGGCTAAGACGTTACCATACAGTTGATGCCAAACCCAAACTTGAACCCTTGCTCCTATACTCATGCCAGCTTTGCTGTGCAATCGCAGGCCTGCCCTGTTGAGGGTGTGGGCTTGGCCGTATGCTACCACACACCTGCTACCCTGTAGTTAGCCATTAGCACGGAGAGTGAAAGGGTCGCCTACTTTAGCATACAAGCTAACAGATGAGCACTAATGGTGAGTAGCAGCCACGCATGCTGGGCTCAGACCTTCGTCTTCCAGCTCCTCATCCGCAGGGGTGGAGGGTCGCGCCCGTTTGGTGTCCGCCGTGGAGGCAGGGTCTGGGGGCTCTTTCCGCTTCACCTACAGATGGAGAGAGACAGAAGCTCCCGAAATAAAAAGCCGCTCCCTTACGGATTCAGTTACAGCCAAGAAAATGAGGGACGATCCACCAGCTTGTGATGCTGTTGCTGGTTAACGACGCGCGGCTCTGCCTTAAACACGACCGCTGCCTCCATCCATAACATCCTTCACCATCCCAAATCATTCGGGACCCATCCTACATCATTCAGTCAGTAATATCTCTACTCGACTGAACATGATCAGATACAGTGGTTTCCACATCCGGTTTATCATGCTCATCCGAGTATATCCATATGGGAAACCTCTGGAGTGAACGATGCCAAGAGGAATCCCACAAATCATGCTGCATGTCACAGTAACCCAGCCATGATGGAGATTCTTTTGGCACCTTTCTGCAGGGAAGGAGCAGCGAGCAGCAGGCAGGGTGGGTCTGTACCTTGAAGGAGGGCAGGCGGATGGCGCCGCGCAGGCCGATGCCGAGTCCCATGCCCTCGTAGCCGAGGCCCTCGCTCTTGTTCCAGCCCTCCAGCAGGCTGGAGGCAACAGTTTCCCGCGGCCGCGGCTTCTCCTTCTCCTCTTCTTTAGGCTCGCCGCTCTTGACAGGCGTGAGGGAGGCCTATGAAAGCGGCAGAGTGAATGTGACTGTGGTGGGGGGGGGTGT
>JAODKE010000043.1:692817-703695 GCA_026779605.1 Mormyrus hasselquistii
ACACACACACACACACACTATTTGTGGATTCTGGTTTATTTTGTATTTTTTGGAAAATTGTTTGAAAATCTGTTATAAATAAAGTTTAAAAAAAAAAAAAAAAACTGCTCAGCACCAGCACAGAGTAACTATGGTGAAAGACGACGATGACAATGATGAAGACCACCACAAAACAGAAGCAAGCTTGCGACTAAAGAGGTGCCTGGCTGTGCCAGCAGCAGCCTGAGAGCAGCACAGGGCCAGACTGACGGCACGCAACACCAAAGGAAAGACCGACAGAAGTGGCTCACTCCCCTCCCACTTTTCCTTTGCGCCAAACCAGCACTCCACAGGTCCTACAAAATGAGGCCACATGGAGGCAGACACGCTCAGGCATGAGAGCAGCAGGGGGCGGGCGGGAGCTGCAGAATGTGTGTACTTTTCTGAACTCTGTCAGGACACGGCTGTGTGGAGTGGGGGGCTGACAGCGACTGGCACAGGCAAATTCATGAAGCAATAGCAGCCAAAAACACCCAATAAGACATCTAACACTTGGTACAGTGCGGAGAGTGGTTTGACCTTGAAATCAGCCAGTTGTAGCTGCACGATAAGCATTTTTCATCCTAATGGAGGTGAGAAGACCTCATATTCACCTCCGCCGCCTCCTCCGGGGGGGGGCGCTACGTGGGCTTACCATCTGGGGGTCCGTCACGCCATGGGGTGAGGTGCCCAAGGTGTCATCGCTCCCCAGGGGCAGTGTCCAGGGGGTGTAGAAGCCACTGATGAGCAGCTGGAAATACCGCATGCGCTTCTCACCTGGACAGCAGACAGCAAAGGGGGACAAGAGCTGGTCACCTTAGGAGAGCTGACACAGACTGAAAACTATTCAGAAAAATCATAAAACCGCTTATTCCCAACTGGTCAAGTATCATCTCTTTTAAGAGAGAAGCTTTGAGGAAAATCATGCCAAAAGATGCACTTATAAATCTGTTTCCAATGCAGCACCTTATATCGGCAGCTAAAGAACGACACAAGTTTTTAAAATACTATCAACTGAAATCCTAAGTGCATAAATACAATAGCCCAAGACAAACTGCGGGCATTTTGCATTTCAGCAGTTTGTGGTGGATTATAATATAAAATGTTTGTCTTTTTATGCATCACTCATTAAAGCTGCACAGTTTTAATTCCTTAACAGGCTGCATTTGTGGTACTGAGGTTATGCGGCAGCAAGCTGAGTTCTATTACTGAGGTAACAGGGTACCAAGCCGAATTCTCGTACCAAGGTTACAGGGCACCATGCTGGGTTCGAATTTTGAGGTTACAGGGCACCGTGGTGCATTTCTGGTGATGAGCTAGATTTTGATACTAAGGATACAGGGCACTGAGCTGGGTTCTAATACTAAGATCATGGGGCATTGACATGGGTTGTGGTACTGAGGTCACAGGGCACCGAACTGGGTTCTGTTACTGAGACTAGGGGATATCAAACGGCGTTTCTGTGATAAGGTCATGGGCACCGGCACTGGGCTTGTTCTGGTATTCAGAACCTGAGGTCACAAGACATCTGGGTTCTGGTATTGTAGTTACGGGGCACCAGGCTGTGTTCTGGTACTAAAGATATAGAGCATCGAGCTGGGTTCTTGTATTGTGATCCTGGGGCACTGAACAAGGTTCTGGTACTGAGATTGTGGGGCACTAAGCAGGGTTCTGGTACTGAGATTATGGGGCTGCCAGCTGTGTTTTGATACTGAGGTAATAGGGCACTAAGTTCTACTGAGGCTATAAGGCACCGTGTCATGTTCTGGTACTGAAGTAAGGTGATATTGAACGGCGTTCTCGTACTAATGTCATGGGCACTGGCATCAGGCTTGTTCTGGTACTGAGGTCACATGACATCTGGGTTCTGTTACAATAGTCATGGGGCATCAGGCTGGGTTCTGGCACTGAGGATACAGGGCATGGAGCTGGGTTCTGGTTTTGTGGTTATGGGGCACTGGGCTGGGTTCTGGTAGCAAGGTTACAGGGCACCTAGCTAAGTTCTGGTACTGAGGTTACAGGGCACCAAGCTGATATCCATGAGGGAAGTGCTAACATGACACCTGGACAGGCAGCACTGTGGCCTCAAATGAAATCCCAGTTCTATGCGTCAGAAGTTTGGATTCCCTTAAAAAATGCTAAGATGCCTGGTTCGGGTGAATTCGTCCTTTAGTATGTATATGTATGTGTATGTATTTGTGATTAGCATAACAGGACAGCAGGATTAGCAGGTTTCAGGACAGGCTACAGATCTGACAGGGTAAGCTGTTTTTGGAAGTGAATGAATAAGGTAAAACCTTTTCAGAATAAACATATGCACCAAACAATTCATACTGTATCCTTAAATCATTTCATAAGAACATATAAAAGACAGGAATGAACTCTGGAATCAACAAACATAGGGCAGATACAATAGCATTTCGTACATCTTTACACAGTATGGTATTATTGGTAAGAGGCTTCTCAACTGACTACTGTCACTAATACTAATAATAAACTGCTTGGTAAAAAATGTATTATACTAATAAAAGGCTGAGTCACCGAAATTAAGCACAGAAGACTTCCGAAGAAACGCTATAACATTGGCTACTTTAAGTCTGAAAATTATCAATAAAGTTTAATTAATCGTTAAGCGAAGTAAATCAGCAAATATCTTTTACTCGTAGTTTTACTGCGCAATTTCATGCATGTCATATGTCTAAACGAGTAAAATGTTAAAGCTGAATGTGCTGTATTTTTAAAAACACCACGTGCCATGGTCCGCTCCGTTTCCGGGCAACCGAAAACATGCTCTGCACGCGACTTCAGCTGCGATCTCGGGACCGTGACACTCTCCCCAAACCGCGGCGGAACGCAGAGGGCGCGCGCCGACGCTTACCCTTCGGGTCGATCTCCACATGGATGATGTTCCCCATGACGGACGTCTTGTGCAGGTTCTGAACGGTGTCCTTAGCCGCCTTTACGGTACCGAACAAAACTTTCGCGATTCCTAAATGCTTTTTGTTCTTCGGATTATACAAAATTTCCACCTCCTCGATATCTCCAAATTTCTTGCACATGTCTGTTAAAAATCCCTCTCTGATGTTGTCGTTCAGCCCGGCAAATGTCACCTCTTTCGGTGGAACTGGTCCGACATAGCATTCATCGATCTGCAGGAGAAAGTACAAAAGCTGTTGGGTTTTCCCTCAGTTTAAACTGGCTCGTGTCAGTGGACCTTTCGAAAAACACGTCAATTAAAATCTCGCACACAGTCATTCATGTTCTCAACCAAGGGATCATTATCTGTCTATAATATTATGAAATAATTGTGATAACAGTGCAAAGTTTAATCTAGGTAACCCAATAGCCTCTGACACTTTAAGCATGCACATGTGGCTACCTTGAACTTCGGAACCGGGAGATCAGTCTCCTTGTATTTGGTCCAGAGACGACCGATTCTTGGGTCCCGGACGGTATCCACTGGGGGCATGCCCGGGTTCTGGGGAATGGGAGGGGAGAAATCAGCGTGTTCATACACACAACAAACAGATAAATGGAAGAACACGCCTCCCTCAGTGTGAAACCGCAGAAATCAGAGAGCGTGCATCATCCGAAAACAATCAGACTAATAAAATGCACATGTGTTCTTGCAAAAAAACGGTAAAAACAAAATGTTTCCTTATTGAAATGGCCACTAATCGCGTTCGCAACATCACCGTGATGCTCTGGTACAATTTGTCAGGTGTTGGGGAGTTGGGTGTACAGCACTTAGTACCATCCGCTGCTACATTCACCTAGCCTGAATGAATCACGCATACATCACTCTACCCCGCTTGTTTCGCACCAAGAGGGGAGAAAATACTTACGGGCATGCTGAAATTCTGTCCATCGTAGCGATATAGTTTATGCGATCCCTTCTTCAAAGCCGGGTCAATAAGCAGCTTATAACTTCTCCAGTGATGACTCCGTTTCTCCCCTGAACTGCAAACTGGATGACTGTTTTCCATTCCGTTCGCCAAACCTATAGAGAAACGGTCAGAATGCAATGCAAAGTATGAATTGCAATTACAGACAACATGCGCTGGTTTTCCCCCTGCAAATATGTTGGGTCAAAAATGGGGGCTTAAAGCTGGTCCCCATTATCGAAACAGACATGAGAAGAAAAAAAGCAAGCTCACTTGAACTCTGCTTTCTACCGTGATCTTCATGAAGCCTGCTTTTTTCCCCCGGCTTGGACATGATGGAGCTTATTCCGATATTTTTTTCTTCCAAAAAGGAGGGATCTTTTACATTTCTCTGATTGCATTACATGCTTTTAAAGGATCCTGCCTCCTTTTTGCGAGCCAACGCATATTGTGTGCCTCTGGTCTAGGTTTTCTGTGTCTCCCACAATACACCACTATTGGGCTACAAGCCGCACTAGCATCTACCCAGCCATTCCGTGGCACATTCGTCATTCAAATATTTCGAATCAGTTTAAGAAAAATCACTTATATTTTCTCAACAAATACATTTTCAACATATACGTATTTACTGGAGGAAAAATTGCTTGTCGCTAGTGGCGATTGTACATTTGCGTAGAAAATGCCGCCTCACAAAATTGTGTTGAATCTGCCGCCTGAATTTACGCAAACAGGAAACAAGATGGATAGGAGCCACTAGTAGTTGGAGGGGACTACTACCGAACTGGTGTTGTCAATGTTTCCGCTTTAACACTGATCCAAGATGTATTTTTCCTTTCATTTTCGATCTCTTCTTAATTTACATTTTACTGTAACACATAAATAACGCCCCAAATGAGAATATTGGAGTCATTCATTTACTTAAGCCTAGCAAGCCGCTGGAGCCAATCAGAGGGAAGGTTCCATTTCGCCTTTTCATCCCTACGAAAATCCTACATGAACGTTTTATATTGGCAGTTTAAAGACAATTAGAGATTTTTTTAACGCACACTGGATTATGTTATGTACTTTATATTTTTTTTGCATTTGCGGGACGAAGATCATCGCCACGAACATTGTGTGATATTTTGCAGTGCTTGGGAATTGGCTGGTTAACAACGGCAGATCTGACGGACCAATCAGAGAGCAGCTACCATCTTAACTCCTCTATTAGAAGGCGAACGGACACCGCGCAGAGCGGAGAGCAGAGAGAGGAGGCCTGGCGCGCGGGTGGCCATTTTTCTGCAATGGAGCTCAGTGGTCACTTGTTTTCTATGGTTCCAAAAGGGATCTTATGCATCATATCGCCGTCTCTTTATGGACTTCATCAGTGTGTTGTAATGTTTGCACCATTTAAAGGATTTGGGAAGAAGGAAGATTAAAAATTGGACGTTATCACTGACATTTTTTTCCCTTCCTGGAATCCATCTTTGTCCTAACTAGGTCATGGCACACCCATATGTCAGCATTTTGCTTATGTTAAAGTCTACTGAATAAATGGTTAAATTTTATTTTTATTATGTTTAAACAGAGTGCATTATTTACTATAATTATTAGCAATACCTGTAGTTGTCTACTGCTGCTAATTCACATCATTGACCCTGCCCACTAAAGTGGCCAAGTGTGACTATAGCTAAATGTAAGTTTTTCAATGTTTATTTATGAATACAGCTTTTATAATTAATGCTTCATTAAGAAAGTGTCAGCGCTATAACGTGATGACGAGCTGTCCAGTGAATAGACCAAAAGGTAATGAATGACGTGCATCCCGTCTAAAGCGTTCGTTAAGTAATTGCATGCTTTGTCTTAAGCTTTAATGCTTTTCACATTACAGAAAATACATATGGGCAGATTTTAGATACATAGTATGTTTAATGTTTAATCACTACTAAGGAGTTATTCAGTTATCCTGAATTAACTTATTACTAATTCCCCATTTTAAATAATGAGCCTTTTTCCATCCCAAACAACACATGGAAAATATCTGACCACGTACAACTGTTAGATCCTAAAACAATATTTCAGATACATTTTAAACGTGTTCATGTTTGCATTTGATTTCAGTCAGCTGTGAAGGTAAGTAAATATCTGACCTCGATTCAAGGACATTTTAATGATCCTGGTTGTAGATGCACATACAGAGTTTAAGTGCATTTAGACCAATGACTTCAAACACCAGGCTAGACCAAGCCAATGAAATAATTCTCAAAATATTTACCTGAACATTGTGGCGAATCATATGTACCAGGCCTTTACATGAGAGAAAAGGGAACCGTTTCAGTCCCATCTTCGAGTCCATTAACATAAAGGTTGGTTTTTAGATTTGATGATGATCCCTTAGGGGAAAAAAAGAAAGAGGGAATAAATTCCTTAGTATTTAACACTATAATTTATAAAACTGCTCACTGAGAAAACGCCCTGGCAGCATCAGCTACAGTAATGTCCAAAGCTGATTGTTCTCCTTTTCTTCAAGACTGTATGTACACTCAAATGCTGTCAATTAATCAAGCTCGTCATGGGGAAAATAAAACAAGCGTATGTTTTGTAAGTTGTTACATATACATTCTCAAATTACTCACTTAAAATCTATTACAAATGTAAATAAATTTACTTAAAACAGACCACATCCATGTTTTGAAAACGTACTAAAGACGTCAGGATTTGATTTAATTGAATAAATATTAACAAGCATTTTTAACCTTCAGATCTTTCAACAGACAATTCAAACCATCTGTATGCCAGGAAATGCCGAATGTTAAGTAAAAAAAATGCATACCAGACAAACTTACAGTAAATATTAGGCAAAAGTAATCCTTGTAGAAGACGATGTCTTAATAAAGACCATACAAATAGTGTAAGGGGGTAAATTAGAGTTTGAGAACACTGTTCCCTTTCCTCCAAAGCGACTTTTTTTAAATAAGCAGCATTAATGGCTTCTCTGTTGTTCGCAATCTCAAAATGGCTTCTTCACCCGACTTGGAAGTGAAACTGCGCCATTGCAGGGTGCAGGCGATTCTCTCGAAGAATACGCTTGACTTTCCGAGTTCAAGTAGCTTTTCTGCCACTCTGTCTATTTTATTTTGACCATGGGTGTAATAATTGTGACAAAGACTGACTCTGCTTGTATGTGTAGTGAGTGATTCGCCTACGACACCCAGCGCAGTGGACAGGCAGCCATGTGAGGCGCAGCTATCCCTCGGACCGCAGGCGCGGCTCTCCGCGCTCCCTGCCCGGCAGCTGCTCCGGCGGCGCCGGCAGCCTGGCGGCTTGCCAAGCCCCTTCCCTGCTTTTTCACCCGCCTCAATGTGATACGATCAGCCAGTGGGGGGAACATCCGCAGCCATTCAGACGACTTTCTCAGATATGAATTAGAGGACACCAACTGCATTTTTGCTCATTTTCTTCCAACAAAAAAGGATTTTTTTTGGTCGCTTGAAAATGTCGACGTTTACTTTTAAATAAGAAGTGTCAGTCAACTTGTATTTAATGTAAATAAAATATAGTTTAATGTCGGGATATTGCTGTATGTGTCACATTTGTAGGTAAATATGATGGTCATACTTTAATTTGATCCCACAGAAACTGTCCATACCGCTTCTTCAATGTGAGCATTTTGATGTGGCCGCGCGCAGGAGACGAGCCACCGGAGGATAAAGTCATTGCAGAGATAAAGTCTTATTTCTCAGAGGCACATTTCCATTCAAACGCGACTCTCACCTGGAAAAGAGTTTTTGGAAATTAAAAGATGGGTGGATTTTCACTTTCAAGCGCAAGATAAATGTATGCGTATCCTGGAGCACCACACGATAATGAATCGGCCACTTTTTAAGGATTCTGTCACAAATGGGATTTGCCAGATCGACAAATTTACATTATCTGTTAAGATTATAATGCGTGTAATGACCATTTTATAATGTTGGGGAAGTACTTCGTGCTTTATTCATGCGTTAAACTATTTATTTTGAAATTAAAATATTTTATGGATTCATTTTCATATGATTGTGATTTTTTTTATAATATCAATGCGATTAGTCATCGCAGTTGGATATCTTTGTATTGTACAATCTTGGAGGGTAGTGTTTTAATGTATGATACGACATGAATACTTGTATTGATAAAACACTGAAATACTATAGCTACGGTCTTTAGATATATAGTAAAAACGAAAAGACGTGCTTTACGCAGTCTTGCCGGTATGGAAGGCGAAAATGCCGGTGATCTACATAAAATCTATTTATAAAAACAGCGCGCGTTTCAGCTTCTGCCAAACCCACAGCTGTCTGCTGTAAGCACAAATGTCCCTCCGCATCGGGGCGGCCTACTTAGTATCCACCATCAGCAATACCAGTCCAAGTGCGTCAATTGGTCACATGTTAACTAACTGTACTGGGATTATAGCTATTGTAGCTGCTATTGCTCTACCGCAGGGACACAAAGTAACAACGCATTTGCTTTGCGATTATTTAGAATATTATTACTACTGACTTTCAGATACATCTCGATACTGAGAACTGGAAATCCGTTTTTGACGAGGATTTGCTAGTGCTTCACATAAATCCGCATACACTTGCTACTTATGGATTTTTATTCGACATATTTTCGTTTGCATTCCCAAAATTAGTTAAGGCGATATGATCGGTTAGAGTTAACGAATGTAGGAGTTAAGTCATATGCAAAAGAACTATAATTTTCAATGTGTTTCCATGTACAGGTAGTAATGAATGATGTGAGAGAAGGATCGCTCTCTTGGTGAACTCGCCTCTTAAATATATTTCATGTACGTTTGTGCTAATACATTAATGTATAAAGTGATCTGAAATGATGAAATTAGCATATTTCACACTGATACCTAAGGATGGGACGTAACGTCAAGTTTAGGCTACATCATGGACTCTGCTTACGGGAATTTGGTGCAAGGAAACAAAGTGTGGGTAATATATGCTGCATGAATCTTTAATGGGGAAAAAATAAGTGCATTACCGTTAACAAACACATTCATAATAACGTCTCTGTGGCGATGCCACTCGCGAGACAGTCAACCGCTGTAACAGCGCCATCTTTAAAAATTCGAATCCATCCGAGAGTTACCTACCTCCTGTTCCTCTAGGTGGCGCCACATGATATACGGAGGAATTTATAGTTTCACATAATGTGGATGGATTAATCATAAAAGGCGACGCCCCCTTTGGCTGCGGGTGATTTCATAGGTATGACGATGGTTACAGATAACATTTATAGTCTTCTGAGAAAATATTTCACCCATTCATTTTATAATCGCTAAACCTGGCCAAGATCGCGAGGGGACTAAAGATATTATTTATTTGCTTAAATATTAGTATTACATATTTAGGCTTACTTTCACATTGTATTACACATTTTAACCAGCAGCCATTATATGTCTTGCTTCACTGTTAATTGTGGTACTCAAACTTGTGTACACACTGCGACGCTAATGAAATCCCTGTAAATCAAACTGAACAGGAGCTCTCCATGCATGTCTCTCTGAAAACGGAACTTTTAAGTAGGTTCACGTCATTAAAATGTCTAATTATATTCTGTATGTCAAGCAATCTGACATATGGCCGTGTTGCTATGCAACGGCGTAGGAGACAGTTTAAAATTGGGGGGGACACACAATTTAATAATATAAATACAAAGGTCTATTTATTGGTGGATGAATTAAGCCAAATTAAATATTGGAAGGTTCACGTCCCCGCCCCTGCGGCTCCTACAACACTGTTACTATGTGTATCATGATGCTCATGGTGATTCACGGACCAGGATCGAGGAAGAGAGGGAGAACCTGCTGTTTTGCGGCAGCCGATCATCTCCCAGGCACCCATGGCGGTCACACCTCCGCTCCCTCCCTCCCCGCACACATCAGAAAAAGGATCGCTGTTAAACAGACCAGGCGAGATCCAGAGAGCCGCAGATCAGCCTCCTGAATACGCGGCAGGAGTAACTCATCTGCTCCCAGTCAGATCACATACCGCCCACCAACGCGAGGACCCAGACCAAAATTCGTTTAACGCAGCAGCGGAAAGATACGCCAGACGGAGCCGAAGACCCGCATGGCTCAACCCGAAAAGCTCAACATGGTGATCGTAGGCGACGGTGGTTGCGGGAAGACCTCCCTGCTCATGGCGTACTCCAAGGGAGACTTCTCGGAGGTAGCGTACTAGGCACCTGATGCCCGTACACCTGATGAGGTTTATTAATTCAATTCAATCAGTCGTTTCACTTTAATTGCTTATTAATTCCGGACAAAGTAGTAAACACACCGTTTATTAACTGTGCTATCGTTTAAGGTGGGCTGGAAAATCTTATAGCAGCCAATAAGACTGAGAACTGAATTCATGCCTAATTCGGCCCACAGGGAAAAAAAACTTCGCGAGTCAGAAACACTACTGTAGCCCCCTTGCATACCTTTAGAAATCAGCTTTAGTGAAAGAATCACTTATTGCTGGTGTCACCGATACGTTTGTTTCTAGGTTAGAGCTGAGAAATGCGGCTGATTCATTCTGTACTCTGGTGTTTATGCCAACCTGGTATCGTCAACCTGTCCATACACAGATAAACGTGTGTTTCCTTTGGACCGTGGGAGTGTGATGTTGAGCTCACTCTGTTCCCCATGGACTGTGATGGTGTGATGCTCATCTATCTCTGATCCCTGTGGACCATGGGGGTGTGATAGTGATCTCTCTTTTAAAATGTAACACTACACTGTATGTTGTTTGTGCGTTATTACATTCTGAATCTAACTTCTGTTCATTGAATACAGGGTCCCAGGGGGCATAGGACACATAGCTGGGGTGCACCCTGGAAGTGATCACAGGCAGGGACGGATTATGGGTTGCGTGGGCCCCTTGGCAGCCAAACGCCCTCCCTCCATGTTTCCGTCAGAGGCCCTATAGGGTCAGGGGCCCTTGTAGGCAGAGGA
>JAODKE010000043.1:710904-728271 GCA_026779605.1 Mormyrus hasselquistii
TTCTTTTATACCCAATTGTCTTTCCTTTTTGTATGCACCATGTTTTTACTTTTTCTACAGTATTCTCACCACAGGCTCTGTTTTTTTTTTTTTTTTTTTGTTATTTGCTTGTTATTGAAATGCATTGTCATATCTGACTCAAATTAACCTTTAATGCTATTTGGAAAATTGCACTTGATTGTAAACAGTTGAGACGTACTAAGAATGCAATAAAAATTACAGTGGAAAGAAATTGTTCAGTTCCCACAACCTCTAGTCAGTTTTGCACATCATAACAGGAATTCCTGGTTGTTTTCGTCATTTTGCAATTGCTTTAGTACCCAGGCAGATGCTTATGTGCAATTCTCAGCTATATCATACATCAGCGGTTGCTTATGTCATGATGATCAAAATGCGTTGTGCAAACCCTCTTTTGCATCATCTTACACTCCAGACAAACTTCTCATTTTGTCATTGTGCAAGTTACTGCAGTCAGAAGTGTTCAAGAAGATATCATTGGCCGTCAAGTGTATTTTATAGGTTTCTTTTGTAGGTTTTTGGTATGTATTCACAAAACTAGCAATTCCTGCACCACCTTAAAGAGGAACATCACTATGCGTGCAGCTGTTCCAGACAATGGGGTCCACACTCGCATCCATTTGTGATAATGTGAATTTCCATCACTCCAACCCAATCAGGTAATGTTTTGTCAACCACACCAGGAAGCTGATAGAATTCCTACCACCACATTCCCCATTCCTCAAACTCACTGAGGAGTTATTCTCAGCTTGGGGGCGGAAGGTATATGACTGTAACCCACATACACAAATGCCACTGCTTGCTGCCATAGAAGCTGCGTGTGAGGATATAATAACAGACGCCTGCAGTGTCACGCCCACGGGTGATTAGCTCCCCAATAAAGGAAGGAAGTCAACCAAGCTCAAACTGCTAAGTATTGCGCTGATGAAAAGAAGCCTTACTGAGCATTTCGCTATCCTCAGTCTCCCCTCTCTCCCGTCCCTTACCCGTTTGCCTTGTGTGAAGTCTTTACTGTTTGTGCCTTCCCTCCTCAGTCCAGCTCCCGCTCCTTACCCACCTGTCCTGCTGAGCCCGGCTCCTCCTGTCATCCTGCCTGTCTGTTTCCCCGTCCTGTGTTTGCCCGTCGGACGGACTTCTCGGCTATCGACCCACGCTCACGGAATACGACCACGATTACTACTTCTTGTTATTGGACTTGTCTGCCTGATCGCCACTCCGGGAGAGGCTCCCCTGCCTCGCGCACCCGCTCCGGTTGTCCGGACGGTTGCTGTCACCTTTTCCTCGCTCGCCGGGGCTGACGATTGCCTGTGTTCCTCTGGCTTACACTTTATTAAAGCCCTGTTTTCCCCGCATTTCTGGATCCGTGTCTTCCTTCTTAGCCCATCGTGACATGCAGAGGCTAGATAAGATATTCTAGGTGGTTCTTTCCACGCTGCATTGCAAAGGAAAATATCTGTTGTGATGTGGATGAGAACATGTGGCCCAATATACAGCACTGTCTGCAATTGCACAAAGCATTTAGAGTCTCAATATTTATATATTGTTTCCTTTTTTGATTTTGTAATTGTTTTTTTTCTTATCATATGATATGCATATAAGGCAAGTAAGGCATTGAAATGCATTTTTTTGCTAGACTGCAATTGCAGTGCTTTGTATATCACCATATACTTGTGCAATCAATAAAATATTCTTCTTGAATCAATCTCCCGCAATTAGTGTTTTTTTATTTTTATGTTTCCTGCCCTTGTTTTCTGCATCAGAAAATGTTTAGATTGTGTCAATTTTATACTGATGACGTGACTTTACATTTTGGCTGTCATGTCTGTGGACAATGATTCATGAACCTGGGATTCTGATGGCGCTGACATGTTCAGTCACTGAATTCTGGCATCTTCATCACTAGCTTATTTGGTGCTCCAAACTTCCATTCAAACATATTTGCTGCTAAGGACTAACAACACACACTAACACTTATTAGAAAACCAAAAAATGTTTCATATTATGTAGTGGCCCATGCCTACATTCTGTTAGATTCCGTTGTTTCGGCCTTAACCAATAAACCGGACCAGAGGTGCTCTCTTTGGGAGGAAGGAGTTTAATTCCAAATGACGTTCTCTAGTGCAGTAGATGTTGTTACGCACAGCCTTCTCAACCTTTGTCTCCTAACTTGTGTGTCATAAAAGCCTTTTCACAGAGTCCAAGACAATAGACCATGTTTGCTCACCACCAGGCAGGAGCCACAAGACAAAATGTCAAGAACCAGACAATGGTGATGAAGACTCTGTTCCTTGATCATCCCACCTTGTGGCAGCCTGACTTTTCAGTCTTGGTTAGGTTCAACTTTATTGATCCCCGTGGGGAAATTGTTTTTTACGCCTCCCTCAACTTGCTCTTTGTAGAGCAAGCTGTCCGCCAAGGGCAGCCACCTGTTGGGGCGCCCAGGGAGCTGGGGGTTAAGGGTCTTGCTCAAGCACCCGCAGACATGCTGAGGCATCAATTCGATTACAGGTGGCCACAAGCTGGGATTTCTCTGTTACGAAGTGATATTATAATCAGTAATATCACAAAGGAATAGAGTAACATCCTATAATTTAAACAAAAACATTGTGGAAACAGAAAACTGAGTGACCAGGTTCATTACAGAATGAAATGGGAATATTCAAGTGAGAATGTTTATTAAGTCATGTGGTTTTTTCCTTAGTATTTGTAATAAATTTCAATGATATATGCAAGAAATAAATGGCAACATATCGCAGAATCTAATTGCAATACCTGCTGTATTGTAAAGAGTCGCAATAATATATCGCATAGTGGCCTAAATAATGTCATACAGTATTGTTATCTTTATGGCAATTTCCATCCCTTCCAAGTATTATGTATGGATTTTCAAAACATAACCTTGTGAATGTGGTGTTAATTATTAAGTAAATTTCTGGTGTCTGTAGCAATAATAGCATTACAAGTCAATGCAAGTACAAATATTAACAAACAAATAAATTCCATCCATCCATTATCTGCATCCACTTGTACTACTCGAGTTCTGGGGGGGGTTTGGAGCCTATTGGCACAAGGCAGGGAACAGGAGCAGGAGCAGGAGCAGGAAGAAGAGAAGGAGCAGGAACAGGAGCAGGAGCAGGAGCAGGAGCACACACACGTGTTAGATTTCCAGACTCGTCTTCTTGGCAGGATTTTTTGAAATGTACAAAATGGGGGGGCTTTCTTTCCAGGCAGACAGACTCCGCAAGGCACACTGCAGACAGGATGACAAGGATGTGCCTTATGTTCTTGCCTACTCTGAAACGACACCCTTTGAAAGCACACTGTCACCATCCCCACTGATGTTGTGGGCTGGGCTACTTGGTGATCATGTCCAAGTTAAGATGACAGAGAAAAAGGGATTTACTGCAGACAAGCACATCAGGCAGTAGGGAATAGCAGGATGTCTGTACTTATGCTCTGAGGTATATTTCTAAATAAATGACTGAATTTCTCTATCTGTCCACTTGTATTGCAAAACATGCCAATGGAGTCCCTCCACGCACATGAAAGCAAAACTGCAAGGCTAGACAGACCTCTTCAGAAACACGTGGATCACAAGCTTCCAGCAGCTCAGCCTCTGTCTGACAGCCAAGGTAAGCGACATGTGACTCCAGTGAGGCAGCGCTCCTCTGCTAATCTGAATGTGAGAGCTGTCCACCCCCCCTCCCGCACCCCCAGTGCCATGATGTCCTCTCTCCAAAGACTCTTCTCCCAGAGCTACTGCCTGCTCTTGTGTGGTGACACTTATGACTCCTTCTTCTGGATCTTTTCTCTGTTCTTCTGAAACTTCTGGTGGACCACTCTTAGAGTGGTGAGGAAGTTCCCCAGGAAGAGGACGAGAAAAGTGAGGGCCAGTGTGACGACCTGAAACGTAACGCATCACAAGAGCCCCGGTTAGTTTAGTGACGCCCCCAGAACTGGCCTTTATCTGTATTCAGCTTCAGCCATGTTCAGCTAAAACAAAAAAGAATTCAGTACAACAGCCAAAAGGATTCAACATGCTACAGTTAACAATTAACAGTTTGCAGGGCAGATTGAGAACTTGGCCCGGCTGGGAGCAGTTATGAGCAGCCCCATTTGATCCAGGTTCAAGATCAAGACTTGTCTCAGCATAAGGTCAGTTAACTAAGAGCAAAATCAGGCCCTGAAGAGTCCAGGTGAAAAAGAGGAAGCAGAAAGACGTGTAAAGAGTCACCTGCCACTCTCTGCAATCTTCATGCCTGGACAAGCCAAATAAGGTCACTGCGTTGTACAGCTGCCAGAACTAGATAAGAAAGAGGAGGACGACGTTCAGCTTCACTGTGGGAGCAGAAAGGCGGCTTCAGTAGACGGGCAGGTTGAGAGAGACAGCAGTGCAGGTGTGCAGATACCGCCTGACCTCGCAGAGCTGGAGGCTTTGGGAGATGCTATGAGATGAACTGCAAATGGGGCAGAGAGACGGGGAAACCCCAAACCCCCCCTGAAGCAGCCAGTCCCCTGGGCCTGCAGTGCATGCCACCCCTATGCCTCAACCTCATCATCCGATCACAGTGATTCACACCCTCCTCAGCAGAGTCACACTTACATGACAGAAGAAGAGAAAGGGCAGGAGGAAGGTGAGCCCTCCCCACATCCAGGACTGAAATCCTTCTGGAGAACAGGCAAGAAATACACCAATGAAATGTAGCCCTCAGGGCCCCCTACTGCTCAGGGAGACTAACTACAAGACTGCAGTTTTAAATCTTCAGCCATAGTATCATCCCATATTACTCAAAATGGTATTGCAGGGAAATTTGTTTGGGAGCAAATCAGCTAAATGAAAATCAAAACTCAGCATTAATTACAACAAGGAAATCACACTGAATCAAACTATTAATTAATACCGACTAAAGATACATTTTAACAGTGTATATTTTTTTATTGAAAACACCAGCTTCGATCACTCTTCAAGAGTTTAAAACCTGCAGGGAGAGAATTTCATGTACAGTTCTGCACCAGACATGGTTTGGACCTCGATGTCTCACCCACAGTCAGATCCAGGTGGTCCCTCTCGCCAAGGGCCCGGAGCCTATACAAGCAGCCGCGCTGGTAGTAATACTGCAGGAACTGTACAAAACCTGCAATGCCAACAAGCAGAATGTTCCAGATCCCCGATTCCCAGGTTACAAGCAGCACCTTCATACAAGTACTAAAACTTGGCACTCCGTTCTGTGAATCAAATCTCCCGTTAATACAAGCTCAGTATGATCAGAGATTAATCTCCAGACACCTCCTGCCCTGTAGGACATTGGATGCCCTCATGCAGTGTTTAGCAACTCAGTGTTGTGTAAGATGTTGGCCAAGAAGGCCGGATGTTGCAAACGCCGCCCGCGGTGCAGCTATAACAGGTCACACCCCCTTGACGGACATAGGGGCAGAATGGAGACCACATGGGCTGAGTTACAGAATCGGGTTTACTAGATACACAATCATGGGGAATTCACAATAGTTTGTGTCTCCTAATATCCTTGAAACAGATTTTTATTGAATCTTTTTACAGATGTGTTGGATTAAATCACCCTTTTCTCAGACTGGGTGCTATAGCCACACCTGTGAAGGACCTTGATGGCACCTCAATGACTGTGACACCTACAGGAAGCCAGGGCACAGTGCGCATCTCAGCCCAGCCGGACACCTACTCTGGTAGATGGAGAATCCCAGGAACTGATTCCGGAACATCTGATACATCATCCCATCTGGCCTTTTCAGAGAGGGAAATCAAACATGAGAAACACACTACGCTGTGATGCCGTTCTTCAGGACAGACGCAGCGAGCTGGCATCAGATTCGTCTCCTGTGACCAGAGGAATAACTCACCAGGTCAGCATCAGGGCAGAGAGGAATGTGGAGACGTAATGGTGTGATACCCACCAGCCTTTAATCCTTAAAAAAAGACAAGACACAGTTTACTTTATTCACATTCGCTATTGATCATGTTCTGAAAAGGCAAATGTGACAAGCACAGAAAACCACAGTCATTTCTCCCAATCTGAGGGGACGGTTCTCGAGACACGGCGAGCTGCCGCTCTTACCTGGAGCCGTTACTTATGAGGATGCTCTCACGTATGGTTAGCGCGCAGTAATACCATACCAGCAGGAAGTTAAAGATTTCATCTGTGACCCTGAACAGAAACACACACACCTGACACTGACTCAGGACACAGACTGAGAAAAATATTTGATTTATAGAGCATGACTAAATGAATAGAATACAAGCCAAGTTAAACTAGAACAGTAACAAAAATGACTTCTTACCGATAAATAACTAGAAAACGGCAGGTTATGGCCCCCAGCATCAGGATGATAGTCAGGTATAATTTGAACTTCTCATATTCATCTTTGTAGGCAAATCTGTTCATGCGGAACAAAGAGCATCAGAGCAAAGATGGATGGAGTGTGTCGTCTCACTCCCCGTCTCACTCCCCGGCTCACTCCCAACAAGATGCCCTGATAGTGGAAGCAGACTCACTTTGCTTGATTGCTGAGCAGAGTCACGTTTACATTCCCGAGAACCAGGTTTAAGTACAGCCTGAAAGAGATGCCATGAAACACTGAAAACGTTATCCAGTATCTGCATTCTACCTGCATTAAATGCACAAATGTGTGATGCTTAGCTTGGCTATAATCACTGCACACCCATGAACGCACCCATTTTTCTTTGGTAAATATGCTTCCATATCGAAGAAGACACTCTGCCTGTCCCTGATCTGCGCCTGTATCTCGCGTATCTCCTCCTGTTCCTTGGGGCTGCTGGATTTCGCACACCTGCGGAATCAGATCACGGTCACGGCGGCAGCAGCAATGCCGCAAACGGTCAGCAGGGGGCAGCTAGGGAGCAGCCTGTACGGTTGTGCCGCTGAACGGAGCGAGGCAGGGCGACATACCGGTGCAGGCTGGAGCGCAGCTCAGACAGGCTCCGCTTCTGCCTGCGGATGGAGGTGTTGCATACGCTCTGCAGGCTGCTCAGCTGGCCGAGTTTCTGCCGGTAATCTTTATGAGCTTCCTAGGAGATGCAAGAAAAACACGTAAACGAATATAGCGATACCTAAGGCACTATATGCAAAGTTACGAATAACACCTGTCCTCTGCACCACTAAGAAATGTAAATATAATATATAATGCACTATCTGATTATGCTTTTGCTGGGTCCCGGGAACGGGCCACCCGCCCGTCACAGTGTTCCCTGTAGGATTGCCATATTGTGGAACCTTCTGAGATAGACGTGGAATGTAGCTGCAGCCTTCACCCCCCCACACACACACATATACACACCTCCCTCACCAAAATGATATATTACTTATCAACTCCTAATTAAACCACTGTGCATGAAATCTAAAAGTAAATATTTATAATTACAAATGCAGTTCAAGCAAAGTAAAAAAAATAATAACAAAAAATAATAATAATAATAAAATAACAATATAAAAATAATAAAAATATTGACTAAATTCTCCATTAAGATATACGTTTTTATATAATAGAAATTAGCCGTGAACCGGGTTTGGACAGAATAAACAGATTGCTAGGATTTTTTTGCAAAGATTTGGCAAATTATACGCAAGGTATAATATTATGCCTATAAGCAGTTGTTGACACTGCCATGGCACACCACAGTTCGTCCGAGTAAACAAGCCGAGGTGGACTATGATCAATCATTAACGACCCCAGTCCAGCATGTATCCATTTGTCGTGTTAGAGTACGGAAAATATTCAGGGCTGCTGACTGTCATTGCCACTGCCGGTCACACTGCTCCCGCCGGTTTGCCAGCTCTGGGGCCCCCAAGTGGAAGCAAAGGGCGGAAAAGAGGGCTGGTGGCGTGCGGCTGGCTACGGGAGCTCCTCCGGGCTCCGACCCCCACTGGGGCATCCGTCGGGGTCTCTCGAGGGCCGGCCGCCTCCCATTATCATGCCTGGTTCACATCCATACCTGCAGCTGCTGAAATTCCCTGTCAATCTCCTCCCACTCCTCTAGGCACTTCTGCAGTGACATTTTTATAATAGGCTCTCTTTGCTTCCTCTCCTGCTCATTTGCCGTCCTTTCGCTCGTTCTTCTTTCTCCCCGACTCTGTCCCTCGCTCCCCCTCCCATGAACGGAGGTCCTTTCGGGGATCCAGTCCCCAAAGTGCGAAGACACAATTGCTCCTGCCTGCTCAATGACCCTCACAAACCTGCACTAGCTCAGCCGCTACTCGCGACGCTGGCTCTCGAGTGAGTGTGGCTCAGGCATGAAAATACCGCCCAATGGCACAAAAAGAGCCAATCGGAGTTCACGTGTGTTTTGAGATGTGGAAAGGCCAATGGGGGACCGCGCAGAGTCTTCTGACCGCGTATCGCGGAGCAAAAAAAAGAGTAAATAGAAAGGTGCACAGTCAGGCACATGTTGTATGCAACAGAAAAACAACTTGCCAAAAAATCCTTTGCATGCCACAAAGTTTCGAAATACTTAAGAAATCATTTCTGCAACTGTAAATTTAAATTGTTTGGCAATTTCAATATAAAGTAAATATACTTACTTTAAAAAATCCAAATTTTCTGTATCATTGTTTATGCTTATATCTTTTGATTAATTTTGCTTTGGATATTTACCTTGGATTCATTTATTAACAATATGGTACGAAGAGTATTTATGTACTTATGTATGTTTCCTACCATGTGTTTGGTGGGTCACTAATTTCAGACATTTTACCAATTAATAATCACACACACAACGTTTATTAATTACCCCCGTAGGGAAATTTTTTTTTTTTTTTTTTTTTTTTTTTTTTTTAACTTTAAAATTTGAGGTTGTTTTCCGAATGTATCTGCAATTGCTTTTAAGATTCATTTGAGCGTGTCATTTTTAATGGTTGCCTGTTGTGTGAGGAACAATACATAAATATATAAAATAAATATATAAAATGTATATAAGCTGCAACTGACTATAGATACTGTAAATGAAAGCAGTACTTCAGAATTATGTAGGCCTATTATTAATGGAGCTAATGCATTACTTACAGTATTATGTAAGAAATAGGATTGAGCGTAACAATACGAAGAAATATAGCCATGAAATGTTCTATGAAAAGTAGTAAAGTATTTCTTGCAACATTTCTTGTGGGCTTGAGTGGCTAGTGCTGGTGGTTAAGTAATTAATATAAAAAACAATCTTTGCCAAAGAATTTTAAATGGCGCAACCCCGCAAATTCAGGATATCAGAACGACCATGATAGTTAATATGCGTCGGCGCAGTCCTTGGCTAGTCAATTGCTAATTAGTAAATAGATCCATCCATCAATTTATCCGTTTTATACATTTCATGATTAACTTAAAACGAAAGAATACGCATTAACTCTTTCTTGTTTGAATTTAGTTGATATAACATGTATGGATATCATGTAACATTTGATACTGTGAATACCATGACTATAATATATGCAGACATGGATGTTACTTACATAGTGAAATATTATCTGCGTCATCGCATTGTATATACAGTATGGACCGTAAGTTTTTGAAGCACGTGGTAATGTGCAGAAAAGGCGTCGCGCTGTCATGGTTACAGACGACGCGGTGTCGTGCCAGGGAAACCGGAGTTTGGGTACTACTCTCTTAAACTTGACGGTTTTTGCTAATGGAAACGTAATGCATTAAGTCTTAGTTCCGAGGTCTATGTGCACCACACGACATAGATAAGTTCGTTGAATGATATAATTAGCCGCTGTTTAATCAATAGCCAGTGCGCCACCCGTTATTCTGCATTCAACTTGGGTGATGTGCATTTATCTTGAAGCCAAGCATGCCATTCCTGAAAAAAGCTAGAAAGGAGCAGCTGACCAGACTTTGGGACAAGAAGGCGCAAAAATGCGGGCTGCGGCACACAGTCTACTTCGTCAACGGGGAAGAGTACACTGGCGAGTGGCTAAATGACAAGAAACACGGTAAATGTCGCTGATCAGTCAGTCGGGCTATGGAAAGGTACACAAAAAGCAACAGGAACATCTTAATGCTGTCTTTTCTGCTAGTCCTGAATTTGTAATTGGGTTTATGGTGGTCTGGTAGTTGAATTTTATTTATTTCAAAAATGACTTTCACAAGTGACTTTGTTTTTGCAACTATATAGAAAACCTCCCTTTGCATGATTCTGTGAGTATGTGTATGTTTTAGATTATATTAATAATGATTAATGCAGTGTGCCACTTAAATGGCACTATATCAGGGCAGATTATTTTTCCAACCAGGAAAAGGCACCAACATCTGGAAGAAGACCGGAGTCCTTTATGATGGAGAGTGGAAATATGGACAGCGCCATGGTTTGGGGACTCTAAGCAAGTTGAACCCAGTGTCTAAAGAGTATGTGAAGTGTTATTCAGGCGAATGGAAAAATGACAAAAGGAATGTAAGTAATTATAATATCAGAGTGGCTAACCCTAATCCTTAGGAAGATCTGGCCTAGACCTTTAAAATTTTGTCCATAATACATTTACAACAACCCGAGTGTTAAACTTTGCTTTGTATGTAACATATGATTTACTAGATGCACATGGTTACTTCTCAGGGTTACGGGTCCTGCTTCTACAGCGGCTCTGCCTGCTATGAGGGCGAGTGGAGGGCGAACGACAGGAGTGGCTGGGGCAGGATGTATTACGAGAACGGAGACATGTACGAGGGCGAGTGGCTGAGCGATAAGCCGCATGGGCAGGGCTTGCTGTGCCTTGGTAAGGCCCCCCACAAAGGAACCTCACATCCATAGCAGCGACTACACTGAAAGACCCCATCAAGAGGATGCTAATTGTGGGTGGGGGCATGATAGGGCTGGGGTCTGCCCTCTCACCCTGCATCATGGAGTGTACATTACAGCATGTAGTATTGATATCATTGGAATCACAAAAGAAATGGGTTCAGTGTATGATTTTCTTGTAGAAGCTCATGATTTTAAAAGGTACCACGTAAATGAGAGCCAGGCTAATAAAAGCCGCCCTCACATTATAGTACAACAAACTCCCACAGCCAATCAGAACAGATACGAGGGCACCTGGGAGCAGGGTCAGAAGCATGGTGCCGGCAAGTTCTTCTTCTCGGACAAAGGTCAACTCTACGAAGGCCTCTGGGAGCATGGCGTTGCCAGATGTGGAACAGTGACGGATTTCGGGAGAGAGGAGGCCCCTGCTGCCCCTCCATACCCCATCCCAGAGGTGAGGAAGGGATCAAAGCACGGCCGTTATGTTGGGCTACAGGTCTGCAGGTTTTTAACGACATGCCTAAGGCAAAACAGCCACAGGCAATTGCAACATTTTCACACGTCAGTACAAAGAACAAAACAGGAAACGGAGAACACAAGTCACCAGCAAGTATGAATGGTGCGTTCGATTATTTCTTTCCAACTCGGAACTCGGATAAAAACGTCACGAAAAACGTCACTTCCTGTCAGAAACACGCCTCTTATGACGTTGATGTCGGACAAGATTTTGTTGTCCGAGTTGCCCCTGTGACATAATTTCAACATGACGGCTTGTAGTTTGTTTGCCTCTCGAAAAAAGAATATCGCTATGAATGTGCTAAAATATTTTATAAAGCTTTTAATGTGGTTTGACTTGTGTTTCTTGTTTGTTAGTCTCTCGGGAAAAATTATCTACAAATTATCTAATAATAATACTCCAAATCTGCTAAAATATAAAGCAACAACACACAGCAGCGTGTTCATGGAGGCGGCCATGTTTGTTCCGAGATGCGGTAGCTCGAACGGGAGATTGACGGATGTGATGCCGCTCAACGTGGCATTTCAGAGTTCTGAGAGAAAAACGAACGCACCAGATGTCTGATTACTGGGGCTAAATATGGCATCTGTAATTTTATATATTTATATAGAAATCAATAGAAAGTAAAAAGAGTCACATGGTTATTTTCTGTAACGATGCTAAACTAAGGTTTGTGTGTTCAAGGTGCACCTGATGGACCCACACTCAGTTTTGCTGGAGACCGGTAGCAATCTGTGTGGTGAAGAAAAGAACCAACCCTTCAGGAGACAATAGGACAGGGTGACACCATTCAGGACCGTTCTGATATCATGCCAAATTCTGTAGCCAATGACGGCGAGGGTTTTTACTCATTGCCGAAAAAGTATTAAATCACAAGATCGCGTTCAGTACATAATCTCGTCATCAGGCTATGTCTGCTGACTTAGAATTTGCTTGACTTGGACTGTTCTGGAATTTTCTAAAATAAAAGCCAAACAATGAAGTGTATTTAAGATTTATTTACACATTGGTATATTCACCTGTTTAAGTCTGAACACACTTTTACTATAATTTACTTGTGTAAATTATTAATTTACAGTGTTTCAGTTTCATGTGTTACCTAACAGAGTAACAATGAAACAGACGCTGGTGCTTTGCAGACTGAGGCACTGTTCGCCTTGGTAATGACAAAACACGGCAAGTGAAGACAATCATCAATAAGAGCGATTATAAAGGGCATGTTTCTGTATTTAAAACAGTGCGAGTGTTTCAGATTTGTATGTTAATCAATTTCAGTAGCCTAAGCAGTGACAATAAAATGAGCACATCGTAAGACAAACATTATAATTTACTCTGAAATCATTCGGCATCGATATTTTGGCAAAACTCGCATTTGGAGATGCTGATCATATTTCATGGCACAACAAGCAATATCATCAGTTTTTGGCTCAGATCTTAGTTTCATCTGAAAAAAAAAATCGCAGATCCAACACAATCCTGATCCTACTTAAAAAGGCATGTTACAGATTGCCACAAATTAACCACCAGATGTCGCTAGAGGGTCACAGTACTTGCAAAGTATAATCTGGCCCAGATTTCCAAGACAGGCGGCCCAATTTATAAACACATTTACATTTGAATGTAGATTTGCTAGCAGCTAAGCTATTGACATCTTTCAAGGTTCCTTGCAGTTTGTCTATTCACAACAGTGGTAATAAACATAAAAACAGTAGGTAGGCGGGGCGGTTAGACGCACCGATGGCAGAATGCACTAAAAAATGCTGGAAAGCTACTCTTACTGCTTCCAGAGAAAGAAGCAGAGAGCTGCATTTCTGTTTGACAGTCATGCAGGGAAAAAAACCCAGATTTATGTAGATGAAGAAAACAGTCTCATCGTCAGTACCAGGACTAATGAACACATACAAGGAGTGACATGAATATCAATAACGATCATAACAGACTTTAGCGATTGGAACACCTGACTGCTACAGATGTGTGTGTGGACAAGCCAAGGCTGTTTAGATGCCTGACAGCTATAAGACATCTAGAAAGCACTTTTCCATGATCCCCAGGATTTTCTCTCTGACCCTCATCTATCAGTGATGGAGGAAAGAAAAAGTCAAGAAAACACAATTATCCTTTGCGCATCGAATTGTGCCTGCAGTGCTCACTATCATTCAATGCATAACCTAATGCAATATCTGTGATCATATATGGCCCAGCAGTGGCAGAGAACTGTAATGACCACATGACATCTTAACGAGGCATGTCTTTGTGCACAACACCTGCTTCAACAACTCCTAAAAAAAAGAAAAAAGAAATTAAAAGATGTAACATACAGATATTTGTTTGCCACTGGAATAAAATTACTGTTTTTTGTGAAAACCAAAAACCACATCAGAAAGCATGGCATTTCACACGCAAATAAACCAGGGGAAGCGTTCTTTATGGGCTTGCTATTTTGCAAGTGCAACAGAAACCAAACAGAAACCAAATGGAAACAAGGGTTAGTATACAGAATAAGAGCAGAACACAGCTGCTACGTGTTTGTGCAGCGCAAATATTCACGGCTGCAGGCGTCTTCAGAGCTGGCTCCCCCCCCTTAAGCCGCTATGGGAAGTGCGAGACACTGACCGCCTCCCCTCTGTGGTCCAGCTCGTTCTGTAGCCGTCTGATGTTAGACAGCTCCTCCAGCTCCTGGAACTGCCGGTCCGTCTTGTGGCTGACAAGCGAGCGGTAGAAATGCACAGCGAAGACGATGAAGATCAGGGCAAAAGGCACCATAATGAAGGTGGAGGCGATCGCAGCTGCCTTCCCGGAGCTCATGGTGCCATTGCCCTCGCCCGACGAAGGCTTGACGGGTAGGAACTTGACCCAACAGAGCAGCACGACCTCGACCAGGAAGAGCAGCGTGCCGATGACGGTGGAGAAGGCCCAGGCCAGCTCGATGTAGCGGTGCATGCGCTCATGTGGCGACTCCTTCACCGAGTTTAGGTTGTGCACGTTGCTGACAGCCTCGATGTTGGGCAGGATGCAGGTACTGATCATCAGCGCGAAAAGGTGCACAGCCACCAGCACAGTGGTGCAGGCGCTGAAGGCGATGAGCAGCCCGGCTGGGTAGCTGTCTGTGCTCTCCAGCTGGACCTCCACCATAGCCACCTGAAGAAAAGCCAGAGGGAGCACCACCATGAGCCCAATCACTGCTCATCCTGCCGCCGCCATGCCCCTCATCCTGCACATCCTGCCGCCGCCATGCCCCTCATCCTGCACATCCTGCCGCCGCCATGCCCCTCATCCTGCACATCCTGCCGCTGCCATGCCCCTCATCCTGCCCATGGGAACTTCCTCCCCCTACAGATGCTCAGGGTGTCTGCAGAAATCCTGATGTGAGAAGACCTTTTCAATACAACTTCAAGCCGAATTTAAGACCAAACTGCAAATGGAAATATGTTTTAGCAGAATCAATACCTACACATTTACACTTCAGTGAGACAACAGACTTTTCAGTCAATGATTTTATTTATTTTATTATTTTTTTAAAAATAGGTCCAACAATTGATGTGTGAATAATAAACCAAATGCTACAAAATGATGATAAAGGCACGGGTGCCTCAATTATGAGAAATCCTCCTACTAAGAAACTTCAATCGGAACAGACAGACAGACTTGGATTGAGACCTTTAATGTCCCATTTTTCAACATTACGGGCATATAAAGTGACAGATTTAACAGATACTTGAATATTTGAAATGACTTTGCTTGAAAAACAATGCCAATGACCAGATACCTAGCTAATGTGTGTTCTGACAGCTGCATAAAGCCAATGCTATTTTAGCAGTAACTTCTGCTAAAAAAAAAAAAAAACACGACGTGAGTATGTGACTGGGAAGATGACAAAAGCAATGACATATTTTAGGAGAGTGACACCCAGGTTCATTTATAATTATTCTTTTCAGGGCCTTAATTGGTTCAACCTGAATCTAAGATTTTTTAAAAGACTTAAATACCCTGTGGCCACCCTGCACCCAACAAATGTACTGGAATAGAAACAAAATGTTAGCTATGCTTTCTGCATATAGAAAATAATATTTAACCATCTGCAGACCCCATATTACCAACATCACCAAAATAACAAAGTATGGGTTCACCAAAGAGTAGCATTTCAATATACATGTACTTGTGAAAATGGCAAATGAAGCATGTTTGTTTGTTTCTTTGTACTTCATTATACAGAACTGTACAGCATTGTGCTCTCTAAAGTAAAAGTGTTTAAGCTGATTCTCAAAAAATGCAATAAAAATTACCATGTATCTAGGGATAAAGGAACAATGGACATTTTTCTATATTAAAATATATAAAATGTTTATAACACAGGTAATAATACAGAAACTAATGTGATCAGCAAGAGGCTGTGCGTGGCTCAGTGGGCTAAGCCTGTGTGCCTGTAATCACAAGGTTGTGGGTTCAAATTTCTTCCTCAGAAAGTCCCTTAACCCCCTGCTCCCTTGGTGCTGCTATGGGTGGGTATGAGTTTGGGGACAAAGGGTGATATACTGATTGTGACTGGGCTGGCAGATTTTACCATGTTACAGTTTGTACTCTGCGCACAATTTGAAACTTATGAACCATTTATTTCCGAAATTAAATTCTTTTTAGGACCTTTAAAAACCAGACATACGGGGCTCCCATTGTACTGCAAATCACCTGATCACAATTATCTGAGCTGACCGCAATTATTTTGCACAATCACTAGAATGGCTTCCATTTATCTGTATAAAAATAGCTGGGTGAAACAAACGTCATATTTCTATCACTGCTGCCATGACTCAGGCAGGATGTATGGATCAGGTAGCAATACATACCACCTTCCCTATTTGTACCCTGCACATCTGCGCATGCACAGCGTAACACTTCAGCGCACATTTTATGACAGTGCACCGACTGCAATTTGCCAAATGCTGATTTCTGATTTTTATGCAAGCATGACCTGACTGACAGCATATACAAACAAAAATCAACTTTTCTTCAAGTCAGGTCAGGACAAGTCAGGGAGCATGTGCTGATGCAGTGTGTTGCCGCACCCACCACACAGTGAAATTCCTCTAGATCCCGGCCAGCAATTCCCCAGGTAAATACACGGTTCAGTCCCACCCTCCAGAAGTGGCCATCCTTCTGCCACAGCCAGGTGTTACGTGGGCATCAGCTTGGCCCGGTCCAGCCACTTGGGTCCTCAGCAATGAGGATCCTGAGAGCTGGATCACCCTCAGGGAAACCGCTCACACAAAGTCAAACCAGCGGTACCCAAGGATTCTCCAGAGAGACACAGTACCAAAGGAGTCCAGTCTTTGTCTCAGCTCACGGGATAGGGTCCATGTCTCACAGCCATAGAGCAAGGGAACTCTAAAAACTTGGACCTTCGTCCTCTTGCAAATATATCAGAAATGCCACAGACCCCTTTATAGAAACCTCATGACCCGCCCCCATGGTATCCTAATCCATCTGGTGACTTCATAAAAGCAGTGTTACCCCCCCTGTAGTGGCCGCAACCCAGGCGATCACCCTTCCCTTCCAGGTAAGGACTACAAGTCCAGCTTTCCAGTCAGTTGGGATGATGCATGACTCCCAAATGGAAGCAAAGATTGCCTTCAGGGTCTTATCACAGAAGGTCTCCCATATCCCACAATGACTGCACCTCCAGGAACTAAGGTGTTAAACTCAGTGTAAGGGTGTACTCACACTAGGCATGGTTGCCATGAACCGCGCCCGAGTACGATTGTCCCCCCTCCCCATTCCCCCTCTGGCCCGCACTCACATAGGGTTTCAGCATTCGTGCCGGAGCGCGCTTACGTCATTATGGTGCGTTGGTTTCAAGATAAACAGGAAGAACGTGCGCTCTCGCTGAACGCAATGGAGTTTATCGCTCTGGTTAATTTGTTGATAGAAATTTTGAGTGGTTTGGTCCGCGGTGGTCCACAGCCCGTTGCTAAACAGGTCTATCGCTGTTGTGGCATGGAAATTTTCACGCAATCGTGCCGCTCGTATGCGGAGGTTTGCAAAGTACCAGCTGAAGTGCGTCGCA
>JAODKE010000043.1:766511-780298 GCA_026779605.1 Mormyrus hasselquistii
ATTGATGCGTATGAGTGATTAGCTCCCCTAGAGGGAGGGAAAGAGAGAGAAAAGGAGGGAAGGAGAGATAGAGGAAGTATACTTTAGAATAATTTAAGAATACTTTAAGAAGTATATTTCAAGTATATACATAGTATACTACAAGTAATGTCTTGCAAGAAGTATGATGTGGTGCAGGAGGTAGAGCTATCTGCTGATAACCAGAGGGTTGTAAGTTTGAGCCTTGGTTCCTCCTTCAAAGTGTCATGGAACAAGACACTGCCCCCCAAATTGTGCCTGGTGAGCAGGTTGGTGCCTTGCATGGCAGCCTCTGCCTCTGGTGTATGCTTGGTTGAATGTGAGGCATGTATTGTAAAGCCCTTTGAGTACTCATAGGAGTAGAAAAGTGCTATGCAAATGCTGTCTGTTTACAAGTATACTTAAAGTATAACAAGTGAAATCACAAAAAGATTTTTGTTTTAGTAATTCAAAGTTATATATACTACTATATACTACAAGTGTATATACTATGAGTGTACTTGTATACTTGAAAGTATACTTTTGAAAAATTAAAATTACCTTATGAAGTACACCTATAGTATGGGCGTAAATTGCGGGGGGGTTGTAGCCCCCCCCAGTAAATCAAAACCAGCTAATAACCATGTTTCCCCTGTAATGGGCTTAGACTTCAACCTCCCCAATGTTCCAGCCAAAGTTACGCCCTTGACTTAAAGTATACTTTTATAAAGTTAAAAATGTTCCAATTTAGTCCGAAGAAGTATTAAGTTGTTATACTTTCTAGTACATTACAAGTACATGGTCCGTAGTATACTTGCTATACTTATACTTATACTCAAGCATAGTTAATAACATGAACTTCAACTACACTACTTTTTGCTAAGCGATTTTATATGTTTTTACAACCAAATCGCATTTATTTTTACTTCGTTTATCATTATTTTTTGATTTCAAAAGTGTTTTCAAGGTGCCGTTTGTATTGTGCTTCAGCAGCAGGCTATTTACATAACCACTTGACAAAGAAAGCGTTTCAAGTCCCACCCCAAAGTACCGAAGTACCAAATAAGTAGCCCAGTTGGTTTGACACTTTCGGTACTGGAACTTTTAGTACTGGTACTCTAACAGAAGTCAATGAAAAAGGGAAAGTACCGAAAGTACTGTACCAAAAGTACCATACTTGGTACAGTGGAAAAGCACACATAGACAGAAGCAGCCACAAAGCCTGCCTGGACTCTCCAGTTACTCCCGCAATGACTCCTGTTGTGACTTCTGCTGTGACTCCCACACTGACTCCCACAGTGACTCCTGCTGTGACTCCCACAGCTCAAAGTACCATGACACCCCCACCTACTGTATGCAGTCCTTCCCCATTGGCATGTATATTTTATTTTAAGTAACTTCCAAGGTCTATTTTTAACACCAGCGAGTCCCAAACAAGCACTGGGACTCAGAGTGGAACCCTTTTACCAGTTATTCCTTATACTTTTCAACAGGACATAATATTATTTCAAAAAACCTGTTGCTGACTGTAGCAGTGCACCGTGCCCTGCATGGGATGCTATATCTATGCCATTTAATTAAGACTGGGTACAAGTCTTTCTCTGTTTATTTATTTTGAAGACATGTCTGGCCTGCACCTGTTTTGTTAGCCACTTTTATTGCAAAGGAAATGTAATTATTGATGTAAAGACCAGGTGTAAATTAATTCAGAAACTGTCTGTTCCAGGTTCCTGATGGATCCTCCCTTGATTCTGTGATGGGATGTGCTGCTCTGTCCCAGGAAGACCTCCCTGCTGCCTCATAAAAGCTCTCCATCAAAGTGTCACTAAACACCACACGCGTCCATGCTGATTGGTAAGCAATTCTCATCGAGGTCAGTGTTTAACTGTTGCCCTTGGGAACTCTGGGTAATGTTTGTCTAGTTACATTTGTAGCTAATGGAGCAGGAGAGGGGGTTTCCCTTATCAGTTTCATCCATCCATCCATCCATCCATCCATCCATCCATCCATCCATCCATCCATTCATCTTCCATTTTCCGCTACTTATCTGGGGTCCAATCGCAGGGACAGCAGTCTAAGCAGGGATGCCTAGACCTCCCTCTCTCCAGCCATCTCCGCCAGCCCCTTCGGGGAATACCAAGGCCTTCCCAGGTCAGCCCAGAAATATTATCTCTCCAGCATTTCCTGGGTCTGCCCTGGAGTCTTCTCCCATTGGACATGCCTGGAGCACCTCCCCAAGGAAGCATCCTAAACTGATTCCCAAACCACCTCAGCTGGCTCCAATCCATGTGGAGGAGCAGCGACATTACTTTGAGCCCCTCCTGAATGTTAGAGACCCTTATCCTATCATCTAAGGTTGAGCTCAGACACCCTGCAAAGAAACTAATTTCTGCCTCTTGTATTTGTAATCTAATGCTTTGGTCACGACCTAAAACTCGTGACCATAGGTGACAGTAGGAATGTAGGTCGACCAATAAATTAAGAGCTTCACCTTCTCACTCAACTCTCTCTTCACCATGACAGACCAGAACATTGTCAACGGGGCTGCCGACACTGCGCTGATCTGCCTATCAATGTCCCGCTCTATTCTCCCCTCAGTTGTGAACAAGACCCTGACAATTCCTCCGCTTGAGACAGTAACTCATCCCCAACCAGCAGGGGGCAGTCCAACCATTTCTGGACAAGCATGGCCCCCTACTTGGAGGTGCTGATCCTCACCCCGGCCGCTTCACCCTTGCCTGCAAACAGCCCCAATGCATGCTGCAGGTCACAGCCCGACGACACCAACAGGATCACATCATCTGCAAAAAGCAAAGACACGATCCTGAGCTCACAGAACTGGATGCCCATTGGCAGTGTCTATAAAAGTTATCAAGATGGCATCTCTATACCTCCTGCACTAGCTTATTACATGCCATGTCATATTCTAGATTATTATTATGTTCCATGTCCCTAAAGCCAGTTTCAGTAGTCAAGGACCGGTCCGCCAAGGGCCCTGCCTTCGACGGCTGCCCGATCCACACTGTAGCTATTTAATGTACTTGTTTTATTTCATAAGTGGGTAAGTCACTTATTAATTCATAAAGTAACAGGTGACAAGGGCTAGGTACTTAACTTTGATACTTTTGTGGTACTGACAGAAATGCTGCGATCCTATAAAGGACTAAAAAATGAATTATCTATCAGTGCCGAATTCCGACACCCAAACAGTAAATGTCAGCGTCTGTGGGGTAATAAGCATCCACCATACTTGTGTAAAGATCTGAAGTCGCTGGTGATCATGCAAACACATCATAGAGGAAAAACATATGCCCAGAGATAAACTTGTGAAGTGGTTTGCGTGGGTGTTGTTTTCGTTTGCCGCATAATGTAAAAAATGCCTAAGAAGTAAAAAGTGTGGCTCCATGGGCTTCCAGATTGCGACCATTTAGTCGCATTTTGAGACAGTGTGACTAAATTTTAATTCAAATTTAATAAAAGTAGGTGCACCGATGTGACTTGCAATTATGCCCCCATACAGTGGCTGACTACATATAGTATATCACATGAAACACCTGGAGAGAGTGAGAACTGGTGTGTATGATGGAATTAATGGAATTAATTTTGTACATCTATAAGATCGAACACCTTTTTTCTTGCGTCTCCAAATATTTCTGGTGCCACCAGTGAAACGTACCAGTGCTTATTAGTGGAACGTTACATCGTTTTTTTTAATCTGTGGAAAATAAAAGATTGATCTGCTGACCAGATTTATTTATGACTTGTAAACATGTCACAGGTCATATATGTAAAATATAAATAAAAACCTGTGTCCCATTATGATCACGATCGCTACCCCAGCAACTAACCAATAACTAACAAAACAACTTGTTCAAATAAAAGATTTGTTCCGTAATGTTTAATGTATTGTTGTTGTTGTTGAAACTGATTTAAAAACATATTGGTATCGAAAAAAGTATTGTTCAGGAACCAGTGTCAAAATCAAGGTATCATTCTGGTACTGGTATCGAAAAATTATGAACGATGTCCAGCCCTACAGTTGACACATCTGACCGCACTTTTCTCTATGGTTTCTTGTTCCCATAATGTGTTTTTCAAGCAGCCATGTTTCACTTGATTTTCTCACAGATGTTTCTGGTCTCATTTTATTTGCACCTGTATTGTTTTTCTCTGTAGTCAGGAAGGTTTTATTGATAATCATGTCACTTATGTGTAATTTAAAAAGTGAACCAGAGTAAACCTGTGTTGTGGTGTCCTGTTGCATTGTGGTTTTATATGGTGCTGTGTTCTGCCATCTGACAGGTTTTGCCTGAACCATGTGAATGGACTCAGATCACTGATTTGTCCCTGAATGCACTGTCTGCACTGTTGAGTGTCCAAGCTGCTGGCTGCTTGATGTTTCTTCTCCTGGTTTCTGTCCTTTCTGTCGCAGAGCAGGAGATGAGTAGCCAGAGCGCTCCCACGCACCTGGGATTGGACATGGACGGAGCCTTGTACGGGACTTATGGCGAAGGCCCCCAGGGCAGAGATGAGCCTTTTCCTCCCGCCTCCAGCAGCACCCTCCTGCAGGAGCAGGGTGACCGCCCCGTGGCCTGCCTGTCAGAGCTTCCCCAGACACCATCGGGATCTCCGGCAATGGACCCCCCCACTCGCTGGACGCACCTCACAGAGTTCGAGCTGAAGGGTCTGAAGGCCTTGGTGGAGAAGCTGGAGTCCCTTCCAGATGGGGGGAGACACCTTGCCCCAGGCCCCGAGGACCCGCAGGTCCTGCTGGAAGGCATGACGGTGAGGGTGTCTGCGCAACTACCCACTGCATGAATCGCCTCCAAATGTCTCTCTTGCTTCGCTGCCCCCAGAGGATTGACAGAGATCTGCCTGAATGAGGCTGGCTCAGGAGCATTAGCACTGCTGAGCTCGAGGCTATACCTGTAGCTGTTCCTCTAGCTTAGCCAGTTAGCATGATTGGTTGGACCATGGATATTATCTGCTGTTTTATTTCATGAAGATGTAGTCAGTGCTGCCAATGTGCTGTTCCCGATCTGGTTCCCTGCTGTCTCCTATGCTGCCCCCTGCAGGAGGAGCAGGGAATGCTGGAAGTTTTCTTGAATTAGCTTTTGTGAGTAGGTTGCTGCTGGTGCTTGTAGCCAGCTTTCTGTTAATATGCTGGTGGTGTGTGGAGCCTGTCCTGGTGTTTGAGCGGATGAGTGCTCAGGTCACAAGTCACTGGGTTTGTGGGTGGAGCATTGATTGTTACCAAGATAGTAACTCCTTAGTCACATTTGCAGTGACAGTTAAACCTGCAGTGGGTCCCTGTCATCAACTGTGTGATGTGAGACTCTGTTTTGTGGACTGATGTCACGCAGAGATGTCGCCAGGCCCTGTTCACACAGCACAAACAGTCAGTGCTGTAACAACAGAGGCTGTGTGGCCCTCAACCCAGAAAACACAGAAAACGAATTATGTATCCCGGATTGTTTGTGTGTCTGCTGAAAGATGTGCAGTGTGTATGTTTACAGTGTGTATGTTTACAGTGTGTACTTGTAGAGAAATACTGACAAGCAGAGCAATAACTGAAGTGGGGAAGTGTCCTGCTAAAGCAAGGAATGGGAACAAAAATGTGAGGAGGATGAATAGAAGGCTCTGCTGATCATGCAGGAGTGACTACATTAAGGCCATTTCAGCACCTGGAATTTCTGTGAGAATTTGTTTTGGAAATAATATCAGTTATTGTCTTTATCTGAAGACCTACATCAAGGAAACTTTTTGTTGCAGTAATGTGCCTTAATGTGAGCCCTGTTGGCCTGCCCCACAGGAGACTCTATCAGCTTGTGGCTTTCGATGACGGTGCTCAGTTAATTTCCTTACTTTGGAGTGCTGGGAGACTTTGCCCCCCACCCCCCCAAAACAAACACACACTCTCAATTGTCGGGGGGGCAGAGATTGTGCTGGTTGGACCGGCTAACTACAGGCACTGGCTACGGATAATGAAGTCACTGCTGGACCCGAGAAAGAGCAGTGGTGTGGATGGGATGTCAGCACCCAGCATACACTGGAGCCTGTCACTGTCATACTACCCCGTATGCTGTCCACCACACCCCCACAGACCAGACTGCCAGGGGGGCTCACCCTCCTACTCCCCTCCATACTGTCCACCACACCCCCACAGACCAGACTGCCGGGGGGGCTCACTCTAATAACCCCCACGCTGTCCCCCTCGCCTCCGAGACCTCACTCTGATCTCTCCCCCCCTGCAGATGGTGCTGAAGGAGCATGTGGATGATGGCTCTACCTTGGCCCACGCCGGCGTCCCTCCCATGGGTTGGCCCGGCAAGCCACTCAAGGTAAGAGCGTCCAATCAGGAACAGCTGCCTTCCCAGACTTCCGAGTGAAAAGAGGGGCAGACGTGATGTGCTTCTTGGAATAATCCCCAGAGATGCTCACAGTGCCAGCAGGGGGCGCTGCACTGTACTTTTGGTATGGTACTTTTGGTCTTTTTGCTTTTCCATTGACTTCCAGTCAAATACTAGTACCAAAAGTCCCAAACCAGCTGAGGTGCTTCTTTGGGACTTCGTTACCTTGGGGTGGGACTTAAATCGCTTTTTGCTGATTGGTTATGTAAATAAACAGTTGAAAGATTTGGTCGGAAGAACAGATACAACAAAAATATCAGGATGACATGACAAGACATTTTTGTTTTATTTTGTTTAATATGATAGCATGTGTTTAATATACTAGAATCCTAGCAATGTGATTTTGTTGTAATAAATATTGGGGTATTTACAAAACAGAAGAGGAGTTCATAAATTTCTCAGAAACCCATCTACAAGTAATTTAAACAGCAAGGATGAAAATGAATGTGATCGTCTAAGAGAATGCATGCAGCGCTCATGCAAAAGCAGCAGAGGCAAACTTTAAGTTGATTTTTAAACATATATTGGATAATATATAAAAAAAAATAATAATGTAAATTGTACGGTAAAGCTTGCTAAGTTTTTTTCCTATGATAGAGTAACAGAGTAGAAATATTTTAGCGGAATTTTAACCCCTGAGCTGTAATGTCTGTACGATGTAAGATTTGCATGCGCACAACATGCAACGTTAGTATTAATATCGTGCATCATCCTGCTCTATAATATACTACAATCAATATTAGGAATTCAGTACCAAATACCCCGCCTCGGTTGTGATGTCTTTCAGTGCCGGTACCAGTGGAAAACCAACTTTCTTGAGGTACCAAAAGTACGGTAACTGGTGAGATGGGGAAGTGCCCTCAGTGAATAAAATGGCAGCAGTATTAGACTAAAGGTATACGGGTGTTTTTTGCTGCAGATATGTCACTATGCTCCTTTCCAGAAAACATTGGGTTTTGTTCATTATCGTTATGCATTACGTCATTATTTTTGAATTTTTATTTATTTTACACACATCTAATTTTGGTGTGCACATGAGCGTCCCTAAAGATTTCTTATTCAGGCATGTCATTACACTAACTGCTGTGTCATTCTGGGGGTCATAGGCTGAAACGCTTGGGAACCCCATGTCCTACTGTGCTCCGGAGTGTCTCAGTGAGCACTTGTAGAGTTTTAGAAGAGGCCATGGAGAAAAGTATTATTAGTCAGAATATGGAAGGAAAAGTAACAAGTGTAACTATTTGGATATATGTATTGGGGCACAGTGTGGATAGATATACAGCAAAACACCTCGAGAGTTCTAGCTTCAAAGCCAACTCCTAGTTTGTGGGTGTGTGTGTGTGTGCTTGTGTGTCCTGTGCTTGCAATACCTGGCTAGTGGGTAAAGAAGATAGAGGGATAGATTGATCGATGTTACGATATACATTACAGCAGATGTTGGGGTAGGAGCCATTGTTAACTGAACATGTGTGTGTGGAGATTGGAGGGTCAGAGCTGGGGTTGGGGTAGAGATTAGAGAGTTATTTCCTGTACGGGCTGCAGAGACAGAGATGCTCTATCATAATTGCTCCCCAATGATTCCCTGACAATTGGTTCTGATTAATGTGTGACCATCCTGGAGCACATGGTCAGAGTAGCTCTGGGATCCAGCCAGGTGTAACTTGGAGGGCAGGGTATCCCAAAAAGTGGCAGTTTGTTCCGTGATGTTCCTTTTTCCATGGGACTGTACCTTGGACACTTGGACTTTAAAGTCACCTTTAACAAAACTCAGCACTCTCAGATGGGAGCCTGGCTGTACTGTGTGCGACAGGCATCTTTATGAACATCTGCATGTCACTACAAATATAAATGAATGCTAGAAGGACAGCTGGAACGTGCTGCTCAGGGATCTGCATGCTTAATGTTTCAATTGGTGTCACTCACATGCATTTAGGCTGTGACCTGCACACTCTTCTTAGTGTTGGGACGCGAGCAGACCAGACGCCAGAGGACGGGTGACACTTATGCTCATTGTCATGCAAACGTGATTCATGCTGAAAACAGCAGCGTTCAGCCTTACCCGCAAAACAAAAGCACGGCGCAGCTGTGGGCGTCCAGGCCAGAGCAAGCGAGCGCCAAGCAGCCGATCGCACGCGTCACGTGACCGGGAAGGCAGCTGGCTACTTCCGAAGACACAGTGTATTTTGTATTAGCATTTCTTTACTCAGAATTTGATCTTTGAGGTGTTTGACAAAGCGTAGTCTCACACTGCTCCCTAAAAGCAGCCGACAAATGTCTCAGCGGCTCAGCCCGGCTGACGAGAGGCCACCTTCAGGAATGCCCTGTACTGTTTGCTCATTGGTTGGCCTCCATATCTCCCGCCCATTCATATGCATGAACTGCCCATGCTGGGGCGGGGGGGGTGGGACAAGGCCAGCAGGCAGTGGTGGAGGTGGCGGCCTGTCAGTGAGGCACACAGGCTGGTCGACACGAGACCATGGCCTTGTCGCTGAGCGCCGACGATGACGACTATGACTCTGAGGCTGAGCAGGTGAGGGGGGAGGGGGAGGTGGGGGGAAGGGGGAGTCGGCCGTCCGTCTCTGTGTCGCTCTGTTGCTTTTTTTGTGCCCCCCCCCCCCCCCGGTTGAGTGTGTCTGGCAGAGCATTCCTTTCCTCTCTCCCCCCTTCCTGCTTCTGTTCTTTTTTTGTGAGCCGAGTAAAAAACAGCGTGCGACTGTGAAATGGGGTGGGTTGGGGTTATATGAGCAGGGCTTGTCCATGCCTGAAATGGCAAGCATGGCTGGAGGTAGGGGGTCACCAGCGGGGCTGTCCCACAAAGAAGAGAGACAGTGGCACTCTGGGCCGCGCCACGTGCGTGTGTGTCTGAGCGCGTGTGTCTGAGCGTGTGTGTCTGAGCGCGTGTGTCTGAGCGTGTGTCTGAGCGCGTGTGTGTGTCTGTGTGCGTGTGCGTGTCTGCGTGCGTGTGCGTGCATGTCTGTGTGTGTGTGTGTGTGTGTGTGTGTGTCTGCGCGTGTGCTCACTGCTCCGCAGGCCATGTTGCCCACTTTGTCCTTCTCTCTCTCTGTTCCTCTGTCTTTCTCACTCTCCCACCATCTCTCTCTCCTCCTCTATCTCTCTTTTTTCCCCTCTCCCTTTCTCTCTGTCCCCCCCTCTCCCTCTCTCTCGTTCTTTCCCTCACTCCCATCTCTCTCCCTCTAACTGATTCCATTTGTTTCTCTTCACCTCTTCCTGTTCCCTTCCACTCTGATCCCGCCTTGCTTATCTTGTGTGACCTGTGCTGTGACTGGTTCGCTACTAGCAATAGCTATACTTGTCGCCGGTAAACTGCTTCAGACAGTGAGACAGTGCCCCCCCCCTTCCCCTCCTCCTGTCAAACCTCTCCCAGCAGTTTTTACGACATAGACGCCCCCCCCCCAATTGTGAGTTGACCCTTAAACTCTCCCCAGCTACCAAAACTAAAAGAGAATGGGTGCCTGAGTCTGTTAAGAGCTTCATGGTCATGTGAAAAGCAGCGATATGTTGACATTTTGAAATATTGGCAATGCCGCTGGTGTCCGTGACTCCATCCAATTCAGTCCCGTTCTATCACAGAGTGTTTCGGCCGCATGTCTGCACCCTGCCTACCAGCACTGTACTGCTCATGCTCCTTGCTCACCAGCTTGGCCAGGATGATAGTAGTAATAACTGGAGTTGTTGAGGGCTCTTCGTGAATTTTAGTGAGTCCAGTAATCTGTCAGACAGCTCTTTGACTTGCTGAGAGTGAGTCATCTTACTGAGTGGCTCTGACATATTCCCCTGACATTATTTTGGCATCTTCCAGCTGGTAATGACCTGCTTGTGTTCCCCTTTTCTTTGGAGCCCTCCGGCATGTCCCTGTCCCGGTGTGCTGTGCCTTTAAGAGGGCCAGCTAGCCGATCTCATCAGGCGGGAGTGGGGGGGAGGGGCTGTGCTGGAGCAGAAACACAGGAACAATGAGCAGGGCTGCCGCCGGAGAGACTTCCTCCCGCTGCCGCTGCGGCCTGTTGGCACTTACTGGCTCCAATAGTTTCGGCAGGACAGCCAATAACTAGGCTGCACTCTTACCGTGACAGGAAAAACTCGGGGGTAAATACTTTTTTTTTCCTTTGTCTTTTTAAATATCTCTCTGCTTTCAGTTCAGGCAGAACGGTGCCATTTGAAACGCGTCGTAATCCCGAGAGGTCTGGGTGTAGAGTGGGTTTGGGTGCTGTGCCAATGCTGGACAAGGAGGGCCATCGGAACCCAAATGTTCTGTGGCATTCTATGGGATGTTGTGGTGTCCCTCAGTGTCCACTGGGGTCGTTCACTGCCACATGCTGTCCAGTGCAGTCATGTAGCGCCCTGTGGTATCCAGTGTGGTCAAGTAACACCCTGTGGTGTCCAGTGTGGTCATGTAATGTCTCGTGGTGCACAGTGTGGTCACGTAATGCCCTGTAGTGTCCAGTGTGGTCATGAAGTGCCCCACAGTGTCCAGTGCAATCTTGTAGTGTCTCACGGTGTCCAGTGAGGTCATGTAACACCCCACGGTGTCCAGTGCAGTCATGTAGCATCCCATATTGTCCAGTGTGGTCATGTAGCATCTTGTGCTGTCCAGTGCGGTCATGTAGCACCCCATGATGTGCAACGCAGTCATGCAATGCCTTGTTATGTCCAATGCAGTCATGCAATGCTTCGTGGTGTATAGTGCGGTCATGAAACCTCCTGTCTTGTCCAATGAGATCATGTAGTGCCCCATGGAGCCCAGTGCGGTTATGTAGTACCCCATGGTGTCTAGTGCAGTTATGTAATACCTGGTGGTGTCCAGTGCAGTCATGTAATCTTCTGTGTTGTCCAGTGAGGTCATGTAGTACCCTGTGGTGTCCAGTGCGGCTATACCTGGTAAATTTCACTTCCTTCTGTCATTTTTGGGGGACTGAGGAAGGCTCTCCTAAAGAAACCACAGTGCAGATACTTCGGCTTGAAGTCGGCTGATGTGTCACATTATCGCTGGTGCCCTCATGTGTCAAAGAGAGGTGGTCACTGGTGTATTCTTATCCATTTTGTACAGGTCATCTCTATGGCTCTGTCTGATCTGTTTTAGCCACTCAAGAAAGTTTTGACCCTCAATGGGACCAGGGAGCAGATGGATCACTGGAACGACTTTCAGGATCTATGCCCTTAATATTTCGAAAATTTACTTACAGAAACTTCTCATTTCATTATGTGCTGGGTTCACAGCAACTCCCACCTCCTTCCCTTTAATATGGTGCAGTACGTGTCAGGGTCCTTGGTGGGCTAATGCTCAAGATTTGGCACAGTGATGGCCTGAGTCAGGTCAGGGAATTCCAGCTTGGGTTTTCTTTGGGGGCAGTGAGTGGCTGAGCAGGCTCTGTCTCTCTGCCCATGATTGGAAGGTTACCAATCTTGACTTTGCCAGGCCAGGTACATGTTGAATTTTAGAATTTAGTGATTAATTGTCATTGTTCACACGTCACAGCACAGCACACAACAACGAAATGTGTTCTTTGCATTTAACCCCACAGTGTGACATAGCAGGGGGCAGCTAATTCAGCGCCCGGGGGAGCAGTGCTTGGGGGCGGTACCTTGCTCAGGGATTCGAACCTGCAATCTTTCAATTACAAGCGCGCTTCCCTAACCATTAAGTCACCACCGCCCACTGTTTACGGACTCTTGAGCAACACCCTTCACCCCCAGCTGCAGGGGTGCTACATGTTGTGCAGTGACCTGTGCAGTGACCCTCCATGCTATGGAGAGCAGGATGGGACAGGCAAAGAGAAGAATTCCCCTGTGCAAATAGCCAATAAAGGATTTATCAAGTTGCCATTTCTCCAGTGAAGTGCAGCTTTCTGGGGCAATAGGTCTCGATGACCCGATACTGGATATGTGCTTGGAAGGCAGATGGATGTCAGTCGCATTACTTTTATTTGTTAACCTGGGACACTCTCTTACGTCAAGCTTGTCCTTTAATGTCTGTAAGTGAAACATATGTCTTGTGTAGATGTAGATACATAAGATGCTGTTTCTTTGCTCAGGAATCCCTTTGGTGGATTTGAGAGCAGTGCACAGGCTGTAGTTAACATTCAGTCTGTTCGCTGTGCTTCAGGGGAGGAAAAGCAGGGGAGTCCTTGCTGGAAGTAAGACCCGCTCCAGTTTCCTGGTGTTTAAACCCAGCGTGTGCCTGGTCCACGTACTTCTGATCAAAGCATTTTGTTTAGACTGCATCAACAAGTATAAGTTGTAAAATTTTGATAGTACTAAGGCCAATTTATATTTCATGTGCATGTTTGGTTGCGGACGTGATGTAAATTTCAGCATCAGCACATGCAGATGGCTGCAGTCAGTGTGCATATAGCCCAGATTTTTATGTCTAGTGGAATTCACGTGCATCGACTACACGTGCAAGATAACTGGTTAGGTGTTTCCAGCAGGAGGCAGCGTGAAGTTTCACAGATCAGCGGTCACCAACGAAAGAGTAGAGGAATAATAGCTGTTGTTGTTCTACATATCGAATATTCACTTATCTAATTTTTCATACTGTCCAGACATTACCGAGGCATACAGTATTTTAAAAAGCAGCGATATGTTGACATTTTGAAATATTGGCAATGAAATTCACCAAGTGGGGGGAGGGGGGTTCAGTTATGTTGTAAGGATTTCATAATACTGTGGAATGCCTAACTATTGTAATTGTGCTCAAGCCTTGACTAATAACTTTAAAACCGTTCATAAACGTTTGCCCGTTTCACTACACTGGTTGTATTTGTGTTTGTACATCTAACCTCTCCTGGTGCGGTGGAATATGACTGCTGTACAAATGCACCGGCCGAGAACATCTACATCCGCAGTCAAATGTAGTAAGCTGGAAACTGTAAAGCTCATGAAAGCGCATCCAGAAAAGTGAAGTATGAACTAGGCTGGAGTCTGGGGCATGTGTAGCACCTCTTGTAGTGGGATCACGTCCCTGTAGTGGGATCGCGTCCCTGTAGTGGGATTGTGTCCCCCTGCTTTCTTCAGACAGGATCTGCATGGGATAGGCGGCTCCATCTCTTATGTTTTGGTCACTGTACTACACCCACTACTGCTGATACACCAGCTTCCAATAAAAATGGCTAATAAGCTCTGGTGTGATTGGCGAACATGACCTCAGTGTGATGTGACTCCCATGCTGGTTCACATATGCACCCTGCTGTTTCTGTTCTGCACCAGAGTCTGTGGAACATACTCTGCTAGCCTCTGCGCTTTGGGAGTTACGGTGGAGCATACTCAGTTAGTCCTTGCACTTTGGGGGTTCCGGTGGAGCATGCTCTGCTAGCCCCTGCGTTTTGGGGGTTCCGGTGGAGCATACTCAGTTAGTCCTTGCAG
>JAODKE010000043.1:818123-842088 GCA_026779605.1 Mormyrus hasselquistii
AGTGTGCACTACAGAAGGAAGTGCGCAGTGCGCACTATGCACTACATCTCAGTGCACTGACGCAAGTGCGCGATTTCAGACACACCCAACATTATCCTGAAGTTCGCGGATGACATCACAGTGCATCACTGGTTGCATCACTGGAGAGGATGAAGCAGCCTACAGGAGAGAGGTGGCCGGTCTGGTGTTATGGTGTGAGGACAGCAACCTCACTCTCAACACGGACAAGACAAAGGGGATGATAGTGGACATGAGGAAGAGGAGGAGGCCTCATCAGCTATTGTTCATCAAGGAGCTTGAAATGGAGAAGGTGAACTGCTTTAAGTACCTGGGCGTCCACATTAGTAAGGACCTCACCTGGTCACTGAACACCACACAGCTGGTCAAGAAGGCTCAACAGTAGCGGTTGCTAAAGCTGCTTGTCCTGAGAAGGCTGAGGAAGTTTGGTATGACAACCAATAGCCTCAGGAACTTCTACAGCTGCATTGTGGAGAACACACTGACCAGCTGCATCACCGCGTGATACGGCAGCACTACAGCTATGGCCTGCAAACGCCTGCAGAGAGTGGTGAAGACTGAGGAGAAGATCATCAGGACTCCTCTGCCCTCTTTGCAGAGCAGCTACCACCACAGGGTCCAGAGGAGAACTGCCTCCATCTTCAAAGACCCCACACACCCCCAACATGGACTGTTCACATTTCTGTCCTCAGGACAGAGGTACAGAAGTGTTAAATCTAAAACCTCCCTACTTAACAACTCCTTCTTCCCCACTGCCATCAGACTCCTTAACAGCCAACAGGAGAATAAATAATGGACATTATACTACCATACTATCATACCAAAGTACCTCATACTGTAATTTTTTGCACATTAAGCTCTTTTGTACATTACACTTAAAGTATTTATTTTTCTATTTTTTATTATATTGTACCTCGGCATTTTTTGTGTGGACAGCAAGTAAGAATTTCAATGCACAGAGAAATACACTTTCTACTATACATATAACAATAAACGCTTTGAATCTTGAATCCTGAATCCTTTGAATCTTGAATCCTGAATTACAGGCGGTGTCACGAACAGCTTTTGGCGGACGCACGGGCACCAGGACTGCGCGCTTCTCAATCGGCTGCTCGTGGCTCTGCAGCGCGCACTGTGACCCGGCGCAGGGGCGGGGATATGGACTTGCTGCTTTCGGTTTCCTGTAATGGAGGCCGTGTACCGCTCTTTTAAAAAACAGCAGCGTTGTTTTATTTCCAAGCCGGTTAATTACTAAAAACGATAATTTGTGTGTTGCTATTTGGATTGCATTATAATTCGTTTCGTTGGTATTTTGTCGTGGTGTGAAGAGCTGTGCAGGGGGATGCGGTTATTCACATAAAAGCGGTGCAATGCGGCTGTAATCGTATTAAATGTTGAGTTATTTCTATCGCGATTGTAACTAGGGCAGCATAAAGGTTCTGCGTTTCAGATATTTCTGTTACTATGGCGAGCGTCCACGAAAGCTTATACTTTAACCCGATGATGACGAACGGGGTGGTCCACGCTAACGTTTTCGGCATAAAGGACTGGGTGACCCCCTACAAGATCTCTGTGCTGGTGCTGCTGGTCGAGATGGTCAAGTCAAAGCGCATGGCCCTCATCGAGAGGAGGCGTCTCAACAAACTCATCCTGCCGCTGCAGCAGGTTAGGCTCTCCTTTACGTGAGATGTGCATTAAAATGTCCCTTAATAGTACATTACTCCTGCAGAGTTGGGTGCCCGTGAGGACATTTTACAGATGTAGGTGCATTGTCTTCAGAAAACTTGTTTTGATTTCTGTCTCAGACCTGCGTGATCGCATACTGCCTGCCTGTTTCGATATCTGGTTGTTTGCAATATTTCGTCTCGGGGCTGATGCAAAACTTAAGGCTGTTTCTTCTCAGTTATATTAAGGTGCAAACTGCAGCTACACCAAACATCAATTTGTGCAGTTAAGAGATGAAAGAAAAGTGCCCAGGTACCGAAGGTGTAAGATGTGAAAATCCCTGACCCGAAGACTGCCGAAAAAATAAACAAACACACAGACATATGAATGCATTGCAGTGTTGACACAGTGCTCAGTGTTGTTTAGTGTCACTTCTTTTGGCTGGGAATGGGGAAGATGCAGTAGTAGTTTTGGAGGCCTCCTGGAGCACTGAGATGACCTTTTTCCATTACCTGGTCAGGTGCTGCTATCAGCTAGTGTGAATCTGTGAGTTTTGGTGGCTTCTCCTCCCATGAGGAGTATACCCTGCCTCCTGCATGCTCACATTTACAAACTACACGGGATATTTAGGATGTATGTAATGGTGTCTCCTAACAGGCAGTATCATGAGCTGTGCTTGGACAGGCAGTATCATGTGCTGTGATTGGACAGGCAGTATCATGAGCTGTGATTGGACGAGGCATCTGTCACGTTGTCTGCCTGCAGAGCCCCTACCGTGCTCCGTCGCCACAGCAGCGAGTTGCATGCAAAGGCTGTTGGAATGCCTGAGTTGGGATTCTCACACCTGGGCCTCTCTGTCTGCAGGGTCCCGACCTGACACTCAGCCAGCTGCTGAAGACTGTGGAGGAGTGCTCCCCGAAGATGGCTGCCACACTCAAAATCAAGTATTCATGCCGCCCTCCAGCTGCTCTCCCTCTGTCAGGCTCACTGTTAAAGTTTGGGTTTCTGTTCCCTGCACTGCCCCTTGCTCCCCCTGTGTTTTTTTCCCATGCTGGTGATGGCCTCCCACTCTACCACGCTGCCCTTTGTGAATTCATCAGCAGTTTTGATTTATCTGCAGTAAATTATACTTTTTAAGTTTTGTGTAATAAAAGAAATCAGTGTAGAACTTGTTCCAAAAACAAGTAGTAACCCCCCCCCCCCCCCAAAGCATCTACAATGACAGACTGCAGACACCTTGGGCTCTGGGATATGCTGCCCTGGGACCCTATGCTCTACATCTCTCTACACTTGAGAAGGCCAGTTCTGACCTGTTGAGGCAGCAAGGCAGCCCCACTGGAAATCTGCTTTGTATCTGCAGCTCTGCTTCAACCTGTACTTGCGCGGTTGCTGGTGAGGGCTTAGGGATGAGGGGGCGCTTGGCCATCTGCCTGCCTTCCTGTCTGCATTTGTTGAATTCCATAGATGATCAGATATTACCCAAATGCAGAAGATGCCCAGAATAAGTGAAACTGGTTTGCCTGTGAGGGGCAGCTCTTCCCTGTTGTGTCTTCATTCTGCTTCAGATTGGTGATGCTTTATAATCCGCACGTCTCTTCTTGAAGGTTACGTGACATGGTTGCTGGGAACCTCAGGGATATGGAGTCCTTCTTTGACACCCTTCCGAACCCCTTCAGTGAGTCGGAGTCAGAGGCCAGCAAGACCAGTGTTGTCGGTGAGCCTGCTCGCTGCTTGTGGCTTTATAGGTTTTAATTTCCTGACACAGATGTTGGTTTTCAGGTGTTGTGCTGGCCCCTAAGCCCCCCCCATTCCCCATCCCCCGTGGCAGTGTGGACCCACACTGATCACTGGCTGATGCTTCTCCCCTCCCAGGCCTCTTCATGAGACACATGCTGTTGGCCTACAACAAGCTCTCCTTCAGCCAGGTTTACAAGCTCTACATCGCCCTGCAGCATTATTATGTGGCTGGTACTGGGGGGGGCACCTGGAGGTCCACAGCTGATGTTGACATGGACCTGAATGAGATGGAGCTGACTGGCGCCGAGGATGCCGCAGGGGCGAAGGCAGAGAAGGAGGAACTGGACAGAGGCCCGATGCAGGAGGCGGAGCTCATGTAGGCCCCTCCAGCCAACCGGCTCCTATGTGGCCCATTGAATTCTGCTCTGCTCTCATCACTCGCCATTGATTCTTCACAGTGACGAGTCACAGAGGAGGTGCCCGCTGTCCCAGAAGCAGGCCGAGTACTTCCTGGTGCGCCAGGTGAGTATCTGACAGAGCCCTTCGTTCCCGTGGGAGTTCCCTTGTAGTAACATTGTCCTCCCTAGGCGTACCTCCTGAAGACTGACGAGAACAAAGCCCTGAAGGCTGCCGCCCTGCAGGAGGAACTCAATAACATGCTCAAGTTCAACCCCGACTTTGCCGAAGCGGTAAGGAACCACACTCAACCTCAAATATGACAGACTAGGTGTGGTGAGGAGGCCCCGAAGATGAGCACTACAGCAACGGTCATGTAAGGCTCATTGAAAACGTCCAGCTGTTAACAAGCAGCTTTAGCAAGTTGTGTCTCTTGGGTTAGCTTTTCTGAGAAGTGATTTAGTAGTTTTTCTGAATTTTATTGGTATTGACAGCAGTAGCCGCAGCACTGACTCTGTGGTCTAGCTCCTATTAAGGATCATGAATCTGCCAACTCGCTCGCTGGGCAGCAGCTCGCATTACCCTGCAGCTCAGGGACCTCCTGTGTGCTCTATAGGCTCTTCATGCAGCTGCTCCACTGTGTGATTTTTATTTTTGCACTATTTATCGACATCCATTATGAGACATCAACTCGCACAGCAGGGGGTTAAGGGTTACACTACAGTTAGGGTTAGCCGGGCGCTCAGCTTGCGACCGGCCTCATCCTGCTCCTCTGACCTCCTGGCTTTTAAGTAGTAATAAATCCATTTAATCACATATATTATTCAACGCAATTCGTTTCTGGATTGAAGGACGATACTTATTGACCTGTGGCTCAGTGACTTATTCCTGAGGATGAAGGATTGGGATGGTTTTGCTCTAATCCCTCGGCCCCCAAGGGCCCGGCTGCCCTCCATGCCCCTCAACCCAGAGTGTCCCTGTCCCCTGCAGCACTATGTCACCTACCTGAACAGCATGCGCGTCCAGGACATCTATACCTCCACCCACAGCCTGCTGCACTACTTTGACCGGCTCATCCTCACCGGCAGCGACGGCAAGAGCAATGGGGATGAGGGCTACGGCCGCAGCCTGCGCTACGCTGCCCTCAACCTGGCTGCGCTGCACTGCCGCTTTGCGCACTAGTGAGTGTCCAGGGGGCCGCCGTGGTCACATGTGTAGCAGGAAAGCGTTACGCATTCCCTGCAGCGCCATCACTGAGGCCGCATTCTCCCTGCAGCCAGCAGGCGGAGCTGGCGCTGCAGGAGGCCATCCGCATCGCGCAGGAGTCTAGCGACCATGTGTGTCTGCAGCACTGCCTGGTAAGTGTATACCCATAAAGGCTGAGGCGCCCTGTACCCTCAGGCTGATTTACGGCTGGGCGATATCATATCGATATTATATCACACATGCGCAATAATCACCAGGGCTTCAGATGGCATTTGGCTGGATGCCAGCTTTTCAATGCTGTACGGTCATGTATTTACACCCATGATTTGGTAAGAAGATTAGTAATTTAGCTTAAATATTAATGAGATGCGTTTTATGATACCCAAAAGTTAATAATCTGTATAAACTTTTATGTTTCTTAAATTTGATTAGCGGAGCACACCACATAATACTGTTTTGGTATACTACGGTTTGGTATACTACGGTTTGGTATACTACGGTTTGGTATACCTCAGTGCAATATGCACTGAAGTCACAGTGAAGACCAGCGGCCACGACATCTTTTAAAAGAGGACATCTTGTGGATAAACAATGTAAAAACACGTCGGCGGTGTGGTGGTACTTTTTGCCTGACACATTTATTAAAAATAAGGATATGCTGTATTTATACTAATACTGACTTCTTGGCTTCATACAAAGGCTCATTTATATTTTAGCCATACTACTAAACTGCTTAGATTGTGGGCATAAATAAATGTCTGTATAGCACCGAAAAGCTGGTGTCCGGCCAAATGTTGTGGCTGTCATCTGAAGCCCTGGTGATTATTGTGCATGCGTGATGCAATATCGATATGATATCGCCCAGGCCTAGTCTGATTCCTTTGTATACCTCTGTTTTCCAGAGCTGGCTCTACACGCTGGAGCACATGAAGGGGTCAGACAGCTCGGTGCTGACAGAGGACTCTGTAAAAATGGCCGCCCACTTCTGTCTGCCGGTACGTTTTAGCGACGTGCCGCCCGGGTCAGGCCCAAAGCCGGGCGCCGCCTCTCTGATGACTCGCTATGGCATTCTAAGGTCCTCCTTCCTCCTGCTCTTGTTTCAGTAATTGGCCTCCCTGATGACTCGCTGTGCCATGCTAAGGTCCTCCTCCCTCCTGCTCTTGTTTCAGTACTTGGCCTCCCTGGGCATTCAGTCCCTCGTCCAGCAGGGGGCAACAGGGGGAAAGACTGCCAACAAGCTAATGGATGCACTGAAGGACACAGACATTTTGCACTGGAAACACAGCCTATCGGAGCTAATTGATATCAGTCTGGCACAGACCACGTCCTTATGGAGGATGTATGGCAAGAGGTTGGCACCTCCCAACCCGGCCGACCGCTATAGTTCTTATTTGAGCACAGGGTGAGTTCTCTGTGCCGCCCAGCTGTATGTTTCTCAGTAACCTGTGCGCTCCTTGCTGGTGGCTCATCCTACAGCACCATGGCACAGCAGCAAGCCCAGCTTCTCCTCAACATGAACAGCCTGGAGCAGGTCAACTACGGCGTGCAGCAGAACAACACGGAGCCCTTTGCCGTGGTGCTGTGCCACCTGGCCGAGCTGCACGCCCAGCAGGTCAGCTGTCCCCCTCTCAAGCCGCCCCCTTACCTAGCAGCTGTGATGTGTGATGTGTCATTCTCAGGATCAAAGGGGCGCAGTTTATTTTGTATGTGGTACATTTCTTCCCTTCCCCACCCTTAATCTAGCCCTGCCTTGTTCAGGGTCTCTTCGGCGCGGCGTCTGAGATCCTGACTCACCTGAAGCAGCAGTTTCCCCCCCACACGCAGCATGCCAAGGTGGGCTGGCACCGGTGTTGTCCTCATGCCCATCTCCAATGGCGTGTGACTGTTAGCATGTTAGCGTGCTGGGCTTGGGCTGCTCGCGGCTCTGCGCCTCCCACTGTCTTTTCCACATGGTATTTTCGCCTTTTACCTTTATATACAGACTGGCACTGCAATAGCACTGTGTGACTTAAAGGCGTCCTGCACTGATTTATGAGGGACCGCCAGTAAAGTGTCAGTACTGTCAGGAATAATAAATAAAAGGTAAAAGTGCAGTCTATGCTTCTGCTAGTTTAATATTTCCGTGGCGACGGTAAGTGCAGGTTATTAAACACCGTCCGTCGGCTGAAAGGTTAGACTGATTAAGTGATGAAAGAAGGAGGCTGCGGTCTATCTATGTGTGTACAGGGCCCCCACTCACCCCCCTGCCCCACCCCCCCGACATGCACCCCCAGCTGTGGATGCTATGTGATCTGAAGATCCAGTTTGAGCGAGCCATGAATGACGGGAAGTACCACCAGGCAGAGGCCCACGTGACCGCCATAGCCGCCCTCAGTGAGACGGAGGGGCTGTTCAGGTGGGGGCTACCGGAAGCCGCCATTCTAACTGGGTGATACACTGGCATGATCATAAGGGTACGCACATGGGAGTCGTGGCGTGTCAGAGACATAAGCGCTGCTAAGCGCAGCTCAGACAGCCCTGCGAGACCCAGCAGCTCGTAAAAGGTGAAGAAGGTTTCTTTTAGGAAGGGATTCCTGTGGCTGTACAGCCCACAGTGGACAGAATCGCTGTCAGTCACTGGTCACTTTAACCCAATGAGATTGGCAAAGTAACCAGTAGGGCGTGGTTTAAACTTGTCCCGGTGATACTCTCAGATGGGACTTAGTTTGATCCTGGTGTCACACCCCCTTGCACGCTCGCGACTGATGTGTACTTCACCAGGAAGGCGCTGGTGCTGAAGGCACAGAACCGGAGTGGCGAGGCGTACAGCGTGCTGCAGCGGCTGCAGGCGCTCTCCGAGGACGGCCGGAGCACCGAGATGGCCATCCGGTGAGCAGGGCTGTGAGGCTCGGGCAGATGGCTGCACGCTGACCACGGAGCATTAGCATGCTAAGCTAGAAACAAGCTAACGCTCATAATGAGGATTATCCTGCATGTGCCCCCACTTCCCTCCCTGTATCCCCCCCCCCCCCCTTTTCCGCCGTGTGCCGCAGGGTGATGCTGACCACAGCCGAGCTGCACTGGGAGTCCTCCAGCTTCACCACCGCGTTGCCCCTCCTGTTGCGGGCACTGGCTCTGGCGCGACGGCACCACCTGCAGGCGTTGGCATCTGAGACCATCCTGCACCTGGTCTTCTCCCAGGTGAGCTCCCACCCTCCTCAAACCAGTAAGACTCGCCTGAGGTCCGTTGTGGGTGAAACGGTTATTTCTGCACTTGTCTCTCCTTATATTCACACCCTTTTTTTTTTTTTGTCACGTTCCAAGGATCACAGTAAAATTATTGGGCCGCAGCCGCAGGGGAGGGGACAGGTGCCTGAGGGACAAACAGCGATGCTGTATAAGACAGGACAAGATGGTGCAGTATAGGAATGAGTAACAAAGATAAATATAGCTGCAGGTGCAGATTACTGGGGGTCCGAGTGCCCTGGACCGAACAGACACTCCTGTGTATGAGCTATACGGCAAACGGACCACAGTATGGAACAGTAAATAAGGATAAAGTGCAGGTGGAGTTTTAACAATGGAAACATTCCAGAGCCACTGACACATGTCAGTCATTGGTGTAGCAGTCTGGGGAGGCTGCTGGAGTTCCGAGATCATGAGAGGGAATTTGTGATCTGGACGTCCAGGAATCTGAAGCTGCTCACTGTCTTAACAGGGCTATTTGATGAAAAGTGGAGAGTCAATGAGCCTGGTCGTTTTGGCGACGATCAGGGAAAGGGCGTTGTTGTACCATACATTGAAGGCTCTTTTTTTTTTTTTTTTTCTTTTTCTTTGAAAACCAAGCCACGGTCAATGAACAGCATCCTGACATAGTTGTCCTCTTTTTAAAAATATCCCAGAGCAGTGTGCAGGGAGAGAGAGCGGGCATCACCCACGGATCTGCTAGTTGCTGTGGGTGCAGCCTTGGGGGCCTTGCGATCATTAGAAGCCCAGCATAGCTGCGCTTACGCTTGGTTGACTACTTGACAGCTGAATACTTGTGATGTATTACCTGTCCCACTCATTTTTGAGGATTTACCAGAAGGCTTCCAGTCAAATCACCTGTAAATGTAAGATTTTGCAGTCAAACACAGGCCACTGTCAAAGAATAATCTAAACGTCACTCTAAAGCATTTGCTTCATCTATGAATTTCCTACGTTATATTCCGTATTTGGTAATCCACCATTTTCCTTAAACAAAATGCTCACATGGTTTGACAGGCTTATTATTATTATTATTATTATTATTATTATTACTACTCTCTCCTGAGCATTGCTGGCGGCCTCTGGCCAGTTTGTGTCCCGACCAGGGCCCTTAGGTATTTAGCTCAGTACTTTGCAGAGTATGTTAGCAGCTCCTGTCAGTGAGATCTTCTGTACTTTGGCTGAGTGGTGATTGGGTAGCTTCTTTCAGCATGATGATGATGTCATGTGGGATCACAACAACTAGAAGGCATTACTTCTCCATTTTGAAGTGGACCACTGAGTGTGTAGGATTTGCTGTGACGGCTCGATCCGTCTGTACTGTCCCACATGACACTGCAGATCGGCCATTGCAGATGGCTGGCCACCCTGTTCTGTTGCTCTTTGTACTCTGTGGGTACCAGTGCCGTGTGCTGCGCTGGCTGTCGACTTGCAGCTTCAAGATGTTCAGCTGGTGGTACTTGGTGCTGGGAGCCTTATTCTCTACTGAGATGGCTTTCAGTGTCTCTCCATCCATCCATCCATCCATCATGTATTTGGTTCTATAATAGTTTAGTTTTACACATTGTCTATAGAATGCTTCATCACCAGTGATGAATTAAACTTTTAGATTCTTCATTGCTGTATTCCATGTTCGGACTATACAGTGGATTTATTAGTAAAAGGAATTCAATTCAGTTGCATAGAGTACACACTGAGAATCAAAAACAAGATGAGCGATCATGAAATGGAAATATTTGCTCTGCGTATAAAAATTACAGAAATGATGAGTCTGATAGCTCTTTCGTAGTTTTTTCGTAGTGGAACAATAGTTTTATTAGTCAACTTTGCAATTTCTTTCCTACTAATATTGTTAGCATAATATCATCTGAAATATCAATGAAACACTATTTAAGAAGTCACTATCCGAAATTTTGCTGAAACTCATTGTCAGTGGCGAGTAACAAAAGACTAAGGAATTGTGATGGGATGAGGGAAGCAGAGAGAAAATCATGTTAGTTACGTGCTGTGAGAATGTACGCTTGCACTCAAACAAACATGTTGTATTCACCCTGCCTATGCAGGCATAGATTGTTCAGTATTAAATAACTTGCATTTAAATGCCATGCAAGTTTGTATTTCTTTGGGACTAGGTAAAACATGTCAAGTCAGCACCCATCACTATACATCTGCTGAATACTCACCTGCAGGACAGCTACTCTGGCCCTCAGTTATTCAGGACCTAATACTTAATATTGTTCTGTATTTGTCCTAAAAAAGGCAGAGTTTTTCTTGAAATTGTCAATGGAGGAATCGGTATATTCCAAAAATTTCATGAAGCATCAATTCACACAACTTTTTAAAATACTGTAGTTGCTGCTTGCTGAATAAAGCGCAGTAGGAACTAACGTAACTCGGTTTACATTGTTAAAAAGCATGCCAAACAGGACAAAAATATGACATCATCAGGCTTTTGAACAACGTTGTGCAATATGAATTGCATGTCTGTTTAATAATATATTAGATGTTTTAATATGTTTACCTGTTGGTAGTAAATGGTAAAATACATATTTTCTGTTTTTACATCCCTAAAAATTATTGCCTCCGCATTAATTCAAAGAAATATGGTAGTTCCAACCAGCCACAGAATTTTAGTATTGTATTATGCATGTAAAAACTTAGGACAACTCATTTATTTTCCGGGACATATGGACATTTTTTCCCCATTTCTTAAAGACTTTTCCATGATTGGAAAGTGCATTTAAAAATTCAGGTTTCCCAGAATGTGTGGGAACTCTTCTGCTTCACTTTTATGTCACTTTGGCCAAAAAGCTGTATGCACAAATGTGATTAGTTGGTTTCAGGGCAAAATTCCATGAGCATGAAGCTTCCTCTTACGTTTCTCCATCTCTCTCTGTTTGTCTCCGGTTTCCAACATGGGGTGGGCTGCAGCTGATGCTGGGTGTCCCGGAACAGGCTCTCAACATCCTGCAGGAGGCCATGGAGCCCGTCCTGGCCCACGGCTCCCTCCTGGACAAGGGCCGTGCCTTGCTGCTGGTGGCCAAGTGCCAGATGGCGGTGGCTGACGGGGGGGGCGACCGCCACGCTGGTAAAATCCCAAAGGGCCGCTGCAGATTGGGCTGTTCGGGGCACATGTTTGAGTTCTGTACTTGACCCAAACTTTCCTGCAAATATTTGGCTCGGTGTACTTTGGGGGCCGGTCTCTCACATATCGGCTCCTCATTCCCAAGCACATTATCTTTGAGTCACTGTGTTGTTTAGTAGCTGTATTCTGATTCTACAGGCGTCAGAGTTTCTGAATCTGGTCCTCAGTGACCCTCCCTCCCAGCAATAATGTGAACTGACTGTCTGGCGGGGAGGATCAAAAACATGGACCGTCTGAGGGTCTCTGAGGACTGGGTTCAGAAACGCTGTGAGCTTGGGGTTGGGGGTTTATGCGTGTCCCTCATGTTACTCTCTGTGACCGTTCCCTCCCCAGCCCTGGAGCTGGCAGTCCACACGCTGGACGAGACAGCCACTTACTTCTCCCGGTTGGGCTGCAGGGAGCGCCTGCGGGAGGTGCACTACCTGCAGGCGAGGCTGCATCACTTGCTGGGCCACACCCCACAGCGCAACAAATGTGCGATGCACTTTCGCATGCTGGACCAGGAGCTCCAGGGAAGTGGGACGCAGCCGGTCACACGTCTCTGAACGGGGCCGCACGACGATGGAGTGAGCGACGCTCGGGCTTGGACGTGGAGGTGGACACGGCTGTGACTGCCTATCCCAGTCCTCGCCCTGAAAGTGCTTCCTTTCAGCCAACCTCCATCTGCGCAGCCGCACGCCTGTGTCTTACTTTTCCTGCATGATAGTTTCACTGCAGGCTTTGTCCATATGCCCTCTCATCACCTTCCGGATCACACAGAGTGCTCTCTGATCATGGGTGAGGGAAGAAATTTTAAATGCGGGATGAGCCGATTGCCTCTATTTTTGTATTTAAAGTAATTAAACTCAAGTGGTTAAGATCATTTGTTTTGGAGGTCAGGTGAACGAGTCCAGAACAGGCCATTCTGTTAAAATAATAAAAATCAGCAGTGTCTGTAGTGGCATTTTTGTACGAGTTTTGTGTTGTTTCTGCAAAGAGCGTTTATTAGAAACGTGCAGGAGGACGACGCTGGTGGTGGTGACCTGCATGCTGAAGCCAGTGTCTAGCCTCTCCTGGCTGCTGAATGGATTGTGTGCGTCTGTAGGTCAATGGTTGAGGCACATCTGTGGCACAAGGTCACTTGACATGTAGTGATACATATAGTAAAGCCCAGTACTTATTTATTTTTGAAAATAAAAAAAGCACACTGGGAAATTACCAGCTTTCCTAATGTGCGAATAGTCATGGAAGACTTTTCTTAATACCCATTCTAACAATAATTCTTACTGGTTTTGACTGCAAAAAGGAAGAACGCTATCAGGTTGGACCTTCATGCCAATGTGACGTTCCGTTCTGTTTTGTACTTATTGACGGTGTTTTTACTCAAGCCTGGAGTAGGGATGAAACCAGTTTCGCAGTAAATTTTCTGACCATTAGTATCACCGTTTCAAATTCTAATGACCGCGGTTGATTATCGTACTTAAACAGTGTAGTGTGTGGCAGACTGAGGCAATGCTGCAAAGGCAAGAAAATTGAGACTTGTTTTAAAGAGAAAAACAGGCCTTTTTTTATTAAACTCTTAGAAGAACTAGCATATTAAACAACCATTGTACACGCATCACGGGAAAACAAACATGGTGGGTAGTTCACACTAGTCATTGCGAAATGAAGCCTTATGAATCATTTGATTTATTTTTACACCCCACTAGATGGTGCTCTCTCTTCATAAAAGTGCTCAAAGCATACCCCAAAGTAAACCAAGACCGCCATCTAGTGGAGTCAGAAAGTACAACAAATGGTTCATGAAGCTTCGTTTGTCCGTCACTAGTTTTTGACTAGACACACACGAAGACCAGGCAGGGTTCGCGCAAGACAAGTGCACCCACTACAATCAGGAACACAACCAGTATTAACTATAACAGAAACGGGATATTTACAATTTTCCGTCCTCCCGAGCTGTTACTATAATCTGTCATATGGACACCGCCATCTTGCCCGTTAAATACTGTACAGCATTACCCAGAGGTAGCAAAAGTCTCCCAGAAGCAGGTGCGTAGTTCAATGATATATGGCTGCAGCCAGCCGTCTCTAAGGTAAGCATATATATTGCTGCAGCCGGGAGCCAAGCGTCGAGTGGGAGGGGCAATGTTGAGTAGAAGGGGTTTTTCACGAGGGTGGGGATATGGTATCAGATGATTTCAGAGCCTTTGTTATACAGCCCTCCCCTATTGCCCCTCCCATTAGACATTTAGCTCCCGGCTGCAGCAATATGCCTCTCAGGCCCCTTCCCGTTGGCTTGACCCATGCGCGTGATATTTATTTCATGAGAGCGGCAGGGTCTGAGAAGGGCAGCTACAGCTGTATACTTCTCGCTTTGTTTGGTGTCAAAAACATTGCGGAAGGCGGTGACGGCGCCATCCAGAGGTCAAGGTCAGAGGTGCCCGTTTCGGCATTTATAGGACTGCAGAAGGTAAACTGATCGCGTGCAAAACACACACAAAGAAAATATCTGCAGAAGGGTGCGACACATATAGTCATACAAGTCATCTTCATGACCACCACTCTCTACTTTATATTGAATGCAAGGTAAGTTATGGAGTGTCTGACTAACTTGGTAATAACTTGTCAATAATAGATTGTAAATAATGGAAACTGAATCCCGTTTATTATTTGTATGGATTTTCCTATGACGGAGTATTAGGGGCACATTGAGGGAGAATAAAGTCTTTTGTGCTGTGTGTTCTAGAGGAGAAACTGCTACAATAGTGATCATGGTTATAGTGATCAACCACTTATATGGATCAAAAAGCTTGGGACTGAATTATTCCTGTTTGAATACTGTTTAAATAATTTGCTTATAGTAGTAAAGTAATCCGCCGACAGTGTTAAATTTGGGGTTTTCTTTACATGACAACATATGAAAAAATGAAATTACGGTATTTCTTTACTTTGATCGGCCTACTTTACCTTTTTTAAAAAACCTTTGGTTATTTTGCTGCCGGCATTATTATTATTTTAATGTGTATAGTGCTGCTAATTTTATTTGTGGTTTTCAAAATGAAACTTAAAATGAAAATGGCAGCAGCTGCAAATAATGAAATTTAACTAGCGTCCATAGTACCCATCATGCACTATTAGTTTACAAATTCCACAAGCATGTTTTTTTTGCTAAATACACTTCACAACTTAGTTTCACTACAAACATTACAAAATATTACATTTCAAAATTGTTTTAGGTATAGTACCAAATACTTTGTGTATTATGACTGCCACCATTATGAAATTGGATACATAAGAATTAGAGATGACCTCACGAGGGGTATATGGATCTACCGAGAAAATTGTGCACAAGACTGCAACCAAATGACGTGTTAAGTAATAAAGGTAATATTTGCAGCTGGGATCCCCATTGAAATGATTGGTATTTTTCAGGTCAGCCTATGTAAGAGGGCTTTTCTGTCCCTCATGACGCAACTCGGTACAACTTGTATAACAAGCTTCATGAGTTGCGCCTGTGGGTGACAACAGTTTCTGTTAAAAGAATGAATCTCTACAATATTGTTGCTGTTTCAAACTTTGTTCACAGCTGAAAGATTTTCAAATCAATTACATAGCGCTGCAACATTTCAGATATACAATGACTATCTTTGTGACAAAGTTCATCATTGCTCTAGGAGGGACATTTTTTAAGCACCGCTAATTAATATCCAGGATGATAACTCTCTTTGTTGTTGCAGGGTTGACCAAACGAAAATATGCATTGTTTCTTGTAATTGTAAGACCAGTCGACCGACAACTGGATGCGTGATGGTGTCAGGGTCAGCTCCTGTTGTTCCTAGTCTTTCGTGTTCCTTCCCCGTTTGGCCAGCAGGTGTCACTGGCCATCCTGTCCCTTCTGTCATCCTTTGTGTTTCTCCCTGCTCTCTGTTGGCCTCATGGCTCGACGCGTTGCGGATGCAGCTGCCTGCAAATCCCCTTTTTTTTGTTTGAATCCCATCTCCTCTGGTTCTATAGTTTTGTGTATTTTGTTCCCTCATGTTTCATTGGTTTCATCAGATTTTCTAGTTACTGTGATTTTGTGTTTTGGTTTCTTGCTTTGTGCTTTGGTCGTGTTTTATCTGTCTTATTCCCCTGTTTCCTTGGTTCTGTCAGTGTCTTAGTTTTCCCCTCCCAGTACCTTGATTTAATTATTAGTTTCATCTGTGGCCTGTTTTCCCAGCCCTTATTAATTCCAGTTCACTACCTTAGTGGTTCATTGTATGATGTTGTCTTTGTTTATTCCCTATTGCTCTTGACCCCTCATGGTCCTTTTGTTTTTTGTAGTGTTTCTAGTGTTTTCTGTTTTTGTTAATAAACCCCGTTTTGTCCTGTGAACCGCAAGTCGGACGTCCACCTCCTTCCCAGGGTGCACCATGCCATGCCGTTGCCCCAAAACATTTTTTGCTTATTCTATGATGAACAGGTATAATGACGAGACCAAAGACAACTCGCCCTAGAATGTTGATGGTATGTCAGGATCAAAAACACCCAGACCATTGAATGAGTCTAGAAAATCTGAGTTACGCTTAAGAAGGCACTGATGTTATCTGCTGTGTAAAGAATGATGATTTGGTGTCATGTACCAGTTACTAAGTTTTTAACAGTTGTGTGGCACTGTTCTGTTGTTTGGTGTCACTGAGATAAACACACAATGCATTTAGAGAGATTTTACGGGGGCTGTGGACCAAAGGAGAGAATTTCATTCTGTTTTATGTTTTTATAGTTGACTGCAAAATCCATGCTTTGCCAAACATAAGGTGGTATTTATGGAGGTTGGTCTTCTAACAGCTACACACCGCTGGTGTCATGCCGCTTAATAATTTTGCAGACTGTCTGTGAAAATCTCGACATATTGGGGGCCAAAAATCACATTTTACAAACACGGTTATGCCTCGTTCCCCGAGATGTGAATTGCTTGCTGTTTTTGGTTGTTATTGTATTCCATCACATGCACACCACACCAACTTCCACCTCAGGCATTTCAATTCACAGAACCTGATGGTCTATCTGTCCATCTTACATCTGATTATCCAGGGTCATGGATAGGATCTGGAGCCTGTCCCAGACAGCACAGGGCAGCGAACTCTCAGGACAGGATGCCAGTTCATCACATTTGCTCCCACACTACAGGCAAAGAAAAGTCTTCTTTACCCATTTCATAGAAAATTGAAAAGCATTTTGGTTTTCATCCACCTATCCATCCACCCACCTCTCCTCTCAAGGGCGCAACTTTGGCTGGAATATTGAGGGGGTTGAGGTCTCCACCCATTACGGGGAAAACATGATTGTTGGGGAGGTTGTATTAGCTGATTTATTGGGGGCTACAACCCCCCACCCTCCCTGTAATTTATTCCAATGCATCCTCTATACTATTGCTTTACTGTGGGGCCCTTGGGCAGCATTAGGCAGAGGGCTGGGAACCCATATATAGGTTGATTTTGGTTGTTTTTGTTCTTCAGTCAGTCCTGTAATGCTTAAGCTTTTACACAGTGGTTTTGTGGTCACACATTGCTGTCTTTCATTGTATGTATCTGCACAGGGGGAAATCTTGATAGTTGAGTGAGTGCAGAAGTTAGTTGGTCCCAGCTTTGTGAATCTGTAGCCATCCTAGACCAGAGCCTGCACTTTCACTTGACAATCCTGGTTCTGTTCATCTTGTGAAGCGGAAGTATTTATAATGACTTTGCGGCATACAGCAAAGAGTACACACAACCACTAAAACCACTAGATGGTGCAATTCTTTAACTGCGAGAACACCAGTCCTTTGCCTATAGAACCCCCTTCTGGCAAAGCCTATGAAGGAACCACAAAATATGTGTATGGAAATTGACAGAAGTGTAGTTGAAATAAAGAGAGATTCTTGACAGGACAACTTCCGATTAGCTTATATATGTTGCATTTGCTGCTATTTTTGTTTCCAAGCTTCATCTCACACTTGAGCTACCAAGAAATATGAGTGGAATAGAATTGTTCTGGAAGTGCAAAGTGAATCTGGGGACATTAGCACTGCAGATTCTGTTTCTGTTCTTGATTTTCTTCTGGGATCAATAGACGACCATTTCATCTCATGGATGAGCAACATTGTACCTCTATCAGACTGCATCCCACTCAGTGCACTCCGCTCCCCCATAGAGTACAGCAGAGTGTGGGGCACAGAATCCTCCCACCATCTGTTTACTGCCTGGCTGCACTTTCTGCATTTTTACCGAGAGGTGAGGACAAGAGCCCCCATTTCTACTGTTTAGGAAAGCTTGTGGTGCGAGGCTTTGACTTTTGACTCTAGAGGAGCCAGTGGCTATGGAAGATACCCAGGTTGTCTGGGCAACCTGGTGCCCATGGATTCTGAGAAGCATAACTGGTTGCTTTAGGCATGACTGCGCTAGCAGGCTCGGCGGAGCACTGGCCTGTCTGTCGTGCCTGGGGGGCTCCAATGGCGCTTCTCCATTGCCACCAAGAACTGGAGCCATACTCGACTCGAATCGTGAAGAGATGGCCGTTGTAAATTATACAAACCGTGCCTGTGCTGACATGGCCCTCCTTTCAGAGTACACCTGGGGTACGGCCTGCTTCCTGTATACCAGCGGAAAAGCACCATGACGCTAATACAGATAAACCATACAGATGTATAGAGACAGTTTTCCACTGACTGGTCTGGATAATCTGATTAGACACATGGTTACAAGCATAAGTATTGCATGCGGTCATTTTTTTTTACTTCAAGGTCGAAAGGTACAATTCTCATTAACTAGTGTTTCAGGTGAATAGTGCTGTGAACTGGATGTAAGCTGGCTTCTGCTGTGCCCCCCCCCCAACTAGTCACCTGCTGCTTGACTAGTGGAGTCTGGCAGCCCAGCCACTGCTGACATTATGCTGCGGCCTTTTCTCTGGCACCTGACAGAAATGCCACATTTCCATCTTTTCCCAAGGGAACCCTGAGGGGGGGGGGGGGGGGGGGATGGGTAGGTGACCTGCAGTATGCCCCCATTACAGTGCAGTGACCTAGGCATCACTGTGGGAAGTGTGGGCAGATACTGGCAGGAATGCAGAGATGCCAACAGACCATCCAGCAGCAAGGGAGAGACGCACTGCATAGATGGTAGGATGGACTGACTGACAAACACACACATACACATGAACAAGGACTGGTATGTCTGTGAAGGCTGGGCTATAAAAAGAGCAGTAGATATGGTAAGTTATGATACCTAAAGGTGGACTTTACTGGTCTGCTTTACTGGCTCCTGAGCTAAACAGAGCTAATCGACGTTAATGTGGTGTGACCCTGTGGCCCCAGAATGGATATGAGAGACCTTGACATATAAGGATCTGGTGAAAGGTGTAATTGTACCATTGTGCAGAAGAGTGAGAATTCCTTAGTTTGATGGACCGTACATCCTCACAACTGGTGTTGTTCTTCAGGATCAGCTTTGTATTCTCGTTTCCTCTTAGCTGGTTGGCGGGTTCCCCAGTGATACCAGTCACACATGCGCTCAGTGGTGTCCTTCCATCCCTGCTGCTGGTGGACGCCTCCAGCCATTGAGATGCCCATGAATAAAGAATCCAAGCTAGATGCCTCGAAATGTGAGCCCTTGTCTATTTGGAGTGTTTTCTCCTCAGATGTGTCTCCCTCAAGGAATAATTCAGTCCTAGATACAGAAATATACACATACTGTAACTATACATGCAAGCAAGTAAATGCGAAGCATATATGCAGCACATTACTGCATACAATCATGTCTTATGGAAAAATATCATGGCTATCCCTGGAACTGATGTCAGTTGTTTGCTACCCAACCCAGTTCACCGCCAAGGTGGTGGTGGGGGGGGAGCTAGGCTTCCTTCCATCCTGCACAGAGGACTGGGGACTCATCAGTCACTCCCTGACTGTCCACCCCCACAACATAATGTATTGCAGGAAGTGCAAGCTGCTCTCATATTTACAGGTCGCTCTGCAGAAACTCTCAGCCCTCATATTTGTTTTTCTATTCTTTCTTTTTTTAATATAACAGCCAAAGCAAACCAGAAACACCAAGGTAGTGATTCACTTTCTTTATTATTGAATAACCTGTGAAACACCGTTTGGATTTGCAGTGCACCAGGTGTGTGTGGAAGCGCCTGGCTCATGTGCAGATTTAAGGGGAGATGCGTCCAAAACGCCCTGGCCGTCAGCCCAGTTCAGGTAGACCATGCTGCTGTATGTTCATCTGCAGCTTGATTTATTTCCAGAAAGAGCAACCTTCGGTTTATAGCCAACTAATCTGTAACAGAATATTTAATCAGAAAGTAAGCAAAGGGTTTCACATCTGTGATGTGTGCATTTATAACTTTGTGTTCTACATACATTGCCATACATTGTAATATTATCGGATTTTCAGTGTTTTGTTGGAAAAAGTTAGCTTACTGTAGCAGCAGAAGTGAGGCTTAGTTTGTAACACCTCAAACGGACCAGACGCCGAAATCACACAATGTTCTAGCACATCAGCGCTGTGCATCACGACAAGCTGCTTGGCTGATTTTACTGATGCACACAGATGGCAGATCTGATACCGGATGCCGCACACCATTTTACACCAAAGTGCCATCGAAGCTCTGATCAAAGACTGATAGAGACACACACACGCACACAAAGGACACAGCACCACATGACATGACTGAAGATTTGACCGTAATACAAGATCATACAAGTGAAATCACTTACATCGCTGATTCCAAAAGTCACATAACCGATGCAGTTCTTCAATCTAAGACACTCACTTTGGTGGCTTCAAAGGGTGAGTAAAGCATACAGCAAGTCAAGGACAGCAGTGTAAGGTGTATTTGTATTTTTTTTACCTGTAAATATAATCTGATTGAAAATGAAAATACTAACGACGCTGAAAGGATAGATGTGCACCAGGACAGCTTTCATGGGCTGTTTGCACACTTGCTCCTAAAAATGTATGGCAGGTGTTAGGAACGATCCACGGGGAGCTTTAAAGCTGCCAGTCCGACTGCTCATCTTCCAGCCCCCTCACTCTGCCAGTCAGGTCGACTACATTGCTCCACTCGAGGATATTTAACAGTCAAGTCACTTCGCTGACGTGTTATTTTGCTGAACAAAGAAGCAGATAGTTTTAAGCTGACAGGTTAGCCACTGACACGTTTCAGCACATGGTTATACCCAATAGGATGAATTTAGAAGCCAGGATTGATATCCGTTGATCCTTTTGTTCGTACACGATATTGGTATGATGCTACATATGCTGTGACAGTAAGCAGAAGTTCTGGTGGCTTGGTAATCAGCTACAATGATGGTAACCAAGTCTCCTTAAGATTCACACAGCTGAACCAAGAAACAGAAAACCTTTAGCTGCAGCCCTCTTTCCAGCAAGTGGTTTTGTCAACATTTTTGTCTGTTTTGGGTAGCAGACCAGTTTGGTCAGAGGTCTGGCTTGGACAGGGGATCTTCCATACTCTTTCTGGCCCTGCCTTGGACACTGGGGTTATCTTCTTCTTCTCAGGACCTCAGTCACGTTGTCATAAAAGAAGTGTGGCGCAGAAGTTTTCTCTTTAAGAACCTCTCTGCGATGTTTGCCGAAGCCCCAATCACTGGAAGGCAATCGACCTCTAGCCTGGCGATCTCACTGCTAATAGATCTTCTAATGGGATGCTCTCATCCAATCAGCAGGTGTTCCCTGTGGTAGACTTTGTTCAGTGCAGACTGCAAAATCATTTTTCTGAGAGTTTTTTTTTGTTTAATAGACAGGATAGCTTTTTCTCCTTCAGGCCCATAGTATTATGACCTGTACAGGAGCATTTGTGACTTGCTTCCATCATGATCAACAGCCAAATTTGATCTCTCTGTACTTTATCATCAGTTAATTTTTGTTAATTATGCAAACATCCTTCCTGTAAATACACAATGGAATATAAGTATCTAACAAACTATTTAAACATGGGCCCTTAATTACGGCTTCCAGGCCATTCAACATTAAGATAAATATTGAAAAATATCTACCAAAAAAACACAATAAATATTTCAGCGTTTTAGCTAAATCACCAAAGTTGCAGTTTGTCCCAGTTCAACAAACTGAATCCAGGCAATATGAAAGTTCCGTTTGGCTGTGCCATCATTCTCTTCACCAAAAACAATGCACAGGAATTCACGCCATGTCGGCCTCTCAGTCTTCTCATCTACAAGTTGCTCTAGTTGAGGACTTCGGGATCCACTTGCAACCCATCCTTCTTCGAGTAAGGTGGGAGCTCTTTCAAGAAACATACAGAATTTCTTCTCACCCTGCTCCTATTAAAATCCCAGCTGGAACACCATCAATCACCAGAGTAAGTCAGTGGCAGGTGTAGGGCTCAGCACACTCTTAGAGTTGGGATTTCCAGAGGTGGTTATCTGGCTAATGTGGAACCCCAAAGATGGGACATCCTCTGCATGTACGGCTCACACTTGCCAATATAAGTACTGGACTCATGGTGTGGGAATTTGTGGTAGTTTGAGGAAAGGAGGGGCCTGTTTGTCATGATAACAGAAACAAAGGAAAGGCCTTTGGTACTGAAGTCAGGCCCAGCGTCTGGGAGGTACTGCTAGTTGGGAGTCACCTCTCGCAATAGTGCAGTGAGAAGTTCTGGGACACCTTCTTCTGGCCAATGCCCCAGGGTTCCAGCTCTAGCTTGTCCTCAAGTTCTTCCTCCTCGCCCTCATCTTCCTCATCATCCTCCTCCTCTTCACAGTGGCTGGCCTCTTCGATAGAGGTCTCCATGTGGTAGCTGTAGGGTTGCCCTTCCGTGTACTCATAGATGGTGGGTAGGCTGCTCTTCAGGCTGCATCGCCGACGCAGTGCTACCAGCAGTGGTTGCGGCATAGTGAAGATGTCCACGTTGTTACCCAGGTCGATCCAGGCTAGGCTGGAGAACCTCTTGGGGTCCTTCATGGCCTCTGAGAGGTCCTTGACAATGGCGAAGGTGAGTCGGTTGCCATTGAGCGCCAGTGTGGCCAGCTTGGGCATAGCACCCAGGTATGGCAGCAGAAGACGCAGGTTCTCATCGTGGAGCTCAGTAAAGCTCAGGTCCACTGAAGCCACCGCATCGCCATTATTTTGAAGGTAATATGCCACCCGGTGGACGTCCCTGGTGGACAACGGGATTCCAGACAGGTCCACTGTGTCATTGAATAGCTTCTTCTGAAGTGTTGTTTTGAGACTGTGGGGGAAAAAATGGAATAATTTAGAACGATTCCCAATGGGCATGCAATTTTTATCATGGCTCTTTGGAGTGTACAGTAACTGCCAGGACACCAGAATGAGCTCCCTGTATGGGGACACTTTGTCCCTTTCTGTCTCTCTACCTATCAACTTCATTCATGGCTCATTTTGTTTGTTCAAGACGCCCATCAGCCTGCTAATTTTTTTGCATAATAACTCAGTCGAATGCACATCCTTCCCAGACTAATGCTTCTACCTATTGTCCTAAATAGAGCAGTGTAATGTCTTTGCACTGTGTGCTGGTTACATGGGTGTCATTCACCCATTCACTGTCCCCTAAAGAATGTACCACAAGCCAGAGATAGCGACCACTAGCCCATGTCAACCAAGGTTGGTAGGGTACAGCTTGTCCACAGTCATCGTCAATCACTGGAACACATGGGAAATACCTTCCCTCCGGAACTCATGTAGAAAAATTCATGAAATCCATGTAGTATAGAAATGTGAATCTAAAAGATTAGTGGTTCAGAGACTGAACTCATACCCTGAAGTGCTCATCTGTCTACAGCTGCCATGGAAGTAATTTCTAATAGCAATACTACCTAACACTCCCTGCATCTGAAATAGCAAAATGGCCAGAAAGGATGGAAGTTATTTCTCCACACTAGTTTGAAGGTTTGTATGTCATTGTGTGAGGATGTGTGATGTAGCTGGGGGAGAGTAGGGAAGAGGACTGGACTGATTTATTTTTGTCCCGATCGTCTCGGGAAGCTATTCATGTCATTTCATGTTATGAAAGTTGCAACTGGTAGTCAGCCAGCATGACAGCAGAGTAGTGCAGTGAGTCAGGGCTTAAAACATGTCAGCAATGTCTGGGACACAAAGGGAAACACTTTCACAAGAGAAAGAAAACAGTATGTAGGCAAACAGAATGAATACAAGAACTCTGGGAGAGGAGCTGCTCTGCCTGAGTCCTGTGGCACCTATTGACATCCTTTGGGTACTATTGTAGCACAGACTGAAAGTGTCTTGTTGCACAGGGTAGCTAGGAGCTCAGCACCTGCTGAGTAGTCACCAGTCCAGGTCAAGCCACACCTGAGTCCGGGTGGTCAGGTCAGGTTGGGGAGCATGCGCTGATGCAGCACATTGCCGCTCCCACCACATGATGAGGCAGATACATGGTCCAGTCCCACCCTCCAGAAATGGCCATCCATCTGCCGCAGTTATGTGGGCATCCCCTTGACCTGGTCCAGCCGCTCGGCTCTTATAGCAAGACATAGCAAGACAGGGAGCACCAGGACTCTCAAAACTCGGAGCTTCAGATATTGGGAATGCAACACACCCCTTTCAAGTGCTCTACTGACCC
>JAODKE010000043.1:882284-922431 GCA_026779605.1 Mormyrus hasselquistii
TACAACCTAATTAATAACCAGGTTATAAACCATTCATAAACCCTTTATATGGGTAGCCTTATTGTAAAGTGGCACCCTTTAGTCTAGCTTATAGGGACTCTATAAGTTCTAGTTCAGTTAGGCCTACAGTGTAAGTGTTGGTGCCATTGGCTTTGGATGAACCACCCTGTCAGTGCTGTCACTATAGCTTCACCCCCCCTTGTGGAATTGGATTGCTGACATTCAGGGCCTCCCCATGCCTGTGTTCCCACCTGCCACTCCCTCCTACTTATGCTGCCATAGCCTTATCTTTTTCAAGATATCCTGCCTGTCCTGTTGCCTGCGACACCTCCACTACCCGTGGCGGTGTTCTGGCCTGCTCTCTCTGCTGCCTATGATGTCTCTCTCTAGAATTAGGGCTTCCTCTGATGGTGGGATTGAGACCTTACGCAACCTGCTGAGCCACAAGCCTCTACTGTCACTGATGCTCCCTTAAGCCTGGTCCTGGCCCTCATCCTCAGTATCCTGGGTGGTGAGTGTGCCCTGACCTTCCCCTCTGAGCATATCTGAGGGATATACATATATTGCAGACCTAACGCTCAGCTGTTCCGACTCTGAACCTTGGAATGCCCTGAAAAGCCAAACCACATCCAGAGGGCCTGCAGATCAGCGACCTCTCAGCAGGCCTGTAGATCCACGGCCTCTCAACTCTATTTAACAAGCAGCTTGGCTCATCTTTTCTCCCAGCAGTAGTTTGCTTCCCCCTCCCCCTACATCTTCTCAGTTCTTTACATTTGTGTCCCTCTGGAACTTCAGCAGAGCCACATGGTCTCAAGGTCCCCGCATGCACATTGGGTCTGTCGCTGCACCCATTACCCAGAGCGAGGTACATGTTTGGACAGCCGAGTCTCCCAGAAAGGTGTGTTCACACCCTCCCATCTGGGCTGGGATCCTTTTGGCTCATCTGTCTGCTATCAGCTGTATGCCCGAGGGAACATCCCTGTGTTGGAGTAGACGGTGCAGTTCTCTGAAAGCATTAGGGTGATTGATGAACTTGGTGGCCTGTTGAGTGAAAAAACACTGGGGTGCTTGGTAACTAATGTACTGCCCTCGGGCTGGAATGGGCGTCGCGTGTGGGCCGGGGACGGCCATGATGGGCTGGCATGGGCATTATTTACCCAAAAAAAAACACACAAAACAAACAATTAAAATTAAAAAGGTGCTACTATTTCATGTTAGGCAGTTATATCTCAGTATCAATCGGGATCTTCATCCTAATAGGACAATTATGCAAATTCCTGCCCCCTTCAAACAGTTAATGGTGTTGATGTGGAAAGAGGAGACATTACTTCAATTAGGCAATTCATTTGTTCAGCAGAGCAGCTCAGCGATTAAGATTTACATGGAGTCGGCTGGGGTCTAAGAAAGGTTTAGAACTACAGAGGTTACAGAATCAAAATCAGAAAGCAGCTCGAGTCCCTAACATGCATGTTTATACACAACAGAGTCACACTGCAGAGGCCAGGAGAAACACAAGTGTAAGATTCTCTAATCTGATTTCCTACTTAGACACCTGCTGTTTGGCTCTGATGTTAGTGCTCAGGTACTCATGCTCTGCTCGTGGTGGCACAGCCCTTTGATAAGGGTATATCTGTATATCTGCCATGCGGGGCATTTTCCTGGTGGCCTGGCAGAATTTGTCATGGGTTACCCCCCATTGTGGGTTACCATCCATTGTCAAGATTCATTATGGCCTCTCATTTATGCACAAAAGTCCAGGGTTGATTTTTAACCCAAGTCCTGCCCTGGATTGCAGGTATGTACTTGGTAAATGGTTACAGCCAACAACCGGCCAGCATCATCAATTCCCAGGCTATAGTTTGAGTGATGTCAACGTTTCCACGTTAGTGAGCATCGCTCTTACAGACCAGCGCATTGTGGAGGCCTTTGGATGTTTTGCCTTCACCAGATGGCAGTTTGGGAGACTGACCCACACATGAAGTCTGTTCACCATTCATCCGGATTGGCCATATACATCAATTTCAAACTGACAGGATTTTGCGTTATTTCGTATTTTAGCCGTTATTTCCACCTAAGCTTCTCTGATTGTTTTAGTGTTTAAAGTAGAAGTGAAGCCATCATTTCAAGCATCATGTTATTCAGTTGTCACATTACGCAAAGACAAAAGCTTAAATGAATCCTTCAGGCCAGAACATGAGTGTAGCAACGAGGGGAAAAGATGTAATCACGGTTAATTTAGTATATGACATGAATGATTTAAGATGTTAAACAACCCCGTTAAATGCCTTCCCTTTCTATACTAACCCACAGATCAGAACCACAGATCCCACTGCAGTCAAAGCTTTTAACTCCTAATGCTAACCACTACAAACACTATACTGTACAATTCACATTCTCTTTATTCAAGGTTCAAGAGCTCTTTTTTGGCAGCCCATCAATATACTGCACATTTGTGCTTCCATCTCCGTCAGCCACACGGTGCTGCATAATTACACGTTACATTGCATTTTTATCAGTATTCACTTCATTTCACAGCTGTTGAAATACCTTACCCTATATTTTCTGGCTGCAGCTTTTACAGCTGTGACTGTCTTTCAAGTTATCTTGTCATTCTGTGAATATCCTACATTTTAGCAGGGTCTCCTGCAGCTTGTGACACGCAACCAAATCCCAGTAACTGCCAGCCTGAAGGCCTTGAAGCACTGCATCTATGCACCGTGCACGTCATGTGACACAGACAACCTTTAATGAAGTCATCAAGTCACACGATTCGATGGGAATCTGCCGCGTCTGCAGCTGTATCCATGGGTCAGTCTTCCTGACCACGTGTTCCTGCTCGATCATTGCATTTGGCTCATTCTCAGCCTGTCCCTGTATCGCTGGAATTCCTGCCAGCACCTAAATGCTTCATCATCCCCAGTTTCTCCTCCAAGGTGGCATCTGTCATTTAAAAAAAAATGTTTTCTGACAACATTTTAATTGGCTTGATTTATTTTGTTGATTCATCACAGAGAGAAACAATGGTATTTAAATCAGCAGACATTTCCAGCTGTGTTACAGAGACACCCAGGTGCTCCCACCCATTCTCTCATTCATTTAAAGATGGCAGTTGAATACAAACAGCTTCTCTTCTACCCCTGGCAAGTGGCCTCTCTCACCCGTGTCCGATTGTCATCTTCGACTAAGACAACAAAATCACGATGGTAGCTGGAGCCTCGGGAGGGACAGAGATCACCACGGCGTTGGCCCCACCCACTTCCCGCTCACTGCTGCTGCTGATTGGCCAGCTCCTGGTGTTCCCAGTCTTCTTGTGGTGACGGCTTGTCTCTCAAGGTGACTCTTAATTCATTGGTCTTTAAATATGATCTGAGAAAAGTGGCGTCTAAAGCCAGGGTGCGGAACCGACCGAATCCCAACATCGTGGCGGAGGGGCAGTTTGAGCAGATAGAGCTGTCGCAAAGGCTATGGCGTGATTTCCTTTAGTGAGAGGTGTTAATGCGTACATTGTAGCTGTCCTGGAAAAGGCCGGTTGCAGTGGGAAAATAAGCATGCCAACTAAAGGCTAAAGTGTGTGTGTGTCTGTGTGTCTTTGTGCTTGTTTGCATGTGTGTGTCTGCATGTGTCTGTGTGTGTGTTTATGTGTGCATATCTGCGTGTGTGTCTGTGCGCGTATCTTTGTGTGTTTGTGTATGGCAGAGCGTATTAGATGACCTGGCCCTGAAAAACAACCCATCTGGGCAGTTGTGCAGGCGGTCATGCAACAAGGGGTCCAACTCTGCACTGAGTCAGACGCCCAGAAAGGTAGGGTAGCTGCCCAGGTGGTACTGAGCCACCTGCCATAATTCCTCTGCTACCTACCGGAAGCAGAGGCAGAACCTGGGTGACATCCTGCTAGGTTTGCATATCTGTGTGTCCTTCATGAAGATTCCATCCATCCCCCGTGCATGAGTGCTCCAGGGAGTGCTTCAACATCACAGCTCCTTCACAGAGAACCGTCCTGTCTACCCCAGCACCTCTTCTGCTCCTGTTCCATGTGCTACCAGCCTGAGATGATTATTTTGATCTTCTGTTTTTTAATAAAAGTGAAGGACTGAGCCATCATCATATCTACCTAAAGAACTGCAGAACCCAAGATCATTTTTCAGGACACCAAGTAGCAGGTGACCATCAGCAGCGTTTCTGATCATCAGGGATGGAGATGTGTCTGAGCAGGAGGGCACTTTGCCAGTCATCCCCAGAACATGTCCTGCATTGTGTTGCTTTTTCCCATAATATGTGTTTGAAGGGATTGAGGAGATCTGGTCACCTTTAGGGACGATGTCTTTTTCTCATTCTCCTGAAACAACCCAGCAGGTTTTAGTTATAATTTTGTATTTATAATGAGGTGTGCCGAGCAAAGTGCACACAAATTGATATTGTGTTTAATTTCAAGATAAACTGAAAAGGTAAATGTTTATTTTAAAAATCATTTTTAACCATACTACAGTACAGTGTAATACTGTCTTACGTATGAAACATTTTTGAGCAAACAATGCGATTTGTGCTTTTTTTCCTAATTGTAATTACAAGCTGCATAATACAAATTTTAACTAAAAGATTATGATGATGTTATTTTCCAGAAATTTCATGAACCTTCCAGAACCTTCCTGGCAGTGTTGCCTGTTGTGATGCCATCTGTCTGTTATGCGGGAGCTGCCTGTCACTCCTGATCCTGGCTTTGCCTTCACACCATCATATCCAACTCTAGTTTCTGTTTATATTGATTCAGAGCCCAGAAGACACAGATGCAAACTATCAGTGCTGCAGTTTACTGTAGATCCCAACAAAGTTACATTGTGCTTCCTGTGTAGTGAAGCTCGGGCTCTGCCTTAAAACAGATAGATATTAATTATCCAAAGGGCCTGATGTCGATGTAGAAATTCTACGCTTGCCAGACGTGCAGCTCAGGCAGTTCTACTGCATAGCATTGTATCTGCGGCTCGGAGTAACACCGTGTAGTCTTTGTGCCAACGTCTCATATTACGTTACAGCAACATTAAAGGCACAGAAAGACACAGTCCCACACATTGTAAGCCCTACATTGTTTTTCCAAACTGTGCCCTGTTATGGAAAGTGTCTTATTATGTCTTTTCATTACCTCTTGCTTACCAAGTTGAAGTAAAAATTGGTTCGGTATAGGTTATGTTCAGCTCACACACAAGCTCTTTAGATAAAGGGCATCACGCTTTATGATTTGATGTCAACATCCGGGTACGGAACCCTCCCCCCCCCGAGCTCCATTATGTCAGCTGGTCATCTTACAGCACCCGCCTCCTCCACCACAGATCCACTGCTGAATCATGTAAAATAACTGGAGGAAAATCGATTTCTGCTGCCCTATAACCATGCTGGGGATGGCAGTGACCCCCTGTGGATTTCAGGAATGAAGTGACCTGCAAGAGCAAGTCAGGCTTCAGATCATAAGCTGTCAAAAAGGATAAAAAAAAACGGCCTGTGTGGCTCACTGGGCTTCTGAGAATCTCTGGAGATGGAGAGGGCTTCATCTCATCATCAAGCGTCAAAAAAGCATCTGAGTCTTGTATGGTCTTGTATCATTACCCAATAGTTGCTGTATGTGTTTTGAAGGCTTCTCAGTCCTGCTGCTGCTGTAACATTGGGTTTCATTTCCGGACAGTATCATCACAATGAAGGTATAAAATGTGCTGGTCATCCATCATATAAAGAGGGAGGGAGAAAATATCTGGAACCAGGAGTCCTTAACGCTTTTCCAAAAAGTAATTCATCAGCTGTTTGTTAGCCTGATTGCCTCTGTCACACCTACCCATCCAAGGGGGCTACCCTCCATGATGGGCTGATGAGGAGGGGCTCCGAACCCTCCGTGACGGGCAGGTATGACGGAGGCAGGCAGGTAACCTCAGACTGCTATATATGATGCAAAGAAATCCCCTTTTACATCTTTGCTCAAACACGTCTGCATATTCAAAAAAGGCTCAGACTAAAACATCCACACACATCCATTTTTTAAATGCTTTTCCATGCCTACAGGAGGAAACACAATAATTGGAGAAATAAAACAGCATCCACAGAAAAGTCCTTGTCTCATGTCCCAATATTGAGACACTGTGGGCTTCAGCACCACAACAAATCATTTGATAATCTTGTTATTGCAGTTTGTGGAGCTGCAGCATCCCTGCCATGGGTTGCACTAGCCAACCTAGAACACTGGACGGAAAAGCCATTGGCTCCCAAGGACTAGCAGTGAGGACCAAAATGAAGCCGGTAGGCATCCAGCACCTCAAGACGGGGCCACAGCTCCAGGTGCGGAGGGAGGTCCGACCCAGCGCTGCGTTGTTAAGGTTGTATTAGCAGCACTATCATTCTGCTTTGTAGGAAGCTTGGCGTGTCCGATATTGCTGCTGTATATTTAATAATGAGAGCTCTGTAACATGAAATGTAACAGAAAATGTTACAGAACTATTTCCTGTTGTATGTGATCTATGCATGTTAGCTGTATGTGATGGAATATGAAAAAAAACCAAACAATCCTTATATTAATGTCAAAATATATTTCATTCATTTATGCAATGAATAGGAGTGTCCTTTTGAGAGAGTTGCTTAAAGTCACAAGTCATTCATTCATCCATTTATTAACAAATTCAACTATTTATGCACTTCTCAAACCGAACATGGTGATAAAAACTGGCAGCTCTGCCAATGACATTCAAAATGCACAGCTCTAACAGCAGGATCATTCATGAAAACATGTCTGTTATACCAACCCTGACCACACTGGAGGACTGGCACTCTAACATAGTTCTCATGACTGATATAGGTTAAGCTGCCTGCTGCAGTGTCTGGCCAGCCAAGCCCGTAGCTGCTTAGTAGCCCGCCGCCTCCCCCAGCTTGCGAGCATCTGACACAGCCTCGATGCAGGGCCCCTCCATGGAGATGGCGTTGACCACGTTGTAAAAGTAGCTCTGGTTCCCCACTGTGTGTCCCAAGGCCTCCAAAGCCTTTGACACATTCTAGAAACGAAGATGACTGTAAGTCCAAATTATTGGGCTCCCACTTTCTGTCCGCAACATATTTTTTTTTCCTGCCAACCAATTCTAGGTAATACGACTTCTGGCGGCTAGTCCTGCCGCACAGCAGCGTAGCATGTGTACTCCCAGCATCCTAGGTCTTTGTACTTGCGTATACCCTTAAAGTGATGTCGAATAACGACTTACGAACATTTCGTATGACCCTAATTATTCATAACATAACCTCACCTTGGTGAAGTAATAACCTCCTGAATAATGAAATTATGTGTGATGTGCCAGCCCTCATCCCTGCGGTCATGTGCTCTGGTGTGTAATGTGCCAGCCCGCCTCCCTGCAACCACGTGCCCTGGTGTATGATATGCAAGCCCACATCCCAACAACCATGCGCCCCAGTGTGTGATGTGCCAGCCCACATCCCTGCTGCCGTGCACTCGGGCTTACATTAGAGGCTACTCGCAACAACAGACAGATGGATAAACATCTGCATTTTGTGGCAGTCAAACCAATTCCAGCCGGCTGACAGGCAATCAGTAATGAACAGCAGCATAATCAGGAAAGTAAAAAGCCTTTCCTAAAGGAGTGTAACACCAAACACAGATACTCTCAGGGCTAGGTGTGGCCCTGCACATCTTTTTCTGTTACTGGGTGATGCATGTGGACTGAAATTCAGCCACCATGCAGGACTCACCTGGTCAAATTTGGGTTCAAACTTCACAGTGTTTTTCTGATCCACATACACAATCGGAGTAGAAATGGCATCCTTCAGATTCATCCCAAACCAGAGGTGGTTCATGATGGTCTGCAGATGAATGGAAGTTGCTTGAGTTAATGAGCCTGGAGCATCGTGTGAGTGCTGGGACCTGGTGGTGTGGCAGTGTAGTACATGCCTGGTCGGCCATAGCCGTTAAGCCACCCAATTAATTAACCGGGGTGGTGCTCTTATCGGAGGAGTATGGCTGGCTGAGGTGCCTACTCACCTGGGCCATACCTGCGAGGATCATGCTGCCCCCAGAAGCACCGATCAGCAGCATCCTGGAGCTGGTCTCAGAGTGGAATATGGCAGGGGCCATGGAGGAGGGGGGGCGCTCTCCTGGGGAGACAGTCAGCAGGAAGCCCCAAGTGACAAAAGGCAGGAGCACCATGAAAATACAGAAACAAGGGAAAAGCATGAACTTTAGGAGAGAAAACAAGTTAGAATAATACTGAGACTAAACAATCAAAAATGGAATTGTGATAAGAGTGAGCAGAGTTACACAGCTGGGGCTGATCGCATTACCAGGAGAGACACTGTCTGCATGGCCACAGAAATCCCGCAGTTGGTTGTTGAGGATGACTCCGGTCTTTGGGGAGTAGATCTTGGAGCCTAAGCTGTGGCAGGAGAGACAGATATGATAAAAAAAGCAGTAAGACTAACATGAGGTGGAGGCCGAGTCCTACAGGCGTGGCACACAAGGAGAGCGTGCATGTTATAAGGCCACCACTGGTTATTCCTCAGACGTATTACTACTGTTGATCGCTGCAGACATGAGGCCATCTCAAATCACATAAACAAACCACTTGCTTTCTGTGATTCGAGCACAATTTCAGAAGCTCATCAACACACTCTTGCAGGGTCTTATGCTCACACATGGGCACAGATGCTCACAAGCTCTCACACGCCCGTGCGTGCCCTCACACGCACACACAAGCTCTCACACACCCGTGCGTGCCCTCACACGCACACACAAGCTCTCACACACCCGTGCGTGCCCTCACACGCACACAGCAGCTCTCACACGCCCGTGCGTGCCCTCACACGCACACACAAGCTCTCACACGCCCGTGCGTGCCCTCACACGCACACAGCAGCTCTCACACGGTACACGTGCCCTCACATGTAGTTGATGGAGCTGGTGACAGACACCGCGGTGCCCTCCTCATCCAGCACCGATAGGTGAGTGGTGCCCATATGATCCCCAGAAGGCGTGGTGTTGTAGTAGGAGAGGTCATAAGTGCGGTTGCTGCTGATCATCAGCCGCACGCGATCTGCTAGCTCTTCTGTTGTCATCTGGAACGCATTCTGCCCATATCACAAGGGGGGGAACATCCCATCTCAGTCAGTGAAGCAACTGTATTAATTAATGCGACGTGTCGCTTCTGCACTTATGCATAAAAAATTCTTTGTTTTCATAATGAATTAATAAAAAAGAACTTAAGGTACAATTTGGACTAATTTGATTTAACAAGTTATATCATTTTTGCGACTTCCCAAATGTGAACCAGTGGAGTAAATTCCCAGTAGAGCAACATGGGCCCGTCAGAAAGTACTGGCAGCAGTACTATTATTCAAGGAGCCAGTTCAGCTCTGCCTTTACCCCTAAGTATTCCTCCAAATTCAAATACTTACTTACGATTAACCCAACCAACCAACCAGAGATACTTTAAGCTCACTTACCAACCCCCCCGACACAGACAGACAGACAGGCAAACAGACACAGACACAACAGACACACACAGCAGAATGTTTCCATGTGTGATGAGCTGTCGGAGGATCCTACTACACCCCCAGTCTCCGTGTGACACGGAACAGAAGGGGAGGTACAGGAAGAAGGAAGAAAGCAAGTCAAAATTCTGACATTCAACAACATAGAAAAACATAGAAAGGCCAGGGGTGTGTCTCCGCGGGAATTAATTCAGCCTGAAGGGGTGTCACTCAGTAAGTTTACATGCACACTAAGAAAATAGAATTGTGTTAGTTTGACTAAAACTGTACTTTTAAAGTACACATATTACTAAAATCGTACTAAATTGAATTTCTCTAAAAGTCGGACTAAGGCACCCAGATATTGTGATCGGGGGTCGATTTACTCCTGTGTGTATACGTTCAATCAGACTCAAACTGGCCTAGGCATTCTGAGCATGCTCCCCTCCCCCCCTCAAGCTCATCAAGCTCGTTTGGGGAGAACTTAACTAATAGCTCAGAGTTGTTAAAATTTTATCTAGCTGTGATTTAAAGGAACACAGTTCACAAATCGATTCCCTTCTCATACACGTATACTGGGACAAGGACAGTAGTCCAATTAAATGCTGTAGTTGAGCCTTAACCGTAGATCCACTTAGATGTGCATGTAAACGTACTTGACTGGCTGACAAACAGCACCAGGGCTGCTGACTGTACTCGCGCTTGGACACCTTAGGGCTGCTGACTGTACATGCGCTCGGGCACCTTAGGGCTGCTGACTGTACATGCGCTCGGGCACCTTAGGGCTGCTGACTGTACATGCGCTCGGGCACCTTAGGGCTTCATGAATGATTGATGTCCAGTCCAGGTTGTACCCCTGTGGCTCCTGTGACATACTCTGAATCTCATGTCTGAATTGCTTCTGATTGGATCAGCAGACAGATCTGACTTTGACTCTATTTAAGCAGTTCGTTGCAGAGATGTTGTCCAGCCCAGCACCTTCAGACCAGCTCACCTTGTCAGAAACAATGGTGGGGTCACGGATGTCACTAATCCTGCTATTGGCAAACTTGCATGCTTCGATATAACGGTGATAAGTCAAGGTCTTCTGCTTTCCAAGAATGGAGAATGAGTCAAGGTTGAATCCTGAAAGAATCAACTAAGTGAGGAAGAGCCTGTTCAGTCAGCATGCTACTATGATGTAATGGATCTTTGAGGGCAATGCTGCAGAGTACTGACCTTTCATTATGTTAAGGATGAAGCTGAGAAAAGCGCCGCGTGATGGCGGTGGAGGAAAGTACATCTTAAAATCTCCTACTTTGATTGACCATGGGTCTACTTCTTTTACTGTGTACGATTTCAGATCCTCCATGGACAAAATTCCACCTAAAATGCAATAGGGAAAATACAACTTTAAGCTACAATACCAGTCCACTACGAAAACTAAAGCTAAAGAAAATAAACACTACAGTTCTCATTCTCAGAGGCTAAGCGTGAAGCCAGGGCTGCTTGTTCCTAAGCAAACGCTGCACAGAGGTCTCAGGGTAAACTTGGGGGATGCGTCGAGTCAATGTGACGGCACGACTGTGGCACCTGCATCCCTCACATCCTGGATGAGATCCTTGGCAAGCGGTCCCGTGTAGAGAGCGCTCGCACCCTCTTTGGCGATGACCTCCAGCGTGTCTGCCAGCTTCTCAAACTTCACCGTTTCGCCCTCTTTCAGCAGGGTGTTGTTCTTATGGGAGAACAGCTTCCTAAAAAATTAACCAAACTGAGGCAACGACCTTGACTCGCAGGAGCTGCTTACTATTGGCTATGTCACAAATCAGTCACTGTGCTTTCAACAAATACCTGGTGCTCAAACGAAAAAATGGATTCTTTAACTCAAATATACCCATATTTCAGATATATTACATATGTTCTTTACTTAGAGGCACCAGACCTTTAAAGGATTTTGAGAATTAAAAAAAAATTCTATCACACCATTGTACCTTATAAATGTACATTAAATGACCCTATGTCCGTGCATGTCTTAGTTTGCCATAAAATGGGAGGTGTTATTCAGTTTCTCTCCAGGAAACTCCCAGCATCTTATAGTCCATCATCTCCCTGATTTCGCTAGTCAGACAATCGTCAGGTACTGCATGTTAGATTTCAGCAGGGCGGTAAGTGCAGCATTCAGCGTCATACCGTAGTGGTAACGTTTCTTCGAGTTCCCGGAACTCCTGGAAACGGCTCATGACAGGGGACAGGGGGACGCCCTGGCGGGCCAGCCGAATGGTAGGCTGGAACAGACTGGCCCAAGGAAGTCGCCCATAGAGCTTGTGGACCCGCTCATAGCCACGAAGCTCCCCTGGAATGCCGATCCACTGGCTGTCTGAGGGACAGGACAAAGGGACACTGGACAGAGGTGGTGGGGACAGATATGATGCCACATCTAAACTACAGTGGCAGGCTTACCTGAGATCTGCCTCATGACATGCTACATGAGAGGGAGCCTAACCCTAAACCTAACCTTCTTCAGGTAACAATTCTTGCAAAGTCTTATCAGGCTAATTTGAAAAAATACATTGTTTTATGGAACTCTGTGGACTTCAGGCTGATAACTTTGGGACATTTTCAGGGACGTATTAGATGAAGAGCCCTGAAAACTGGTGGTGGGCCCACAGGAGGGTGGAGCCATGTAACCCTTTTGGGCTATGCCCGACCAGGCTAAATAGATTTCGTTCCCAAAATCTAAGAGCAGCTACATTTATGAGTAGCTCTCAAACTTGCTGAAACTTGCAGGACTTGTTTTCACCAGTGAAGCAGAAATAATTAGTGCGTGAATGCTCCCATGTAAGATGCTTCCTGCTGGGGGCCCTCTGCTTCCTGGGATGAACTCCAGGCCCAGTGAGACTCCTTTGGGGGGGCTGTCATGTGTCATGGGAAAATTATTTAATTGTACACTGTGAAAAAATGGTCAAAAATTGAAATGAAATTGAGGATATTGAAGAACAAACATTAAAAACTAAACTGTCTAAAATGTTAAAATTATGCGTGTGTTATGCAAAGAAACAAGAAAAACTTGCATTCAAAACATATTCCAGAATTGTTTTCAAATCATGTTATTTATTGCTGTAACAGACATCATTCAATATGACACATAACAGCAGATGTCCCAGATAGGCAGGCAAATGGGGGCCCTTAGTTTCTACAAGTAGCCTTGCTGGTCATTCTCCACACAAGCATCTGTAAGATGCTGAAACTGTGCAAACTGCTGAAATACCCAATGCATTGAGGGAAAGAGTTTCACAATCAGGGTGTTTCTGTATGAAAAACTGCCACCAGACTTAATATGAGGCACACTATCATGCACTACATCGTTCAGAAGTTGAAGACTGGTGAAATCTTTACTTTGGAGGGAAGAAGGGGAAAAGGAAGGAACAATCCAAGGACAGACAGGTACATCACAGAGATGAGTCATGGAAAAACTAAAAGTTGTTTGCAACTCAAATTGTAAAACTAGTCAAGGAGGCCACTGGCATTCAGGTTTGCACAGTAACAATAAAGAACAGGCTGAATGAACATGGGCAGCTGTGAGGGAAAATTTGATTAGAGGGAATTTATTTTCATATAATGATGCAAGAGCGCCTGTGTGTTAGACAGCTAATACCCAAGAATGTACACTAAAGAAAATTAAGACTTAACCTTAGTGCAACAATTGAACCAGAACTTTGTGCTCATTAGAATTTGCAGAAATGCAGGCTAGAGAACAGAGGTGTGAGTTTGGAGCTTATCAGACAAAACAGGAACACCGTAAAGGAGCCACAGATAAGTGGGGGCTGCAAGCAGCTGGCCAGACCCACGAGACAGAGGGCATGTGAAGTGCATATGAGGATATAAAGTATATATGATACGTGCTTGCAAGATGCAAACTGTAAAAAGTAGATATGATAGAGTGCGTGTGCCCCACCCCAACTGGTTAAGATCTGGTTAACGAAAGGGGCGCAAACTATCTGTTAACCACTATAAAAGGTATGTTAACCAAAAAGCTCTTTGAGCATTACCATGGAGAGAGCAGTGGGATGGTTCCATCCTGAATTCAGAAATAAAACAACGACATACTCTGAAGCGCCGACTGAGTGTCATAAATTTCCACCGGATTGCATGGCAGGTTCCTTGGAAGCCATTCATAAGCAAAAAGAACACATTGAAACATCTAAAATTTGCCAGAGAAAATTGACAAGTCAATCAGCTTCTGGAAATAAATTGTTTGGTCTGATGAACCCAAATTCAACATGATTGGATCAGATGGTCGTCAGAGAGTGTGGCACAACTCAAAGGAAACATATAGCCCCCAATTCCCCAATACAACCATTGAGCATGGTTGGTTTGGGGTTGCACGGCAGCTTCTGGTCTCAGCAGTTTTATTGAAGGCATCACGCATTCTGAGGTGTATGAGGAGATCCTGTCTACCTAGATGATCCCGTCTGCTGCCAAACCGCTTGGGTGTCGCTACATTTTCCAACAAGATAAAAGTCTTTCTCAGCAAGAAGAAGGTGAAAGTATTTGAGAGACCCCCATAAAGTCCAGATCTCAATCCTACTGCACACCTCTGGGCTGAGATGGAGAGGAAATGCCCAGCAGACCTGCCATGCAAGAAACAGAACTTGAAAGACATGCTCCAGCGCACATGGGAGAGCCTCGACTCAGCCATCGGCAGCCGCCTTGCTGAAAGCTGCATGCTGTTATTGCGGCCAAAGGAGGGCTGACCAGACACTGAGCAGGACTGTGAGAAAACTCCAATGGCCAGGTGTACAAATAATTGCAAATAAAGGCAATAAATTATATCATTTGAAAACAATTCCAGAATATGTTTTGAGTAAAAGATTTTTATAGTTTCTTCACATAACACAAACATTTTAGACAGGTTTTAAAGTTTCTTCTTCAATACATTCATTTCATTTCCATTTTGAACATTTTTTCACAGCGAACAAATACTTTTTGTCTACACTGTATATCCATTTTGGCAGGGAGACAGAGTATCAAGCAGACACTGAGAGTGATTCGCACAAAGGATAGGCAGGGGATTTGTGCAGCGTGACAAACCGTAGGAAACAGCGAAGAAAAAAATGAATGCAGGTGACATCCAGAAATACCCTTCACGTGTGTGTCAGGCATGAAACGCAAAAGACAAGCAGGCAGACAGCCTGCCACATAACAGCCATGTGCAGTGTCAGGCTATGTCCACACCGGGGCTTCTCCTGATCTCCTCCTGCTTATGATGGACCCAGTGGGGTGTCACAGAGCTGGCAGGCATCCCCTAGGCCCCCCCAGCACAGTGCAGAGAATGGAGTGCATGAACAGCCCGACGGCAGAGAGCCAGACCCAGTCAGTCCGCAGGACACTCACGCTACCTGTCTTTCCCTTCAAGGGACATTCCTTCAGCAGGTCTGCTCTGGCCTCCACCGGGGTGGTTTCCCGGGCAACGATGACCCGAACCCGACCTGGAAAAATAAACATTCAAATGAGGAATAATCATATAGTTCTGGTTAAATATCTGCAATACCGATCATATATTGGGATAATATTGTCATATTACTGCTGTGCAAACAGCATACAAAATTAGACATAAAATCTTTGTGTTTTTTGCTTGTGCTCATTAAATGCAGTAGAAATATTTTACTAAATGGCAATATTATGTCTTATTGTCAATAAAACACAAAGGCATCATCTCTATGCTGGAAAAGAATTCTGGCTTTGCTAACCAAAGAAGTGTATTTTTTTTTTGTTCCTTATGAGGCCTGTGTTTTGCCGGATGCTGGTCTGTGATTGGCCTGTGTGTTTGTAATAGTGTGCAATCAGATGCCTGGGACTCTGCTACAGTGTCAGTCACTCACAGCCAATTGAGATTATTTCTGATAAAATGACCTACAAGGATGGAAAGCACAGAAATTCAGATGCTACCATTTTCCCTGCATAGTATCGGTGGAGTGATCCAAGCCAAGAAGAAAATTTCACACTGATCCTGGGGAGTTCAATTAGCAGAAAGGCAGGCAACATCTACACAGGCAGGCACAGATGTCATGGGGTTCTGTAATGCTTGGCACACAGTATGATGATCCTCCCTCTGTGTGGTCTGTCTTGGGTGACAGGAACCTTCACGACGTGTGTGGGTGCCCTCATGTGCCCATTGGTCCCAACATCGGGCATCTGTGACCCACATCATCTGCATGCCCCACACGCCTGGCAATTGCATGATACGACCAGCAGGCCTCATTCAGACTCACAATGCGACCCCTATCAAACTGTGGGTAATGCTGTCTCATGCCTCTAAGAGGCATCCTCTGTGTCTGGTGATTAGATGTGCCAGCTCCTTGCAAATAGAATCATTTACATGCCCATCGCTGGGCTGCATGTGTACCAAATTACATCCAAATCGGACCATTGCTTCTGGGTGCTTACCTGTTTTTGTTACCGACTGTATATACACAAAAAACAGACCTTGGAGTGGGTGGAGCTTCAGGGTCAGGAAAAGGGGGGGGCTTACCAATCTTCTCCCGCACAGTGAATATGGAGCCTCCTCCTAGGCCCATGCTCTGTGGATTAATGATGGAGGTGCAAAGTAGTGCTGCAATAGCGCCATCTACTGCCGAGCCCCCCTGCTGCAGAATGTCCCTGTCAGAGGAGAATGGCTCATTATCATGACTCTTGTCTTTAAACACACACACACACACACACCCAGGGTTTCATTACTGATAATACACTGTCAGGCTGGACCCTGTGACAGAGAACTCTGTTACGAAATTAAATTCAAAATGGTGAGCTGCGTCTCATGGGAGGGGGTTGTGGTTGATGATGTTTCAATGGTAACAGAGCAGATCTTGCAGTGTTAGTGCTAAATGTAGCAGAGAAGGCTTAGAGAACGCAAAGCGGAAGAGCTGGTTTCCCAGGTAATGGCAAGCGAGCCGCAGCATGGAGAGCGAGGGCACCTGCAGGGCGCGTTTCCTGACATTCTACTTGCAAGCCCTCTGGGGAACTGGAAAACACTGCTTCAGCCGGGAAAGGTCAGATTAAACTGCTGCATGGGTGCGAACTCACACAACGATAACTGCATGTTCAACAGGACGTGAAAAGGACGGGATTTTACATGCTAATGTATAAGACATTCATTCATTCATTCATTCATTCATTTTCCAAACGGCTTTATCCTATTGGGTCGTGGGGGGTCCAGAGCCTATCCTGGAAGCAATGGGCACGAGGCAGGGAACAACCCTGGACAGGGGGCCAGCCTATCGCAGTAAGACATTCATTTATATGGGACAAACCCTAATCCCAGTCACAACACCCCTAACCCCTACTCAGTCTACCCAAAAGTCTTTTGGCATTTTTAGCTTTTGATTGCAGTCAAAGATTTTCATAAATCTGAATTTCCCCTCGTCGGGCACCAAAAAATGGTCCCCACAACTTCAAAATAACAGCCTTTTATCACATTGTGGGGACATTTGGTCCCATAATGTAATGTATACTTGCACCACACACACACACACACACACACACACACACAGGCCAACTAAAAAGGAGCCATGGGTGATGTATGCACTGATTCACCTCCATGGAAGTGTCACAATTCAGGTGTGGCCTTCGATCTGCCTCCTCACTCTGGGTAGCCAGCTGACAGAGGGCTTGGCCAAAAGAAGCAGTCCAATGTACCCCTACTCTACCTGTATTTGTTGTCTGTTGTAAATTTTCCTTTATATGTTGCGTACATAAACTGTACAAATCAAGTCAAGTCAGTTGGGGCTTTACTGTCACACCAATGTTTCTCAGTAGACAGACTTCCCCAGACTGCGGGGCTTACATAGACAGACAGGACAGATAGGCCAGCGGATTAGTATGCAGAGCATCGTCACGAAAATGCAAGTAGACTATCACAGACGAGCTGTGCTGTAAATTTTGAATTTTCAACAAAAATTAAAATCAAAAAGTAAGGCGAATTCAATCCATGTTAGGGAAAGGTCTGAAACACAGGCATAAATACAAAAGTGTCTTTGTTGTTGTTCTGTGAGGTAACTTTTTGGCACTAGTTATTGTTAACAGGCAAAGCATGTCCTTACTGTAAATACAGGTTGCACAGGCAGAGTCTGTGAAACTTGGGATTAACTGCAACTGAAGGACAAATGCAGGAATGTTCTTTTCAAAGCAGCTTGTGTGAACAGGCCTAAGTGGGAAAAATCTTTCAGGGACCAAAAATACAGAAATTAGAACTTTTTGATAAAATGATAATCCTTTCTTTGCACAAGTACAGTAACACTGGAATGCTCCTCTTCGTCGGCCCCATCTTGGTCGCCAAGGCCTAGGGGTCACAGTGCAAGGTCCGCTAATGAGGGGCAGGGGGTTAAGGGTCTTGCTCAAGGGCCCACAGACAAGCGACTGTTCTGTTGAGGCAGGGGCTCGAACCGGTTACTTTCTGATCGCATTGCCGTACACAGATTTGCCAACCTTCACAAAATCAATGGGCTCAGTCAGCATGGCTACCATGACATTACAGTACTTCCGGGGCATGTGATCAGGGTTACAGCTGATTGGCCAGGCTTTCAAAATTGATTGGATCAGCAATGCAGATGACTAGCCAGTTGTCATCCATAAAATGCATTTGTGAAGTAGTAATAAGATCCATCAAATACTTTTTAACAACACATTCACGAGGGCAAATGCTGCCTGCTTTCACCCTTTCCTTTGATACCACTAAGTTGTGTTGCTTCAGTTTTACAGTGATCTGTCTCAAAATTCCAGTTGCAGACCTTCACCCATACAATGTTTCTGCAAATTTGATATGTCAAAAGATCTGTCAAATATTTTTGAGTGCTAATAATGTGTCTACAGCGGAGGGTGATAGTCATTAAAAGAAACATAAAAAAGCAGCATTTCTCCAAGGTCCGATATTTAAACTTCAACAATATTCAAAGTTAGCAGTACTACAGCTGAAGACATAGCTGCTAAAATGATGGAGGTGACTGCACTGTACGATCACCCGTTTTCCATAGTGGACGACGAGAGTTTCCCTCATCTCATTCACCACTTACAGTATAAAGGTGTCAAAGCACCAGCATGCAACATGATTATAATTCATCGTTAAATCTGGCCTGCAAATCAAGTTTTTTATTCCACAGAAAAAATCACAGTAAAACAATACATCGAAGTGCGATTCTGATCCAGCAGGCTCAGCATGTTTACCTGCCGGCACCGCCCGCCCCCCCCCCCCCGCCAGGTTGTGATCCCCTTCATGTGTTTCATTCTTCTGTACATTAGAGTGGTTGGCCTTAAGGCAATTTTACACTAGCATGTTCTCCCCATTTTAAATTATTATTATTGTAATTACTATTATGCTCTGAGATTCTTCTTTCTTTATCTTCCATTAATAGTGTGTAATTAATTTTTCATTGCACTATTGGATCACTTTTTCCAGTGAATTTAGGCTCTTAAATTAATTGAATAATTAAAGAGAATCATTTCCTCGGAAATGGTTTTTGAGTCGAACCACCTCGGGGCCCAATGATTTATACCCCTTCTCCACCTTCCAGAAATGCCTCAAGAGGAGCCATTGCCTTCATGGGCTGCGACCCGCAGCGTGCGCTGGGGCTGTTTGCAGGCGTGGGTGAAGGAGCGAAGGTTAGCACCTCCAAGTTGGACTCCAATGGTTGGGCTGTCCCCTGCTGGTTTGGGATGAATTACTGCCTCAAGCAATGGCGTTGAAGAATGTCAGGGTCTTGTTCGCAACTGAGGGAAGAATAGAGTGGGAGACCAACAAGCCTGGGAATGCCTTGTATTCCCCTGGAGGGGCTGGAGGTGGCAGCCGGGGAGAGAGGGGTCTGGGCATCTCTGCTTAGACTGCTGCCCCCGCAACCCAACCCTAGATAAGTGGCGGAGAATAAATGGATGGATGGATGGATGGTTCTGACTTTGCTGGAAGTAGTTGTGTAACTCCTGCTCAGATACTTGCAGTTGTACCTGGGCGTCCATCATAAGGCCTAGTGGCACTTAATCTCACTCCTCACGGCACATATGTCTGTAATGTGCTGTTTTCCTCACTTGAATGTCGCTTTGAACAAAGGTGTCTGCCAGACGAAAATAAATGAACTCTCTCACTGGCACTTTATCATATTAAAGATGGATCTGCATAATCACAGGCAGCTCAGCTACAATAAGGCACCTGCCTGAAGCGGCGCTTTCAGGCGAGCCAGCATGTTGCGCAGACTTGGTCTTCCTAGATGGTGCCTATAAAGTGATTTAATCACTGTAATAATGCCAAAGCAGCACAGTGCAGAGGACACACAAGCTGGGATAGAGGTACTGAAGTAGAAGCTGACATATCATTACTCGCTGTGTAGGTTACAGCTGATAACCTGTTTCTAGTCAAGCCTTTAGTTTGCGATAACTTCAGGGGCAGGGGGTGTCACACCTAGAGACTGAGGGGCGCTCTCAGCTTTTTTGGGTGTTTGTTTTATTGTATTGATAGTTATTTTGTATCATGCAATTGTATTGCAAATGCAGCGAAGCTCATTCTCAATACTTAAATGCGTACCCAGATTAAATGTCTTATATTACTCCCACCCCATCCACTACTAGTATGCGCTGCAAAAATTAACTGATTCCATTTGAGTTGCATCCCCTTTGAAAGAGAGCATGTGTTGCTGAGTCACCTGACCTGTCCAAACACTCACAAAGAGTCAGTAATCCTCTCTGCACTAAACACTCACAAAGAGTCAGTCATCCTCTCTGCACTAAACACTCACAAAGAGTCAGTCATCCTCTCTGCACTAAACACTCACAAAGAGTCAGTCATCCTCTCTGCCTAAAAACACTGATGTGATTAAAAAATAGGCTGATGGCTGCGTATGAAAGGTAGACCACTTAGATCAGGGGTGTCCAGAGCCCTGCATATTTTTGGGTTTCCCCTCATTTAACGCACCTGATTCTACTCCCTGTGCTAATTACTAGGGATAGGCCGATCCACATTTTTTCAGTTCCGATCTGATTCCAATACAAGAGCTCTTTTTACTTTGTTATAGTTTATATATAAATTTTTAAAGCTAGTAAATACAGATGGAAAAATGAATGACAAAAAATATTTAATTAGGCTACTACAACCATGCATAATGTACTGTTCCACCTCATTTGTACGTCTTGTTTTAAGCATTTTTGATGTATTTGCAGTTCAATATGAACATCTTCAAAGCAAGTGTATATAAGTGGCGAATGCTAAAAATTTTAACGCAATTTTTTCAGCGCAGTTATACTTTGTTGTGATGGCAGCCCCTCTTGTCGCACAAGCTGCAGCGAGTTCGCAAGACAGTCCAAGTTAGCGACTCCCAAATCATTCATTGCTTTTTTTGTCTCGTACAGTTGCGTTAGGTTTGTTAAGTGAGATTGTCCATTAAACGCTATTCCCACCTCTCAAAACTTTATTTTACGAAGATTGCAAATCGCTGTGCTACTGGTTTCTGTAAAAAGGTCGTCACGTCTCATCTTACGCTCCTCGTACTGCGAAGGGTATGCGCATGACGTCGCAGCAGGTGGAAGGCACTGTACTCACACCCACTGAGTAGAAAAAAAGACTGAGGGGCAGCGTTAGCGTTCGATTTGAATGCAGCAAAAACACACATAAAATGGGAAAGAGCTGTCACGCAATTGATTGCCAAAAACTAAATAAGCAAGTATAAGACGTGGATTGGTCAAGCATGGCCGATACCTGATCCGTCAAATAGGTCTGTATCGGTGCCGATACTGATCCGAATATCGGATCAGTGCATCTCTACTAATTACCACACAGCTCTTAAGCTGAATCATTTGTGGTGTAACAGGAAAAAACTAAGCTACACAGGACTCCGCCCCCCCCCCCCCAGAATGGACTTTAAAACCCATGACTTATGCCTTGTCCACACGTACACGGATATTTTTTTAAATTGTGTTTTTCCTTCTCCGCTTTTAAAAAAATCCCCGTCTACATGAATATTGTCTTCTAAAATATTTCCGTCCACATGAAACCGCTAAGATGCGCTGTCAAGAGCCAAACCAACAGGCGGCATTATAACTCTAACCGTACTGCCATGTTAGCCAGTCAGAAGCCTAATTGCCAGTCCTTTGTTGATCAATATAATATGAGAGTGACTCAACATTTATCTGTACACAAGTAAGAAGTCCTGTCAGCAAGGTTAGCACAAGCACTATTTCGGCTAAGTCCGCAATTGCTCAAACTCACCTAATGTATACGACAAACAGCGCACGCTCTGACGTTAAACAAAGTGGACAACGGTGCACAATGTGATGTTTTGAGCCAAAAACATGAAAACGCATCTTCTTGGGGACGTGTTAAAAATAAAAAAAACCTTCGCTACACAACTATTCGCAGGTGGTTGTGAACTCTGGAGAAGTTTGCCTGATGAGAGATACAGCACACAGTTATGCTATCAATTCAGAAATCCCATGCATGTTGTTTTTCATTTTGCCTTTGGCATATCGATGTGTGCCCCCTCAAAAACGGGGATGCCTGACACCCCTGGGGGGAAGAATCACAGTGGACAGCGGGACCAAAATTTGCAGTCAATTTATGATGCATGTTGATGGGTCACCAGCAGAGAGAGAAGTGCAAAGTTAACACTGTCATTTGTTCAGCTTGAGTGGCCTAGAATATATCAGCCATTAGCAAGACTAATCATAACAGGAAGCACAAAATTGTTGCAGTGACTTTCTAAGATGGTTAGATTTATTAAAGGTAAATAACCACTAAGAAAGAATGCAAACATACCACAAAACATATTATGTTTTAAGGTCCCTTCACAGAACATCCCTCCATTTCCTGAAACCACTTGTCCTATTGAGGGTTGTGAGAAGAAGCAACAGTGCTAACAACTGCACCACCATGCATCCCATCACAAAACATCACGCCAGGAATTTCACAGTGTCATTAGGATTAAAGCACTGAAGCACGTCTGCAAATGTGGGACAGAAAAAGACAAAAAATCGCTAGCAAAGGCAAAAGGAACCTGCCGTTTGAAAACAGAGCCAGAACGTTCTGGTAACTGGAAATAGTGCAAGCACCGGCACGACACGCTACCTGTCACTGCAATGGTTTTGTCCTCAGATTTGGGGAACAAAGATGCCGGTGCAGCATGTGTATAAATACTCCTTTGTTTAGCGGCATTTTCCTGCTAGCCGGAAGCGCGGCACAATAGGGTCCTCCAGGGAAATGGGGTGCAGTGGACGTGTCATGTTCATCTCGGGGACACTGGCCTTCCTCTGTCCCCTGAAGAGACACGTTCTCGCAAAAATTCAGGAGCTGCAGCTACACAGAGTAGTTCGATTGGCCTGAAGAAGCAGTTGTTTTATTCAACAAGCAACAACATCAGGAAGGAAGCTGTCAGCAATACACCGACAGCAGGAGCAGATGCTCATCACGCAGCTCTGGGAAACGTCATTCTGAGATGATTGAATCATAACCCAAATCTGTTTTAGGGTGGCACAGGAGAGCATGCAGAGGCAGGGCCACAGCAGCAATAAAGAATGCTGATTGGCCCTTAACCCTGTCACTCACACATTCAAGACATATCATTGGTTGATATGGTTTGCCCATCAATATAAATTATAGCCCCTCTTACAACACCCATCTTCAAAAAAAATTCAAGAATTTCTCTTGCGATGGAGTAACTGAATTGAGAGCCCCCTTTAAAAGGGACCCCATCCATTTGGCACAGTATTAAGCTGCCGCATGGGCACTTCTGTGGACCCCACTGCTTGCAGTGATTTTTCACGTGTTTGTGGGACGTGCTAATGCAGGGAGTCCTACGGAGTATAAACACGTTTAAAACAAACAAACCCCACTAAATTTTACACAGTGGCTCACTGTGTTTGAATTTCAGAGGCTGCATTCTTCTAGGTTGCATTCGCAGACTGAATGCGTCACAGCGACGCAACAAGACTGTCCCATTTCGAAGGCTCCTTCAAGTGCAGTCTAGAAATTCTAGAAATTTGGATAGTGCTGCACGTTTCCATGTTTGGACAAAGGCACGAAAGCAAGACAGGAAGAATCCAAGGCGTGTGCTATTCCGAAACTGATTTGGCTGACAAAACTTTAGATGCATGTATACGCCATAGAACCACAAGTGACAGAATGTGCACTGATGCACGATACTAACAATCTCTTCATAAAGGCAGATCATGGAGACATTTCAATTGTTTATGATCTAGTATCATATCACATATGATCAAATCGCACACCAATGTAAAGCCGTGCTGGGAGGCTTCCCGGGGGTGGGGGGACATTTCCGGGCCATTTGAACTGCCCTGTACTCCCTTTCCAATTTCAAATAATTTTCAATTAAGTGCACTAATGGTACAAGCCCACTTTTGGTGAAACTGCATTTGACAATGGACGTCAAAGTGAAAAGAACGGAGAAAAGCAAGGATAAAGCGAAAATGCGCTGGTGAAATACACAGTGGAATTCAGAAAAATTCAGTTTTATTTAGAACAGGTGAGGAAAAGTTGCAGCCCATCACTTTTACTACACTGCGCTGGGTCAGGATTTCAGTAGCAGAGGCGGCAGCAAAATAGCCTGGAAGTGAGAAGAGGTGAGTGGCTCAGAGGGGCGTCATATGGCCTAAAAGACACTGGGTTTCTGTGCTGTTCCCAAGGGAATTTAGCATTACGACATGCCAACTGTTAATGTGGCTCACGAAACAACCGGCAAAAACAGCTCCTGTCCAGGGACACGGACAACCATGAATAATCATGTCTACAGAAACACATTCTTACGTCTTTGGACACTGATGGGGAGAACAATGACAAAGCAGAGAACAGGGACTTCATAAGGACGCTACTCTTGTTTTGTTAAGCAGATATTATCTTTCATATCCTTAAGAGAGCACATTTACCACTAAGTGTTATTTCAGTCGATTTAGAAATTGTGTAATTTCTAACAAAACATGCTGGAATTTCCTGTCAAGTGGGCCCCAGTTTCATATTTTGTCCTTGACTGTCACCGACCCTCACAAGACCGGTGTTCTGTCAAGTTGAGCTACTTTGCCGAGTTAGGATACCGTAGTGCTAATCGATAGCCCTAACCCTAACCTTAACCCAACCCCAAAACCCCTTACTCTAACCCTAACCCAAACCCCTAAAACCTAACCCTAACCCCCAAACGGTGGAACTGCACATGTGCAAAAAGACCCGATAGTACTTCTCGATAGGTAGCTCAACTCGTCAGAACACCGGCCCAACGGGAAATTACAGGAAATTTCCACGCCTGGAATTGGCACTAACCCGAACAGAAACCCACCCGTTCGAGCTCTCAACACTTCCTGCAAAAGTGAACTAGATAGATAGATAGATAGATAGATAGATAGATAGATAGATAGATAGATAGATATAAGTTGCAATTATTATTATTATAAATAAATTGCGCGTTTTAAATATTTACTATTTTCAAATTTTCATTCCAGATGATTTAATTTATTTTTAATGACTAAAGCTCTGCGTTCACCGGTATGTATTTCTAGTTCACAATTCATTAAGCAATCTAAAACCTTTTGTTTGCAGGCACTAGTTTGTATTTCAACCAGGCTTGGAGGTGCTTCATCATCATCTCACACCGTGATTTACCCAATCTTAGTTAAAAAAAAAAAAGTTTCAGCTAATTTAGAAAAAGTAGCTGATTAAACACGCTGTTGTCTAGCAAACGTCTGCATCTGAAAGCTTTGAGTTATTAACTGCGTCTATATATAATATGTCGTTCATGTTCTGCAAACCAATAGTACCAAGGCTATTCAAATCCACATTGTCACGCAAACCTTGTTCAGGAGACTTAAAGCGATGTTCACCAATAGACCACACAAAGCAGCACTTATTTACAGGCTGCCTTTTACTTTGCCTACATATTTTGGGTGACTGGAAGGTCTCACCTGCCGATGTTCGAGCAAGTCCGGGAGTCGGCGGCCACGGCGCCGTGCTTGAAAAGCCCCGCCGAGCAGCTCTGGCGACCGAGGAGCGAAACGCAGAGAATCACGACAGCGATGAGCGTCAGCAGCGCCAGGGAGACGCAGAGGCAGCGCCGGCGCTGAGGTCCGGCCATGGCTCGGGCTTCGGGGTGCGACCTTATGGTGACGGCAGAGAGTGCTGGGAGATCCACTCCACCGATTGTCACCTGAAAGGTGAGACCGGTTTCCAAAATGTCACTTTGTCACCAGAGGTAGGATGATTCACTTTACCCTAAACCCAACCACGGGACAGAATAAAATGTTCCTTTTTGGTGGTATCGATTAGATGGTCATTTAGAAGTATTTCATTTAGCAGAAGCTTTACCAATTAAATAATTGATCAGACTAAATAATATAATTAATAGTTTAACCAATCAGTTAAATTAACCAGCTTGCAGCGAAACAGAAAAAGCATGACTGATCTACATGTTGCTAAAGTTAATGTCCTCCACACCTTCAATCTGCTAAAAATCCCACGAAACAGTTGAAAGTTTCCTTCAAAATGGGACTTAAAATCTGCTATCCTTCAGCAAATTCTGCCCTGCTTTCGGCTTCATGTACGCCCAGCAGTCTTAAAACTAATTTCCTACGATTCTACTGAAAAAGCGGCCGGAATATGGTTAGATGGATTTATCTAGTATCTAGTACAGAAAGTGCAGACACACAAGTGAAATTGTATAAAATTGCGATCTTCCGCATGCATAAGGCAGGCTGCCACACGAGTCTGCGATTTGAGGTCGTGCGTGAGAAACAGCGCGACTTTGTAAACATTTTTTCGTGTAGATCTGTCTTAGACAATTTCAGCTTCTCTTGATTTCACAACGAACCTTGTTTGTTTTCTCAAGAGCGGCACATTCTGTGTTTCATCTCTCCGCATTTTGTCATGCTCTCGCTAAGTGTACACCAGTAAATGAACTGCAGAGTGCAGATCTGGTAGGGATGGTTGTCATTCATACAAATCCCAATGATAAGTATTAGGAGACGCAGAGGCGAGCGTGATCACTCCACTACTCAGCCATTTCACAACGCTGCTCCTCATCTACCAGCCGAACCTCAGATTACTTAAAATTCCGTTATTATTGTGTAATATATATGGTATGTGGGCGCCTTTAAGCACTTGTTTATTTAAGCGTTAGAGATCTGTGTATTAGGTAACTTTCTCTTAAATACTAAAATATTTAAAAATATTGAGAGTCTGTTAAAAGCCTGTTTGTTAAACGGTTAAACAGAATGCATGTCAGATTGTATTGCAGGTTAGTAGGGCGACCATACTTGGTTATATCTGTAGTAGAAACAAATTAAGTATGAAAGTCTATCTTCAGTTCGCATTAAGAAGTTGAACTTTTCTCCGAAAAATTTAAACACGCCGTTAACAAGTAACCTCACTGATAACTTGACAGCACTGACATCTGGTGGCGTGTTAGCGTCAATGAAGCGCATCAGGAGCTCGGAAGCACACCTGTATGGACGGCCAGAAGAGACAAAACGTGTTGGCTTTATTCGCATTTTAACACCCTTAAAAGTGACGTGTTAACGCGCAGCTTTTGTACGTGTTAAACCGTAATAACGTGTAAACACCTTAAGCGTGTGTCCTTTAGGCCTTCCAGAGATGTGGGCAGTGTGAAATAGGACGTACCTGTCTACTTCACCACTGCATCATCAAGACGAACACAACGTAGGAGCCACACCTCTCCAGGGAAGTGTTCAGACCTTTCTGTAAGCCAGTGTCTTTTCTATGTTGGGAGTATGTCACAACAGCGTGGTCTCTGCATGCTGTCTACATTACTGCCTAAATATTTACTACTCATTCATACTAGATAAAGCATTTCAAAGGATGTGGTGAGGTTGTGCCTAATTCTGCATTGACACAGTCACACTCACACTTAAACAATGTCTTCCATCTACAGAATACAGAGCAAAATAATGTGAAAACTGTCGCTCCTTTCTTGTATTATTATGACTACAATTTTCTAAATCAACCAACTAAAGATAAGTCTAAAGTTTACACTAACTGACTATTAAATACGTGTCACATGGAGCCTTCAGGAAGTCCAGTATCTCTTTTGCAGACAGACGCAGGACTTTCTGATTTTGATGTGTTAACATGCACATTTTGTACATGTTAATACACAATAAGGTGACATCCTAAGCCTGTTTTCCCACTCATACTAGCTGCTACGCTCCCTTTCAAGCCAGAGCCCAACATTATTCAAATCCCTTGCCCCCCCCACCCTATCCCAGCTATGCTATAAAACATATAGTTGATTCATTTAATCAGAAAAAAATAGCCATATAATGTATACAATGTGGAAAAGGTGTCAGAATATCAAATCGATTCTTTGCATTTTTTTCTTTTGCTTAACAGGATTGGTATTACATAACTGAAAATAAACCGTCTATGATCACATTATTAGTGGACAAGATGCCATTCCATGACAGAACATGCACAGCATTTTTTTGGGACATCAGGTCACCTAACTGCTCATTTCTGGATAGCAGGAGGAACCAAGAAAAAACAGATGGAGGCAGAACTGTGGTCTGAATTAAGTAAATTGCCCTGGGGCCATGAAGCTTCAGTACCACCACATCATCATCCCACATAAATGATGCTAATTAATGTGATATTAATGAATAAGTGTTCATGAGATGAGGATAAAGGAACACTGTGTCTTATTGTGACATATATTTCTGAATACGTGAAGGTTTGTGAATTGTATGATCAGCTCTTAAGATATCATCTTGTCTTCATCTTAATAATAAGTAGATGCTGTCAGCACCTCTTCCGGTGTTGCCCAGTGCTCCTGCTCCTGGCTTTACCCAGTGCTCCCTCTCCCAAGATTACCCAGTGCTCCCACTCACATGTTTGCCCAGTGCTCCCTCTCCCAAGATTACCCAGTGCTCCCACTCACATGTTTCCCCAGTGCTCCCTCTCCCAAGATTACCCAGTGCTCCCACACACATGTTGATGATAGGGGTCTGTGAGGGTGGTGGGGGTCTCAGAAAGAGGGGGGTCTGAGGACGATGGAGGTCAGTGAGGGTGATAGGGGTCTCTGAGGGTGGTGTGGGGTCACTGAGGGTGGTGGGGAGTCTCTGAAAAAGAGAGGGGTCTCTGAGGATGATGGGATTTCTGAATTAAATTTCTGAATTTAAGCATGTGCTATATGAAGGCAGAGACTGACAAGAACTAGACAAAATCCCTACCTGAAAGTGACCCTTGTGCAATTCATGTGTAATACTTGTGTAATTCAGTCTTCAGTAATTCATGATTCTTCAGTGTGGGATCTCAGAAAGTCTGGATCATATGCCTGGAAGCACAGAGCGCATGAGAGAAGACACACTCAGGGAGAATATGCGAACCCCACAGACACTCAGGGAGAACATGCGAACCCCACAGACACTCAGGGAGAACATGCGAACCCCACACACACTCAGGGAGAACATGCGAAGCCCACACACACTCAGGGAGAACATGCGAAGCCCACACACACTCAGGGAGAACATGCGAACCCCACACACACACAGGGAGAACATGCGAATCCCACAGACAGAGTGGCAGACAGGAAGCACAGCCCTGAAGGTTACAGCCCTGAAGGTTCATGCTAACAACGCTGCATCCTAAGCCACCCTGCTACCCAAATATCCCTGATTTTCAGGCTTGGGTCACAAGCAGCCACCTCTGATGTATGTTATACATATGAAATGTAAAACATTAAATTGATTGCATCACATGATTAAAAGGTGCTGCTGCAGTGGAAACCTTGTATGGCTGGCGTGGGCTATGAGTGAGACTTCCTCTGCTAGAGTAGCTGTCAGGTCTAACTGGTTACAGCTGGTTCCACCTTATTTATAAGCTTAAAAGGGTCAGTTCTACACAGCAGTGGCAGCTGCTATGGGCTGCTGGTGATAAATGCACAACATGTTTAAAGGAAGTTTATTAAAAGGCTTTTCCATATCAGAATGCTTTATAAATACAGTAAATACTTTGTGAATTATATTTTTCGCATTTGCTTTTACATTCCTTGTTTAGAATTGATTGTTTACATCTTGCCACAGCAAACAGGCAGTTTACATCAGACAGGACATGCATGTAGGTGTTATGAAGGAGAATGACCTGGTTTCTGAGGTCACATGCTCTGTCGGTCACCCCGAAAGCTGCCAGCGCTCTGTCTCCCTCGCAGTAGCACGTCTGCAGCTACAGTTACATTTGCATTTAACGGTGGGGTGTGGATGGGACTGGCAAAGCCTGCAGGGAATTTGCTCCGACTTCATTCTGTCTGTGGCCCAGCCTGGCAGACACCACGCGGCGCCTCTGCAGTTTTTGGAGATGATGCCAGCGGTACGAGAGAACAGTGCTGCCCGCCCTCTCCCCAGCACTGGGTTTGAGTTTACACTAAGCATGTAGGTGTGCCCTCCCCCGCTCGGAGCCCGCCGCTGCCGGCGCACTTACATAATGGCAGATGTTTAGCAGTCGTCTTTCCAGTAAATGTGGAATATAAACGGCAATGTGGGGGGGGGGGTTGGTTAAAAAACAAGCAAAGAGAACTGAACTGGCATTTAGGAAACAGAAGAGCCCATGAGGAGCTACACTGCAGGGAAAGAAAACAGTGATGCTGTGAGCACAGCTGCATGCAGGGGTCAGCGGTAGTGAGTCTCTGCAGACACACTGAGCTTCTCTCTGCAGACGGCCCGCTCCCTCGGTAGTGGGTCTCTGCAGACACACTGAGCTTCTCTCTGCAGACGGCCCGCTCCCTCGGTAGTGGGTCTCTGCAGACACACTGAGCTTCTCTCTGCAGACGGCCCGCTCCCTCGGTAGTGAGTCTCTGCAGACACACTGAGCTTCTCTCTGCAGACGGACCCTGCCTCATAAAAACTCTCAGTACTCTGGCAGTATTGGTAAGGACATCTCCAAATCTATACCCCTGTGTCTTAGTCAAAAATGAAACTTGACATCAAATAGTATAGATTTGCATTTAATTGCTTACGTGGCATTTTAATCCAAGTAATGTGTTTTACACATTTTTTCCTGCTGAAGCAGCTCATATCAAGTGCATTTCAAGGGTACAACAGCAGGGCCACCATCAAGTCTAGAATGAAGCCTGTGGTGTCAGTAGCGTGACGTGACAATGCAATGAGTCACAGGTCATAGGTCACAGGAAAACCTGTAGGGGCTCCTTGTGTTGGGTGAATAGATGATGGATCATTCAGCAGGCTGGACCTAAGCACCAAGCAAACCCCAGCATCTCTCAGCCAGCTGTGAGTAGCAGCAACCTAATGCATGTCTGTTACCGCAGCTGCTCTGAGGGGGAGGGGGAGGCACTCGGACTCCCTGGGCGGACGTCTCCAGAGCGCAGGGAGCAGCGTCGCGGCACATCTGCTCAGATCCAGACTTAAATGGAAATGCCCAATGCTTCTGGGAGGCAAAGTGGTGGGGGGGGCTCTCTGATTCAAGTGGGAGGATTTGGCAAAGCTAGTGTATATGCAGAAGTTAAAGAACAGCTTGGCGGAAGCAACTGTCCCAAGCAGCACTGCAGAGCCCATCTGCAAATGAAAGTGCTTCGAGACACAGTACAGCTGCTCAGCGACGAGGGTGTTTGAAACGCCAGAGACTTTTTAGAAGAAAAACTTGCACAGTATCTCACTCCACTGAGAATAGTCCATCGACACGTAACTAACTTTTCATTTCAGTTATGAAATGTTCTGGAATTTTTCAAGAGTTCTGTGGTGCCTTTGTGGATGAGCTGAAATGGCCTGGTGCCACGTGTTGATGGTACAGCTGTGAAGGAGCTGACGTAATCCAGGGGACTGATTCTCTAGAAGTTTATGTTTTATAGGAGAAACCTGCAGTTCAGTTCTGCAGTGAGTTTGTGGTGCGGTGTCTAGAGATGAGAGACATCATCATCAGAAATGTTGCAGGTTTAGGTTTGTCACCGAGGTGGAGATGTCAGAGAGGCAGACATACAGTACAGTAAGGTGAAGGGGAAGCCATTCTGTGGCAAGAAGATCGGTAGAGCTTTCAGGATGAGAGGAAGGCAGGAGGGACTGAGTTGTAGTTTTGAAGGACCATGTGGAGAGCAGTGGGCGTAGGAGGGGGAGGAGGACGGGTGGAGTGCAGAGAGATGGAGGCGGTGGTTGAAGATGTGGAGAGGTGTAACTGTGAGGTTGTGGCACCGTAGGTTCTTGTGAAGGCCAAGTCTAAGGTGTTCTCAGTCACCAGACACAAGGAGGTGGAGGCAGGAGATGGATGACGCTGAAAGTGCTCAGGGGGTTATAGGTGGCGTGAATTCTGGACGAGCTTGGCAGTATGTGCAGCTTATCTCCAAGCAGCTGAGTGGACCAGGTGGGTGATGAACAGTAATTATATTGAGGTTAGTGGGATTCGGGATATTTATAGCATGAAAGAAATGGAGAGGGCTGTGTGTGTCCGTGCCAGGAAGTGAGCAAAGACACAGCCCAGCACGATGAGCGGAGCCCAGCATGTCGGCAGCGCAGAATGTGGGGTGATTCACAGCTCGGTGAGGAGCAAGACGTGGAAAGACCGGTGGGAGATGAGGGAAAGAGTGAAAGCAACTCTCCTGATTGTAGCAATACTGCCGGGGGCAAAAGCAGAAGGTGAAGGGGCTTGGTGAAGTGCGGCAGGAGCAACTGCTGAAGGCTAAAGTCATATTTGCAGTTAAACAAACAGCTCCATCAGCGCACTGCTGCAGGGAGACTGAGCCTTAGCACCAAAAATACGCTGGTAACAGCTTGACAGTTGGATTTGGGATATAGTGCCATTGAATGCGCGCTTGATTATCTTCATGGCCTCACTCTCGTTACTGGAAGAAGCTGTCGCTGCTGTTATGTGCGCGACGGGTGTCGTGGGACCGCTCTAGAAGGATCACCGTCTGTGCCCGAGGGAGCTCAACATCCTGCTTCATCTGCAGACGGGCCTCGAGCCAGATATGCAGATCTTTGATATAGCAAAGGAATGTGCTATGATCACCACCTTGATTTTGGCATCATTTTTAATAGCTGAACACAGCTGCCAATAGTTATGTACAGGGGAGCAGTAGGGGCATGGACACCCAGCGGATTCAGGGGGCCGACACTTGACAGGGGGCCCTTGAATACATAAATTATATGAAAAAGCGGGCAGGGGGACAAGTTGCCATTTTGTCAGGGGACTCAGAATTTCTAGGTACGCCGCTGGTTGTGTCTCCAAAAGCCCTGTGGTAAATGCCGTTTCACTGTTGTTAAAGAGGACCCTTCTGTGTCATACTGGCAAACTTTAAGAACGACGGAGGAGAGGACAGATACTTGTTACGGTACTCCAGAATGACTGGGCCTTCGACCCCAGATTTTCCTCCTCAGGGCCCATTGCTTAGCCCAGGCACAGTGTGTGGCTCAGTGGGTAAGGACGCTGTGCCCGTGATAGAGAGACTGCTGGTTCATATTCCATGGTTGGCACAGTGAAGTCACTGTCGGGCCCTTGACCCCCAGTGGTTACAGGGGCTGGCTGACCCTGCTATCTGTACATAAACCTGTCTGCTAAATAAATAAACTGCAAATATTACCCAGCTAAGCAGTGCAGGTGGTGGCCAGGAACAGAAAAGAGCTGGATTAGTGAGAACTGGGGCTGAATCCACTGTGTTATGGGACATTGCCATCAGGGAAATAGTATTTTCATGCATCAACATATTTAATAGACACCTTTGTCCAAACCAACTCAAATTATACTGAAAATGTTGCAGCTGAAAGATTCAAAAAAGTCTGATCAAAATTCATCTGTGGTGATATTTTATGTTCAAAGGTTGTATTTTGGTTTGGCTTTTACTGAACATAAACCGAGAGCTTTGTTGGACAACAATAATAATCATTTATTTGTTCTTGTTGTTCATATGACAAGCATAGGTCTGCAAGGCTCTCAAGTTTCATCAAATGTTTGGAGTGAGATTACATTAGGAGCGAAACGTCTGTCTCACGGTCAATACGTGATACTTGACGGCCCTGCCTGTCGCATTCATCCGATCTCGCTCTTACATTTTCATCTATTCTGCACTCCATCTTTATGCGCATCCATGCAATAATGTGCTTGCGGCGGGATCACACATAACTTATTTTGTAATTTACCCAGAAATAACAAATGCTATTTTCCAATTGGTTGGTATTGGTGGCTATTAACTCTGTATAATTTGATAGTTATATATTTAGCGTAAAACTTCACTCCGCATGCCTGCACGTCGTTCATTAATTCTGGGGGGGGGGGGGGGGACACCTTGATGGACATTACCCTGTACTTCTCAGTGTATGAGATAGAAAGTGTAGCGTGAGAGCATGTAAACTGGTTGAAATCCACGTCTCTCAAGGTCAACGCATGAGACTTGAGAGCCATGCATGTGTTTGCATCACTGGCTGAATCCACCTGCCTTTTGTAAGTGCTCCACAGTCATATGAGTATGATGGACAGGTGTGTTGAAATGTATCATGGGAGCCATGCAAACCACACAAAGGCACTCAGAGCACATGAATCCATGGCTCCTGTTGGGTGGCTTGTATGGGAAACAGAGCAAGCCCCGCCCACTCCGCTGGTGCAGCCCCTCCCAGGCCGCCTGTTTACTCGGAGTGGCGCCCCGTCACTCGCAGCTCCCTGCATGCTTTGCGCGCGCGGGCGGAAGTTCCTGCATCACGCTCAGTGGAGTGCATTGGGGGAGATGCAGTTCGCCAGCGGATGGATCTAGCGCCTCCGATCACCTGTTACTCTGTGAAAAGCCGCGCATCCACAGACCACAGCGATTACTTTCAGCGACTTGCTGCTCAGCATTAATTCCCTCAACGGAGTTCTCTTGTCACGCTTCTGCTAACGACGCCCGGAGCCTCCAGCTGTCCGTAAGGATCAGTAAGAAGTATATTTATCGAGAGCAGTGAGTAGGGGAGCGTGTATGAGGTGCGCGGTGAGATACGCGCACTTTGCGCCCGTTTGCGCGGCGCCCCAGCCTCTGTCCAGGTAGGCGGCTCTGATTGACAGGCATGAATGATGCGGCTCTCGGTGCGCCAGTCGCTGGCCTGAGCGGACGCCGGCCACCCCCCACCCCCCTCCCCCAGGTAGCGCTATCACTCAGTTCCCGACGGGCGTTTTTACGTGGCTGTCACTTCGCTTTGTGTAGACGTGTAATTGAACGTTTTGCGGCTGTCACCATAAGAGCGCGTTCACAGTATGACGGGGAGCATGGCCGCCCGGTGACTGGGACAGGAGTAGCGGAGGACAGACAGGGGCAGCGGAGGGACAGAGGAGAGGCTGCAACGTCCATCTGCCGGCGGGTTGCTGTTAGTCAGACCGGTGGTGGTTAGGTAAGGCGGCTGAGCGAGCCGAGGACGCAGCGCACCGCCGGAGCTCTACAAACGCTCAGTCTCCGGAGCCCGTTGACTGCGTTGGAGAGCAAGGGAGGCAGACTGGCCGGTCCGTGTGCGGATATACCGCTTTGCTTTTGTTCTTTTCAAATTACATTTATTGTCATTTATTATTATTATTGTTGTTGTTGTTATTATTATTAATAATAATTTTAATCACAGATCAAACCGATACTCGACCATCTTCTCTCCTCCGCTCGCCTGTGTTTTATCGTAATTTCTCCGCCCCGACTGCTGCACCCGTTCACCCCGCCGCCCGCTCCTTTGTCACGTTCATCTGTCGCACCGGCCGCTCCGCTGTGATTCTGCGCGCGTGTCGGAGCGGCGCTCGGTGCCCTGCGCCACAGCATCGCCATCGTCTCTCTACCGGCCAGATGTGCCTTAGAGAAAATACTACCACCAGTATTTCGTTGGATGTTTTTCTCCCCCAGAAACATGTATTTGTCGGCTTCTCGGTGTGTGTGCGCGCCCGTGTGTAATTGCAGCAGTATTGGCATGACTCATGGCTTTGCCCAGTGCACTGTGGAGGCGCGTAGGATCACTGAATATGAAACACTGTGTTTGGGCAGTGCAGACTGAGCAGGGATCACACAGTGTGTGTGTGTGTGTGTGTGTGTGTGTGTGTGTGTGTGAGCACTGACAAGAGGGAGTGATGGTAGGATGCAGTGTGCATGGGGGGGGCTGGGGGTGTTGTAATGCCGATTGGTGAGAGATTTGGTACTTGGCACTTGTGCCTGATGCATGCTGTCATTGGAGAGAGTTCCATATGCCGAAGGCAGCATCTTCAGCCTGCTGCGCAATGTGTGTGGCTTACTCCCCTCCCTCTCCCCCCTCCTCCTCCTCCCCCTCCCCCTCCTCCTCCTCCACACCTGCTGCGGAGGCCCACAGCACCAGTCCCCGTGCGCATGATGGAGGCAAGCCCAAGCAACAGTCCAGTAACTCCAGTTCTGCTGGGCCCCTTCCCCCTGGGTAAGTTGGCCTGTGGCTCCTCTCACCTGGTTGTTTTTGGCATAGGCCCCACCCCTTGGGTGATGCCCCCTACCTGCCCCCCCAGTACTAAACCGTGTTGGAAGACGCTCAGTCAGTGCCAAGCATCCTGACCTATTCCAGTTCAAACCCACCGCATTCCTGACGACTGCGTTAAATGCTGTCGCTTGACTCTCTAGATGGGAGCAGAGGAAAGACATTCATGGTAGGACTTACTACGTGGATCACAACACGAGAACCACCACATGGGAGCGGCCCCAGCCCCTGCCTCCTGGGTGAGTCCCCGTGTCGCCTGGGGCCTCCCTAGGGGGCCCGTCCTGGTGCTGAGCCCGTCAACTCATGTGTTCCACCATCCGGGGGGGGGGGGTTCAGCTGGGAGCGGCGAGTGGATGACCGGGGCCGCATGTACTACGTGGACCACAACACCCGCACCACCACTTGGCAGAGGCCCACCATGGAGTCGGTCCGCAACTTCGAGCAGTGGCAGTCGCAGCGGAGCCAGTTACAGGGAGCTATGCACCAGTTCAACCAGAGATACCTCTACTCGGTAACGGCGTGGCACCTCCTGCCTGCTCCCATCATCCCCGGCGTGTAAAACCGCCAGCTAAGTGGCTTTAATGATGTCTGTGTTCCTGGGCAGGCCTCTATGATGTCAGCAGAAAATGATCCTCTGGGCCCTCTCCCTCCCGGCTGGGGTGAGCTTTCATCCCTTTCTTGTAATGGCTTCAATATTTGTTTTTTTTTTTTTTTTTTATATTTTTTGAGCCCACCCCCCACACGCACACATTGTCAATGTTCCCCTCACCAGAGAGGCGCGTGGACTCCAACGACAGAGTGTACTTTGTCAACCACAACACTAAGACGACGCAGTGGGAAGACCCTCGGACGCAGGGGTGAGTGTGACGTCGCCGTGACCCTGCCATTTGCCAGTAGAGGCCACGCCCCCTCACATGCCACCCGCCCACCCACCGCAGGCTGCAGAACGAGGACCCGCTGCCCGAGGGCTGGGAGATTCGCTACACACGCGAGGGCGTCCGCTACTTTGTGGATCACAACACTCGCACCACCACCTTCAATGACCCGCGCACGGGCAAGTCGTCCGTGTAAGTCTGGGCCGCTGTGGGCCCAACCAGCCCCTGGGGGTGGGGGGGGGCTCCTATTCGTACCGCGTTCATGACCCGTCTGCTCCGGTTTCAGAACCAAAGGTCCGCAGATTGCCTATGAGCGCAGCTTCAGGTGGAAGTTGGCCCATTTTCGCTACCTGTGTCAGGTGTGTATCCCACCCCGCTTTCTTTTCCTCCTTTCGCCTTCTCACTGTTTCGTCTTTTTCTCACCTCAGTCGAACGCCCTTCCCAGCCACGTCAAGATCACTGTGTCCCGGCAGACTCTGTTTGAGGATTCCTTCCAGCAGGTGAGTTTCTTTCCAATTCTAGGCGGTCCCTCTCTCCTTCTCTCTCGCTCACACTCACACCCTGGAAAATTCTTTCTCGTTTGCACCCCCGTGTCCTTCCAGATCATGGCCCTCAAACCGTACGACCTGCGGAGGAGGCTGTACGTCATATTCAGGGGGGAGGAGGGACTCGACTACGGTGGCCTGGCGAGGTCAGTCAGAGGGCCCGATGTCAGCGTTGTGAGTCATGCTTCCTCGCGTCCCACCCCACAGCTGACCAAAAGGTTCCTTCCCCAGGGAGTGGTTCTTCCTTCTGTCCCACGAGGTCCTGAACCCTATGTACTGCCTGTTCGAGTACGCCGGAAAGAGCAATTACTGCCTGCAGATCAACCCGGCATCGGCCATCAACCCCGACCACCTGTCCTACTTCAACTTCATCGGCCGCTTCATCGCCATGGCGAGTGACTCGCGCACCTTCACACGAGCATGCGGTCTGCCCAGGCCCAGGTTGGCAGTACGGACCCCGGGGCCTGAGGGTGACCGCCCTGGACCCATCGCTGAAGACCTGTCTCTTCCACAGGCTCTTTTTCATGGCAAGTTCATTGACACAGGCTTCTCCCTGCCCTTCTACAAGCGCATGCTTAACAAGAAGCTGACCATCAAGGACCTGGAGTCCATCGACCCGGAGTTCTACAACTCGCTCATCTGGATCAGGTACCTTGCCGGGTGGATTTTGTCACACGTGTGCGGCCAGACCTATAGTCTAATACATCCTGAATGATCCTGCTCCCTCAGAGATAACAACATCGAAGAGTGTGGCCTGGAGATGTACTTCTCTGTAGACATGGAAATCCTGGGCAAGATTACCTCACATGACCTGAAACCGGATGGAGCTGATCTGCTGGTGACGGAGGAGAACAAAGAGGAGTACATCGGGTGAGGAGGAGGCAGGACGCTACGGCCTTCTTGGACACGCCTGACACTCTTTACATTCACTACTGTCCCCATCCCTGTCTCTGCTCCATCTCTGTCCCCATCCCTGTCTCTGTCCCCATCCCTGTCTCTGTCCCCATCCCTGTCTCTGTCCCTGTCTCTGTCCCCATCCCTGTCTCTGTCCCTGTCTCTGTCCCCATCCCTGTCTCTGTCCCCGTCTCTGTCCCCATCCCTGTCTCTGTCCCCGTCTCTGTCCCCATCCCTGTCTCTGTCCCCATCCCTGTCTCTGTCCCATCTCTGTCCCCATCCCTGTCACTGTCCCATCTCTGTCCCCATCCCTGTCACTGTCCCATCTCTGTCCCCATCCCTGTCTCTGTCCCCATCCCTGTCTCTGTCCCCATCCCTGTCTCTGTCCCATCTCTGTCCCCATCCCTGTCTCTGTCCCATCTCTGTCCCCATCCCTGTCACTGCCCCATCTCTGTCCCCATCTGTCTCTGTCCCCATCACTGTACCTGTCTATGGACTTATCTCGTTCTCCGTCTCTCTCTGCCCCTGACTGCGACTCGTATCTCTGTGCCCGATGCTCTCTCTGTGCCCATCCCCGTCCCCCTCGTGTGACAGGCTGATGGCAGAGTGGCGCTTCTCCCGAGGTGTGGAAGAGCAAACCAAAGCTTTCCTGGATGGCTTCAATGAGGTGGTGCCCCTGCAGTGGCTGCAGTACTTTGACGAGAAGGAGCTGGAGGTGAGGACGGAGGGGGTGGGCTGGCAGTGCACTGTCGCTGTGGGTCCGTGGGGGATGGGCCATGGATTTGCGGCCCCCCCGTGACCCCCACCTCATGTGACCGTGGGACAGGTGATGCTGTGCGGCATGCTTGAGGTGGACCTGCAGGACTGGCAGAGAAACACTGTGTACCGGCACTACACCCGCAACAGCAAGCAGATCATCTGGTTCTGGCAGGTACCGGCCGCCCCTGCCTGCCGCACAGGGTGTGCGTTTACCATACCGCTGTAAGCAAGAGCACCCAACACCCCCCCCCCCCCCCGTTCCCCCACAGCTCGTGAAGGAGGTGGACAATGAGGTGCGCCTGCGGCTCATGCAGTTCGTCACGGGGACCTGCCGCCTGCCACTAGGGGGCTTTGCTGAGCTCATGGGTGAGTCCGGGAATTGTGTGATCTCCTGACCAGCAGGTGGCGCCTGGCGAATGGGGTTCAGTGATGTGCCGGTTTGTGCCATAGGGAGCAATGGGCCCCAAAAGTTCTGCATCGAGAAGGTGGGCAAGGAGACCTGGCTACCCCGGAGTCACACCTGGTGAGGGACCCATCTGTGTGTGAACATGTGCTCCAGGTATTTATTACATTGTGGGGACCAAATGTCCCCAGAATGTGATAAAACCAGTTATTTTTGCGTTATTTTTATTTTGCATGTGTAGCGAATCTCCTAGCCCTCGGGCAGCGGGTCCTCATTCTGCAGCCTGTAGTGGGTCACCACAAGGGGAAAATCAATTTTATAAAAATCTATGACTGCAATCAAAAAACTAAAAATGCCAAAGTCTTGTATTTTGTTTACTTACTCATGGCTAAAGATCTGGGTAGGAGTAAATCACTGTTGGGATTAGGGTTTTGTCCATAAAAATGAATGGAGAGTCTTAAAGATATGAATACAAATGTGTGTGGGTGGGTGTGGGGTCTGAGGAATCACTGCTTCTTTCCTGTCTTTCAGCTTCAACAGGCTGGATCTGCCGCCTTATAAAAGCTTTGAGCAGCTGAAAGAGAAACTGCTATTTGCCATAGAAGAGACTGAAGGGTTCGGCCAAGAATAGGCAGAGTTCATGTCCACGATGGCGTTCAGCTTCACAGCGGCGATCAGCTCCACGCTGCTGCTGTGGAATCCCTGTATTACCCAGCCAAGCTAAAGGAAAACAAAAAAAACAACCAAAAACAAAGTGCACAGAT
>JAODKE010000043.1:922531-933420 GCA_026779605.1 Mormyrus hasselquistii
ATGATGAGCGTGTTTCAACCAGCCGGACAAAGGCAGAAATAAAACAAAAAAATGGACGGATTTAAAATCGATTGAAGGCCCCTCCCTCTCCCCCCTCCTCCTCCTCACCCTCCCCCTCCTCCTCCTCCAGTGTAGGCAGCAGATGCCCCACCGCCCGCTGTCTGCCTGTGTCTCGTCAGAGGGAACTGCGCACCGGGTGGAGCTGGCGCTGTGCACCCAGGCGGCAGACGCTTGTTGGACCTACATTCAAGGCGGTGCCGCCATGAGGACCTGAGCCAGGTCAGTCTGAGCAGTGGGGCTCCGCCCACTCTTTGGGGGGTCTGGCCAGCTGCCCTTGGGGGTCTGTCACGCTTTGTCTTCATGCTGCTGTTTCTCTGTTTGTCTCCAGCTGGAGCGTCGCCGAGTCTGCGCCTCACTTGCTGCCCGCCCTGCACTGCCCGTCCTGCGTGGACCACCCACGCAGCAGCCATGGAGTGGTCCCTGGAGGGGGTGCGGGGGCTGGTGGCAGGCGGCATGCAATCGGTGCGGGAGTGTGAGTCCAGCGCCCTAGGCACAGGACTTTGTCTCCTGCTGCTCTTTGTCTGGTACTGCTACCGCGTGGGGCGAGAGCACGGCTCCCCCCCGCCGCTACGCGGGGGCTATGTCGGCGAGCCAGGCCGCTTGGCAGTGGGAGGCGGCCCCCGGATGGCACTGGTTGGCTCTGAGGCAGGGGGGACCAGGGTGAAGGGGAGGCCGGCTGGCAGTGTGGAGGAGCAGAATGGATTTGCCTACTGCCAGTCGGCAGAGTGCTTCCGCTGCGCCCACCCCGGCGAGGGCCTAAACCAGCGGCTGTACCACAGCCTGCAGGACTACGCCAAGCGCTACACCTGGGCCGGCATGGGCCGCGTGCACAAGGGCGTACGAGAGCAGGGCCGCTACCTGAGCAGCCGCGCCTCCATCCAGAAGCCGGAGGTCTTCTTCCTGCCTGACTTGCCCTCGGCGCCTTTCTTCTCGCGTGAGGCCCAGAAGCATGACGTAGAGCTGCTGGAGCGGAGCTTCCCAGCACTGCTGGCCGAGTTCCAGAGCGTGTACCAACAGGTGCCGGCACGGGCCGGAGTGCAGCTTCCGCCTGGTTGGAAGGCCAACGGCACACCCCGCGGCCAGTGGTGGACCTTCTACCTGGTGAACCAGGGCACGCCCCTGGCCCGCAATGCCCGCCGATGCCCACGCACCTGGCGTGTTCTGGGCCAGCTGCGTACCTTCATCGCCAACAACGTGTTCGGTAACGCCTGCTTCTCCGTCCTGAACCCCGGTACTCTGGTCACTGAGCACTACGGACCCACCAATGTGCGCCTGCGCTGCCACCTGGGTGAGCCCCCCTTCGTACCCTCTGTCCCTCTGCTGTCTCCTTCCTGGTTCATCTTTTCTCTGTCATTCTGTGTCGTTCTGCTTGTTTGTCCATTTTGTTCTCTGTGGACATCCCTCCATCTGTGTATCTGTGTCTCCCTGCATCTGTGCATTTACCCGTCTTGCCACTCAACCGTCGCTGTAGCGGCTCGGCTGTCCCCCTCCTGCCTGTCCCCGTCCCTCCCCCTTTGTCTGCATGCGTTATCTGCATGCTGAGCACATTCTCCTGCCCAGCAGCAGCTTTGCAGCCTGGCAGTTTCTCCCGACAGAAGGATTCCCGCCAAACCCATGCAGGTCACATCCCACTCTCCGGGGCTCCACTCCCGGTGTCCTCTTAGGATCTGAACCCATCACTTTAAATCGTGACAGTAGTGCTCTGTTCTGCGTTGACATCTGAAGTGTCGATATCTGTCTGAGCTTCATAGTCAGGAGCACAACCAGTTAATGTTTGGTGTTAATGTTTGAACGGTTGTAGTCACCCTCTCTGCCATTCAGCCGGACCATCTTGTGTTAGGCTGACCTTGTGAGGTCAAGTGTGGCCCGTGTGTTATGTTTTTTTTTTTTTTTTCCTGAGAGCACATGAAAGCCAGAAGCACTGCAATGCAGAGGCTATAGGGGTGAGAGGGAAGATGAGCTAATTATGTACATGTTTGTGCATGTGTGTGCTGCTCCTTAATGGCTGTGTGTACACAGGATATGTATGTATGTTTGTGTGCTACTCCCAAGCGGCCGTGCGTACGGTTAATGTCTGTATGTATGTTTGTGTATATCTGTGCTGCCCCCATGTGGCCATGTGTATGGGTGACATCTGTATGTATGTTTGTGCATATGTGTGCTGCCCCCATGTGGCTGTGCATATGACTAACACCCGTGCAAGTTTTAGTAAAGTAGGAAGCTGCTCGTTCTGCTGGCATTTCGCTCTTGTCCTGCCCCCAGCTGCCCCTCATGCAGTTCCCTGATTCTCCTTCTTCCTGCAGGTTTGAAGGTGCCCCCTGGCTGTGAGCTCGTTGTCGGGGGGGAGCCCCAGTGCTGGTCCGAGGGGAGCTGCCTCCTATTCGATGACTCCTTTCTGCACACCGCCTTCCACGAGGGTGAGAGAAGAGGGTGGGGCTGGGGGTGGCACAAGGTGTCAGGATGGGGTTTAAAGGGGCAGCCAGAATCAGGAGCAACTTACCATGTGTGTGTGGATTGTGTTGGATGGAAGCTCTGTATTTGTGTGCAGGCAGCGTGGAGGACGGACCCCGGGCCGTCTTTATGGTGGACCTCTGGCATCCCAACGTGGCGGCTGCCGAGAGACAAGCACTGGACTACATCTTCACCCCTGGCCGCTGAGGGGAGCGGGGGGATGAGGGAGAGGGGGCGGGAGAGAGCAGGGGAGGGGGAGGAAGAGAGAGAAGGAGGAGATGGAGGGGGGGGGAGATGGAGAGACAGAGGGAGAGTGCGATAGAGGGAGGGAGGGGGCTCCTTCGCTGGTCTCGGCCGCCCTATCCACTTCCTCCTCACCCCGTCCCTGGGTCCCAGGACTCACTCTGCGGTGTGATGTTTACAGAAGCCGCGCTGGTCCACCCTGCCACTCTCCATCTACCCCTCCCGACCACTCACATCTGCCCATCCCCCTTCTGCGCACTGTGCCCTCAAGCCACAAAGCTCCACAAAGCACAGGCCGTGGGCGCGGACGGCCTCTACGCACAATCTCGGCTTATCTGAAGTATTTACCTTGAGACTTTTTAGCAAGCACATACGGGACGGACGGGGGGTGTGTTTAAGGTGGCTTATTGGTCTGTTAGTGACAATTTGCACTGTAATTTGTAATTTTCTAGCGCTGCATTGTCAGGAGGGAGGCGAAGCTTGGTAGGTGTCCTTACAGATCGTCTGGTTTGTAATGCATCTGTAAATGGTGTGGCAAAAAAAATCAGGAAGCAGTTTCTTAACATTTGTAGTTTCTAATGTGAGGAGCTTTTCTGTCAGCTCCTTCCATGAGCAGCACGTGAAAAATCCGGCTGTTTGTTTGACCTTGTGTTACTCGTCCTCCTTTCTAGATGATGTCAATGATATTGCTGAGTAGCGTTCAGACGTCTAATCTTGGTGTGTTTACACATTCCTTTTGTATAAATTTGAAACTTTGAAACAGTGTTCTGGCTGTTAAATGATGTTCAAATTCCCATTCCAGTTTTGCTGTGACATTCCTCTCCCATGGATTTGTTCCTTGTGGCACTGGGACTCATTTCATGATGGTGAATCGGCTGAGGAAAAGTACCTCACGGATTCTTCCAAAAGTTGGTGGCAAATCATCGGTGTCGCAGTTTTCAGATTCTGAAGAAATGTTGCACTTAGTCCCAGCACAGGATGCCAAAGACTGATGAATGGAGTGATTTGGGGATGAGACCACTAGGGGTGCCAGATCAACCAGTGAGACTCGTCAAGTGTTTTTCTGGTCTAAGAGCACAAATCCTCTGTGTTTGTAACTGGATCAGAGGGGAAGAAACAGATGAATCCCCACCACTTCAGCTCTCTGTGCTCAGATTTCTCCTCTGCTTTTAGTGTCAAACATAAATACAGTGTGGTTTGTTACTAATTAGTTTCAGTGTATACCCATGGTACTGCTTTAATTGTCGTAACTGTTCGGTTGATAGACAACTGTTACTTGTATTGATTGATGTTCAGATTGATTTTTGTACAATTGATTTTATTTTTTTCTCCAAGGCTTAGTTGTTTCAGAAATTCTCCAAACCTTCATGTTTCAGCATTTCTATGTGAGTTTCTGGAAAAGTCTATGGTAACGGTACATGTTACGGTACTCAGCACAGTTGGCTGGAAAGCTTTTAAATAGTTAAATTTAAATACAGCCCAAACAGTGACATCTTGCTGACTTTTGCTACATGCTTCTCGAGGTCTTTTTTAAATTTTCCTGCTACTACACTGAATTTGCTACAAACCGCTTAACTGTGCCTCACATGGAAAGCATCTGCTTTGATGGGTTCTGCCGATGTCCTCGACATGTGCAGCTCGGCAAGTTACCGCTTTTAATGAAAATGTGGGTTCTTTGTATCAGAGCACATTTCATATTCCAAGTCTATAATAAAGCACATCATCAGTGTTCTTTTGTTTATAATCGGAAGATGTAATAATGCATTTTTAAATTCTCAAACCTCTTTAAAACATCTGCTTTGGCTTTTCACTTTGCCTTCCTCCTGTCAGCATCTGAACATTTTGTGCTGTGGTCTCTGGTGATATCACACATTGTTCTGATGCTGGCTTCTCTTATTGCGTTTATATGGCAGCTTGGAGTTCCAGCCATGGCTGCTGTGCTGCCTAGGGGTCCTCCTGACCCCATCACATGATATTAAAGTCCCGGCTGTTGCTGTTGTTCTTCCTTGGGGTCTCTATGACCTCATCATTAATCATCAAAACTTCTGCTACACATCTGCCAAGCATACTAATGTCATATGAAGGATGGTGCTGTTAAGCTAGGCCAATGCCACAGAAGGATGGGATTTACAGGGCTGTTCATGCCAGGCTTTTCCTGGTCAAGGTCGGGTATAGTATTGTACACAAACCATCACTCGCTACATTTTCCAAAACAGCATGGTAATCCCACAGCCTGTGGGGGGTGCTGTCTGAAAACCCGGTCATATGCAAAGCCATGCACCACATTCTGTAATCAACACACGTCATTTTTCTATGACAGTGGTATTATTGGTAAATGATCATGTTTCTGAAACAGAAAAGCTCAAATGGCATCTGTCTCAATTCTTTTTTATTCCAGACTTGCAGTTTTATTTCACTATTGCCATTGAGAATCCGTGTGTTTGCTTGCCATTTAAAAATCACAATCAGTTATGAACTAGTTTCATTCAGGTTTCTGCTGGTGCCAGGTATTCTGGAACAGGTATTCAAGAACTATGCTTTTTACATTTGAAATGGTCTTTAAGTCACCAAAACTTGAACTGGGTGCAATAGATGAAGGGTGTCCAGATAATCCATGTCTGGGAGAATATTTTGAGCTAGGACAGAATTTATAAACTGCTATTTCAATTGTAAGGACCTAGATTCCTTCCTGTGTGCTGATTGGTCAGTCTCCTATAACCGTGCATGAGTCACTAATGTTAATGTGAAACAGCTGGATGAGTTTTTCAATCAAGGAAACAAACCAGTCAAAGCACAGCTAAGTACAGTAGCCTTTCAGTTTAAAAGTGGTTTGTAAAATCCAAAGTAGTAGTAGTGTCCTCCCTCCCATGGATTAGCTGGTTACCCTAGATCAGGGGTGTGCAATCTAATTCACAAAAGGCAGGTGTGTATACATACAGGTTTATGGGGTAACCTTTAGGTCAGCTATTCAAACCTAAGCGTGAGAGCTCTTCAGCCAGTCAGTCCTAATGTAATTAGGGAATTACAGCGAAACCCCGCATACACAATGACCCTTTCTAGATAAGATTGGCCACCCCTGCCCTAGTTGGAGGTAGAGGAAGGATTGCTTTTCAGGAAATCCATGTAAAAAAATCCTTGAAAAAGTTAGTGTAATTTCTAAATTGTGTCACAAGAGGGAGTAAAACACAATCTAACCAGATACCAGATCACTCACTGACGCCTGTGGAGAGCGTTCTGCACTTTCCTGTTCAAACGTTTTACATGCTTTCTTACTTACGTGGATTTGTGGAAATCTACCTGGGACGAAACCTGAGACCAGCAGCTAGCATGATTATTGATGTGATATGTCATAGTTATGGTAGGCCCTATTTTTGAGAATTTAATTTGTACAAAAAACTATGGAACATGCATGCAGAATCTACTGTAGCTGGTGTACCAAACCCCAGTAAATACGAGAATCCAAGAGCAAGAAAGCCCAGGTTGTGGTGGTGGTCTGTCGGTCATCTACCATAATCACCTGAGCTTGTCCCGACTCCTATTACCTGGACGGTCTTCATTTCAATGTCTGGCATTTAAATGTAAGCCTCCTTTCCCCACGATCTTTCCCACCACCCAAACCAAACCCATCCTTCATACCTGAAACCCTAACCATCTTTGAACATTTTGTACATCCTCTGCCAATATTATAATCCTTGGAGATATGAACATTCACCTGAACACCCCCTCTTGCAGTCTTGCATCTGAATTTCTCCAACTTTTGGACTGTTTTAATCTCAGGCAACTTGTTGATGTTCCCACACATGCTAGGGTGCACGTTCTTAACCTGGTTATTACCAACTCTGCCTCTCTTAGCATTCTGCAGGTATATGATCTGGGGGTATCAGACCACATGGCCATTTCCTCTCATCTAGCCCAAGTATCAAATCTGTCTCAGAAACGTAAAAAACATCAACCCGGCAACTCTGACTGCCAACCTTCAACATCACCTTCATACAAATTTCTTATCAGTCAATGATGGAGTGGATTATTATAATAACACCTTGAGCGGTCTTCTGGATATACATGCCCCGGTTAAAACTAGAATAGTTGCCTTCTTCCGTTCAGCTCCCTGGTATACAAAGCAATTACAGACAATGAAGTCGGCAGGGCATGTGCTAGAGTGGCGTTACAAAGTCTCTGGCCTTACGGTCCACAAGCTAGCCTATTGAGAACACCAATAGGCTTACTCAAATTCCCTTAGAAAGCCATGGTCAAAATTCTACATCATCAAAAAGAGTTCGGGAAATTCCAAACAGCTGTTCTCCACTATGAACCATCTACTCAAACCACCCCCACTCATGGAAGCTACTGAGGAGCAGTTCATGGCCTTCTTCAGAACTAAAATAGCATCAATTCGTTCCTCTCTCCAGTACCATTACTTGAGCTGACCCGTCTAGTCATACAATATTTGAGATTTTTCAACCACTCAACTTTCCTAAAATTTTACAGCAACAAGTTGAAGATATCATTAGGGAGATGAAACCTGTACCCTGGACCCCTTTCCTACAGTACTGGTGAAAGGCAATATTCCAGCCGTAAGCCCCCTCATCACCTCTGTAATAAACCTTTCTCTCCAAACCGGTATTGTTCCACCTGCTTTGAAGATGGCTGTAGTTAGACCACGTCTCAAAAAACCACCTCTTGACCCAGAAGTCTCGGTTAATTACAGGCCCATCTCAAATCTTCATTCCTTTCCAAAGTTTTGGAAAAAGTAGTTGCTGCTCACCTTCAGGAACATCTCAAGTACAATAACCTCTTTGAAACATTTCAGTCTGGTTTCCGCTCTGCCCACAGCACAGAAACAGCTCTGGTGAGGGTCATGAATGATCTCCTGATGGCAGCGGATGCTGGCAGTCCTTCTCTTCTCATCCTGCTCGATCTGTCAGTTGCACTTGATACTGTTGACCATGGTATACTTTTCAACTACCTGCACCTCACCATTGGACTTCACTGACACTGCCCTCAACTGGTTTCAGTCCTACCCCACAGACAGAACTGAGCACATTTCTTGGGGTAATGCAAAGTCTCAGTCTCATAAAGTCACCTGTGGGGCTCCCCAGGGGTCGGTCCTTGGCCCCATCCTCTTCGTTATCTATATAATCCCCCTTGGTCGGGTCATCAGTTGCCATGGAATTTCATTCCACTGCTATGCAGACGACACACAATTATATATGAAAACTACAGCTGTGGCTCCATCTTCGTCATCATCATCATCATTGCCACCAATATCTTCTCCATCTGCATTTACCAACTGTCTGGAGCAGATAAAGGTGTGGATGGAACAAAACTTCCTTCAGCTGAACAGCTCCAATAGCGATGCAATCCTTGTAGGAGCACCCCATCAAATTCAGGCATCATCCATAACTAGGATTTCCTTCTCTGGTCACAATATTCCCCTCTCTTCGTCAGTCACCAATCTTGGCGTAAAACTGGATTAATTTCTCACTGTTGGTGATCTTATTAAGCACCTTTGCAAGACCTTGTTTGTCCACCTCAGAAATATTGCTAAGCTTCGCCCTACTCTAACCCTCCCTGATGCAGAAAAGCTGGTCCATGCCTTCATCTCCTCCCGGCTGGACTACTGCAACACACTCCTCACAGGGATTTCTAATAAGAGCCTTCTGAGGCTGCAGTACATCCAGAACCCTGCTGCTAGGATCCTGATGATAGTTCAGAAATATGATCATATAACACCTGTGCTTCAATCCCTTCCGTGGCTTCCTGTTTCTGCCAGGATCGAGTACAAGATCTCTCTCCTCATCCACCAGTGCATTTATGGAAACGCTCCTCTTTACTTAAAAGGACTGATAACAACTCAAACCACAACACGACCCCTCTGGTCTTCACAGTTAAATTGCCTCCATCCCCCTAGAACTAAACTCTGCACGATGGGCGATGGGGCCTTCTGTGCTACTGCGCCTCACCTATGGAATGCCCTTCCTGACACTCTCAGGGCAGCCCAATCTGTTGACAGTTTTAAAAAAGAACTTAAAACCTTCCTTTTTAGCAGATTTTATCATTCCTATTTATTTGCTTTATAGCTCTTTTTTTTTTAGATTGTTGAGGTAGCACTTAGACATTTTCCCCGCAAATGTAAAGTGTGTTATAAATAAAATGTATTATTATTAAGAGCAATGAACTGCAGCTGAACTTTGCTGTAGAAGAGCGCTTTCTCCTTAATGCTACAAGCAACAGGGACACACAACATCCACAGACTGTCCTCTAAGCCTGTTTTAATCCACACCACCCAAGCAGCCCAGCACCCTTATGCCTGAATCAGGTAACTGAGGGCTTTATATTTTATTGACATGTAAAACCACGTGTGTAGGTGGGGGAATGGAACAATGCTGCAACTCGGCTGGGGTGGGGGCTGCATTCAAAGCCCCCGCTTTACCCGTGGGTGTGTATATCAGTCAGACTCTGTACAGGCAGGCTTTAGTGTTTATGGTGATGGGGCAGGCATTTCGAGCAGAGCCTGTTAGCTCCTCATTAACATCTCCCTGTAATTATCGCATTACAGCTAATGACAGTGCTCACATTGTGGGTGGCCGCTGCGTCAGTGAAGCCCCACTGCTGAGGAGCAGCCCCGGGTCCTGCGGTCACATGCAAACATACATTCCACGAGGTCTGCGCTCTGCTCTCAGGATTTCCTGCAACACAGTTCTGCACAGATCAGGAGCAGCTCCACCTGTGAGCTTGAGGGATGGTAACAGCCTGGATCTGCAGCTGAATGATCTTTCTATCTGCAGCTGACCACCAGGCCCCAGCTGACCCCAGGTCAGCTCGAACGTGCTGCACTGTACAGACAAAGTCAGCTAAGTCGGCTGGTCAGACCAGAGGTGGTTGAAAGTCTGCCCCATGGGAGACGCTTGGTCAAGTTTGGGTTTCTTCAGAACCTCTATCCCAGTCCTCAACTCCAGAACCTGTCATCATTCTGTTGGAAGGTCTATCTGCTGATAGTCACATCCCAAAACAAGGACCCATGTTTGTAAAACAAGCAGCCATCCAGTGCCATTAAACGTTATGGTGGGTTATTCTCAGTGGCTGCATGCAAGTGGAGGGGAGTCCTGACAGGGACACTTGTTAATCTGTTTATGAACACAACCTTACAGGTGTAATGTGTCAATTCACCACTTTAAAGCAACACATAATAACCTAAAAAGTGTGACCAAAAAGTTAGTTTTATTTGACATGCGTATTGTACATATCTCGTGGTTAAGTACTACTTGAATTTTTTTATATAACAAAACATGTAAATGAAAGCTTAAAAATGTATCAGAATGGCAAGTAATATTCTTACTTATTCATTCATAATGTTCCTGTGAAAATGCATTAAAATATTAAATTATGCACGGATTGTTTCTTACAGACATCTTACATCCAGCAGAGTTTAGCCAGTAAGTGAAGTTTTGGCAGCAGTATAGTAAGCAAAATATGTCAAAATACAAAACATGGGACAGAAATCAAGCCGTCATGTATAAATACACTCAAGAAATAAATGCTTGGTCAGAGCTGCTGATGAAAATTAATGTTAAAGCAGGTGAATAAAGCATGATTTTTAGTGCAAACCTTTAATTAAACCATTCAATTTGAATCTATTACTAAATTAAGAAATAAGGTTAATGTTGAAGGAGATGGAGCTGCACTCTGACAAGGTGTGATTTGGACATACGGAGGTAGGTCCAGTCTATATTAAACCTTGGGTAGTCTGATAATCCTCCCAGTGTGACCCAGTGCCCACCCAGGGCTCATCACCGTTTGCCCATCGTCTCCCCATATCCAGCCACAATCTGGAGGTCGCTCATGCTGTATGAATGTCCAACAGGGCAGGAGCAGGCGGATGCATCGAATTTGTGCAGAAGACCCATAATACTGCGGAATATCTGATGGTGACTACACGTGGTTCAGGCTGTTTTATATCAACAGACAACATAAACTTATTGGTGGAGATGATATTCGGAGAACCGCAGGCTGCCTCACCTTAGCACCCCCCCCCCCCCCCCCCCCCCCCCCCCCCCCCCCCCCCCCCCCCCACCCCCCCCCCCCCCCCCCCCCTCCCCCCCGGCACCCCCCCCCTACTCCCTCCCCCTTTTCTG
>JAODKE010000043.1:940151-951122 GCA_026779605.1 Mormyrus hasselquistii
TGCAAATTGTTTTGGGCTAGGGGCCCCACGGGCCCCCTGCACCCCAAGGGCCCCTGGGCAGCGGCCCCGCTGGCCCGATTCGTAATCCGTCCCTGGGCCGCCTGTCCCTGAAGCAATTGGGATTAAGGGCCCAGTGGTGGGATCACTCTGCCGACCATGGGATCTGAACCAGCAACCTTCTGAATCCAAAAGCTGCCCCCTCCCCCTTCTGCCAAATTGCCCCCCTCCCCCCTTTGTTTGTTCAATTTTATTTTATTTTTTCGGTCAGTGCATAATCCTATATACAGTGTGATATTATATAGTTTTGATATCTTTATAATTATTCTGAAATGTAGAGAATAATACAAATAATCCTTTATATGGTTAGGTGAGTGACCTGTGTTCAGTCCCATGGAAGAGTTATGTCGCGAATGTGACTTATGGAGCTCATAAAAGCAGGTTCCTTCTTTTTTGTATAATGTTTTGGGGTAGACATCCAGCTTGGACCTTGGACCCCCAGGTTTTTGGTTCCTCTCTTCCATTGTAACTTGACTTTCTTCCACTCTTCTCTTTTCCACTGGATTGCTACAAACTGCTTTAAAGTATCTGGGAAGGACTCCCTTGTGAAAGGTGCTGTTTTCCATTGAAATATGTCCCTGTGCTCCAACCCCTAGCTGCACTCTCACCTGCACATATGTATGTGTATTTCTCACAGCAGAGTAATATGCAGCATGCGAAAACTAAAGAATTCCAATGTATATGTGTAAATGGCCAATTATCCGTTTATTTTAATTTTCTCTAATCATTAAGGGACAGCTCGCAGACAGCCCTAACAGCAGCGTTGCTATACGCGTCCTTGCGATCAGAACGGTGGGGTTTCCATTTTAACGCTTTTACATGAGCCGCCTTGTGAATCCACATTAAATCTGATGGGGTGCCTGAAGAAACGACAGGGTAAAGAGCTGATTCGCTTCTGCGGTATTTTCTGACCAGTCGTTAAATTTTAATATGATCGAAGTCCCAACCTGTTTGCAATGACTACCGGCGACGCGCTGCTTACGGTATATAAACTCGGACGCGGTGATGCTCTCGGCTTTTTGTCCCCCCCACAGACGCGTTAAACAGCCGCACAGACGCTGATATTCTCGGTTTTGTGTTCCCCGCACAGCCGTGTTAAACAGCCGCACATACACTGATATTCTCGGCTTTGTGTCCCCAGCACAGCCGCACAGACACAAAGCATCAGCGCAGCCAGCAGGTGAGATACTGCGGTAACTCCACGCTACTTCTTTGGGAAAGTGCACATGTGCAACCCGCCGTAATCATGCACCGAGTCGGCTTCGCCTCACCGCTGTGAGCGGCACATGGACAGGGCGGCACCGCCAGACTCACGGCTGAACCATGAGCTCCTCTCTCCCGAAGAGTGAATCTACAACCTCACTGCTGAAACCCTCCGCGGCGACTCGGAAGTCTTCGAGGCGCCCGGAGCACGCTGGAAACGACCGCCGTAGCCAGAACCGGCCCGGAGCTCCGGAGAGTCGCGGCGTCGCCGAGGAGACGTGCTGGCCGGCCGGGTGCGACGCCAGCGCCCGTAGACCTTTGTGCCACCCGCGGTTAGTCAGTGACGGGGACAGCGGGACAAGGCGAGGAAGTAAGAGCCAGTCTCAGCATCCACACGACCAGTTCGCCCCCACGGACAGCCGAGAAGAGCTGCCGATGAAGGAGGATGCTGGTCGTGCAGGGAGAGGACGCGACAAGCCGCACGGACGTCCGCAGCGCCAGCATCGACAAACTGTCCAGGAGGACCCGCTCCCAGCCTGTCAGCACAGCATCCCCTCGCCGGCCCTCCCCAAGCGCCCCGGTTCGGCCCTCAGCGTCGCCTCGGAGCCCGCCGTCAGTACACCATCTCCCGCTTCGTCCTCGCCGCTGCCCGCGTCTTCCAGCCGCTCCTCCGGCCGCTCAGGCAGGTCCAGCGCGGCGTCCTCCGCATCTGACTCCAGCCTGCACCCGATCCTCAGCTCAGTGTTCGGGCAGGTAAGACAGCGGCGGCGACAGCGGCCACTTCACCTTCGGACCCAAAACACCTGTAATTTAAAAGTGCTGCCACTTCCAAAGTACCGCGGGTCACCCCATATCATGGGGCCGCCGGAGGATGAGAGGATGAGAGGATGAAAGCATAATAGTGGGTCATCTTATTATAATACTGACTTAGTCCGCTGTGGAAGAAATCCCTTTATTTCTCCTGAGTTGTATATGCGATAGACCCCGCTCCGAGATTCCTGTTAAAACCTTAAGCAATCAAATCCTGGATTATTTCATTCAGGCTGTATGTCTGTGATCAGATTTACTCCGGAGATGGGTTGCTTCTCTAAACTCGCCCAACTGAAAATTAAACTAAGAAGTGTGTGTAACCACAGCATGCAATGCAGATTGCATTTTCAAAAGCCACCGATTACGTTTTATAATCATTGTATGAATTATGAGTCAATTAAGTAAAGTATTATATTTGTGTTCATGGATCTCGGAACATCAAATCCATTCACCTGTGACAGATATTATTGCTGCGCATCTCCAGAATGTCAGATTGTTTTAGTGTTTAACGGCGGTTCATTACCCCAGAGAAAAGTAATTTTGCTTGAAAAGCACTTCCATAATCGCAATGCGTCTTTAACTGATAAAATGCAATGATAATTATTTTTCATTAAACACTCTGCCTTTCATTATGTAGGCTACAACTAAAAGTCGAATACCAGATGGATTTGGAAATAACTTGTGGGGAAAATCAAATAATAGCCAGAGAAACAACCATCCAGTTTATTCCCTGGGATGTATAAATAAAACAATCTCTGTATGAAAACCACTAAACAACTCTTTTTAAATAATCCATCACCGCCTTCTTTTAATAAGTGCCTATGACATGAAGTGGCTCACAGCCCCGGCAAAGCCTATCCGGCCGGCGCAGCGCTACGAAATATATATAAAAAAAACTACTGCTTGTTTTATTTAATATTAGAGCCGAATTGTGCGGGACAGCACAAAATGTAAGTATCTGGGAATGAGAATGTGCTCGTGGCTCCGGAGAAGTTGGTTATAATAGATAACCCCGATTGCGTAACGGATAACCAGCCATGTCTTACGGATAACTATAGCAGGGTATGGCAGACCTACAGTATGTGGCAGCTGTGTATTACAGAAAACCAGCCATTTATTACAGATCACCCCCAGTTTGCAGCAGATAGCCTGACGAATGAAACGGATAGCCAGCTGTATATTACAGATAACCAGACGTGTATCTCAGGGAATCTGCAGTTTGTAACAGATAACCAGCCGTATATCACAAGTAATCTGCAGTGTGCACCCAGCTATGCATTACAGCTAACCAGCTGTATATTACAGCTAACCAGCAGTGCATTACAGATAACCAGGTGTATATTACAGCTAACCAGCAGTGCATTACAGATAACCAGGTGTATATTCACTCAGCTTTTACTGTCGCCCAGCGAGGCTCTTGCAGAGATGAAAAGCAGCAATTTTTCATATCTTTCACTTGGAGTGTCAGCATCCATTATGGACCAAGCAGATTTTCCTGCTCGTGCAAACTCTGTGCACTGGTCTGCAGTCGGTTCTGTGTGTAGAGCATCTTGGCTGTGGCCCACCTGTGTGAAGGGGCTTTGCAGTAGGGTGACTGACCTGCACCTCTTCTGTTACATGCTGCTGCATTTCATTTAGTTTACTTTTTACATCAACACTTTGAAGTAAGTGTTCTGCTTTAAAGACTTTCAAGCATTAATAATATAAGGTAATGCTTTACATTATGCATTCGTAGAATATTCATAAGCAGTGTGTAAGTATACTTCGTCATGGTAATATACCTTAACAGCTTTAATATACCTTAATAAACATTCTATGAAAATAACACATTATATTCATATAATGTTTGTTATTAATGTATATTAAAGCTATTAAGGTATGTTAAAATGTTAAGCTATACTCATATGCTGCCTATGAATGTTGTATGAATGCATTATGAAGGTACCGTTAATGTAAGGCATTATCTAATATAGGAAGACGAAATCCATTTATCATGCGGTAGGTAGGCAGCCACAGGCACTGCAGAGGCAGAGTCGGCCGAGTGGTACAGGAGACGCTAAATCTCATAGAACTGCCTATTCCAGGAGCCAGCTTCACGTGCAGTCTTCAGAAAGATGGTGGCACCAGCAGAGCTGATAGTTCCCTGCATGGCCTGTAACACTGGCAGGTGTAGTTTAAGGTCTAGGAGCAAGGCAGACTTAACATGATATGGGCAGAAATGTCTTCCTCTGTATGAGTGGATGAAAATATTTCTTCACTTTGGATATGGTAAGGATATCGATGTTAATATGCTAGTCTAGCTGAATGAGTCAGTGGAGACCACCCGAACAGCTGCATGGGCCCCCTTCCGACTGCCTGTGGACCTGCAGCCCTAAGCATCTCCTCGGACTGACATAACACTGTGAGACAGTCCTATACCACAGGCTTTCTATTTCTGGAAACCATTGCTGATGAAACCGCGGGCGAGCTTCCCCCCGTGGATAGATCCTGTTTAACTCTCACAGCCGACTCAGTGCTTGAAAATCAACTGCATTTCCGCTACACAGAGAAAGACGACAGAACCTGCAGAAGTGACCTGTATCACCACACATTCTGAACGCTTTGAGGGGCTCTTCATGTCAGATAGAACAAGGCACTCCTTCGCTGCTTTGCATCCATGAACTCCAAGCATCTGGGGATGGATCAGAAGGCAATGGCGCATTGATAGGCATCCCTGCGGAGATGAACTCATTTGGTTAGTTATGGAGGGCCATAGATGGCATCCAAAAAAAAGGGCAAATCGCATCCAGTATTGGTTCAGTCTTTCATTTATTTCACCTGGACATGTTTATAATTCTTATTCAGTCTGGCCAGCAGATCAATTTTCGTTTGCCACAGAATTAAAAAAAATATGTAACGTTATTCTGCTAATAAGTACTGGCAAGTTTCAATAAGAATAATAATAATAATAATAGAAACTTTATTGATCCTCGTGGGGAAAATCTCTTTTTGCCTCCCCCTAACTTGAAGCTGGGGGTTAAGGGCCTTGCTCAAGGGCTCACAGATGTGCCGAGGCTGGGCTTGAACCAGTGACCACCTGATCACCAGCACAAACAGGTATATCAGTCATTGATAGAATTCTCCAATGCAGGAATATGGAGATGCAAGCAAAGTTTTTAATATTTCATTTGCTGTAATTAAAATACAAGATCAAATCCACTCAGTTTTTGCTCCCCACTTCTATCTCTTTCCACTGCACCTTTGAATAACTTCCAAGTTAGTGCCAGTGTCATTCATTAAACCAGGGAAGCAAGAGCAGAGACGGAAAATTGTGAAATATGGGGTTTAATTACAGGTCAGGCAAAACAAAGACGGACAATACAATGACCGGACTGGGGAAACAAACTGAAATGTGGACTAAATACACTGGACTAATGACAACAACCAGAAACAGCTGATCATACGGGGATCCCACACGAGGTTAACGAGGGCGTGGCACACAGAAGGAGCGGACGATCGGGGCAGGACAGTGCCCCCCCCCCCCCCCCAAAGGGCACGCGCTCTGGGCACACCCAAGGGGAGCAAAGTGACAGGGACACAACAGCACCTGGGGAAACAAAGGAAAAAACATCAACGCAGCAAAGGGAACAGCACGTACAAGCAGATCAAACATAAGGAGACTAACTCAGACAACAACCAATACACAACAGGGAATGCAAGGCCATTTGGCTGAAGGGGATGCCGAAGGTGGCAAGGAGGCAGGTAAAGGAGTTGGTGGAGATGGCGAGGAGGGAGAGGAAGGGTACAGTGGTGGAGGGGAGGAGAGAACCATAGCCTCGGCAGGCGAGAGCACAGCCACAGCTGGCTCAGATGCAGGAGACGACGAGTCGTATTCAGGGGACCCATAGGTAATCGATGAAGTGGTGCAGGTCGGACCACAGCTGGCTGCAGGCGGGGGACCCACAGGTGACCAACGAGCAAGGGAGACAAGAACTGAGGAGACTGAGCCTGGAGAGTCTGCAGCCAGGGGGACTGTGGCCATAGGGTCAGGGACCAGGGGTACTGGGGCCGAGGGAGCAGGAACCAGGGATGGCGAAGCCAGTGCTGCCGGGATGGGAACCACTGGGGCTTGGATCTTCGCTGCTTTGTTTTCCGCCCAGACTGGAGACCAGGCTGGAAAGAGACCCTCGGGAGGCGGTGCGTCGGATGCTGGGACAGGGACCTTGGGGGCTGGGGCCTCGGGTGCAGGGACCTCAGGCGCCGAGACAGGAACCTCGGGCGCAGGGGCCTGGAACCACAGGAAGCAAGTCAGGAACTGGAAACACCGGGGTCAAAGCAGGAACTGGAACCACCGGGGGCGAAGCAGGAACCTTGAGGACAGGAACCACAGGGGCAAAGACTGGAACCACGGGGGGGCAAATCTGTAGCCACTGGAACAGGAACCCCAGAGGGCGCTGCAAGAACCACCGGCACAGGAACCTCAGGGGGGTGCTGGAGGCACTGCCATTACAGGGACCACAGGGGGCGCTGCAGGCACCACCGGTACGGGAACCTCGAGGGGTGCTGCAGGACTCACCAGCACAGGAACCCCGGGGGGGCGCTGAAGGCACTGCCAGCACAAGTACCATGGGAAGTGTGGCTGGGGTTTGCGCTTTGGCAGTGGGTACTGCCTGTTTAAGGAACTTAGGGGCACACAGAATGGCATTCCCAATGGACCTGGCCTTTTTAACGGCCAGGCGCTTCCCAAAAATCGGGTGAGCTCCCAGCATGGGCAGGCAGAAGCGCTTCAGGCGTCTGCTTAGGCGGGGCTATGACGGCAGGCCTGAACACCGCGGGATCCAGAATCGGGAAGTGCACCTCCCGACATGCTGCAGGGTAGGCAATGGAGACAGAGACGGCCCCCAAGAAGAGCTCAGGTATCTTTCCCTGTCTTCTCTTTCTGCGCTTTTTCTACTTCTGGCGTCCTTCGAGCAGCTCAGACAGCGGACAGGAGAAGAGTTCGCTGTCTAGCGCTACCTGCCACATGTTTTCTCTCAGCCACACCACTCCGGAGTTGCCACACATTCTCTTGCACCTCGCTGATGAATGGGGACAGACTTTCCAATATATCCCCAGTGCAAGTAGCCAGGGCAATAGCCGCGAGGTCCACCTGCACCTCAGGTTGTTGTAGCCAATATATTACCTTGTTGGTGAGGTCCAGGTATTCCACCTTGCCTAAGGAAGGCATCTTGTTCGGGAGTCCAGTCATTCTGTCATGCATTAAACCAGGGAAGCACGAGCAGAGATGGAAAATCGGGAAATACAGGGTTTAATTACAGGTAAGGCAGGCAAAATGCAGACAGACAATACAATGACCGGACTGGGGAAACAAACTGAAACGTAGACTAAATACATAAGACTAATGACACAGGGATTCCACACAAGGTTAACGAGGAGGTGTGGCACACAGAAAGAGCAGACGATCGGGGCAGGACAGCCGGAGCTTGCGGTCAACCAGTCAGCAAAGTTTATTGCTGTAAATCCCTTCCTGTAGTTCCTGGTCAATTGAAAAGTACCTAGTCTGGAGTAGGGACTAAAGCTTCCAGAACAGCCTCCAAGGAACTACATTTGGGTTCATGAAAAAAAACTTCCTAGATCCTAACAAAGGTTCAGGTTCCTGAAAAGAAAGTGCCTTTTATTTGGCAAGAATGTTAAATATACATGCAATTTGTCTTTGTAGGTATGTCCCAGTAAAACATGCAGGACAGCTTCATGACAATCTGCACATGAAATTTTACACAAACTTTTAACGTTTAGACTGTCTACCTCCTGTTAGAAGCAGCATTGGGTGGAATAGAGGGTGAATGAATAAATGAAGTGGGAATATAGGCAAGCCAGCAGGAATCTCTCAGGAATCCTGGGAGGTGAAGGAACTCTCCTAAGTGGTAGATTAGATAAAGAGATCTTTGAAGTACACATATAATGTTTGTGTCTGTGTTTGGGGCCATTCAGTTGTCATATTGGGATCAATTGGAAAAGATTTACAGCACCGGATTTATTTAACCGTTCCACTAAAAACGTGTGAGATACTGCAATATGTGGTGGAACATCCACAAAGGACCATTTGGATGTTTGGATAGAAGCAGTTGATGACTAATTGTGTGGAGGGACCACCAAGTGGGTGGAGTTTCTTGGGCCATGGGGCAATGGATGGGACTGCCAGGAGAACGGGGTAGAGCACCGAGTCACAGAAAACATCATGGGTGCCAACCTGCCTTCCTTGTTATGGCAGAACAGCGTGCGTGTGAGAGAGGGCAGTGTAAATGGCAGCCAGTGACTGAGCTATAATAACCATTAACGGATCTGTTCTTACTGTGTTTATGGTTCTGCAGTGTAAACATGGAGTCTGTCCGAACTCGGAGTGCCATGTGAATTTTAATCAGAGGGAGGAAATGGGTGTTGTCCCAGTGTGTAGTCTAATGTGTTGACAAAACGAAGGAAATGAATACACTTTAATGCCAGTCAAACCGCCTGACACCTGGAAGAGGCCTGCTTATAAGATTAGAGCCATACTATGCCCAGAGTGCCTTTGGTTTGAACACAAACATCGAATAAAATTTATTTTAAACATATTAATTTGATTTGGGCCTTTAGTTGAGCACCCCCTACAGGAGTGGTTGCATACAGCAACAGTTTTGTAAAGATTGATTTTGACAGATTTTATGTAGGATCAATTTCATCTACTGTAAATATTTCCATGTGATTCATATGTTCAAAAATTGTTGGGGTTTAACTTTGGTGGCAAAGGAAATCTGTTTTTTTGTTTAGTTTTTTTTTTTGTTTTGTTTTTACTTTTCCGTGATGCTCAGTCCATAAGACTGTCTAGCAGAAATAATATTTTGCCTGCTGTTTTAACTTTACATTAATAATGGCAATAATTTTCATTTGTCTTTCATTTGTACAGTTAATCTTGCATAAATGTATGTATTACTTATATATTGAATTTACATGAGATCTAACAGTGTTTTAAATGTGTCCACGAACGCCAGCTCCCTTCAAAATGAAGTTTTTTATTCCTGTAGAATCAGTTACCTGGTCAGAGAAGGGCAGTCTTTGGTGGCCAATGTGAGACTGCAGAGTTAATAATACCTGAGGCTTAAAGGAAAGAATTACTGAAAGCAGCCTTGCTTTGATGACGCCTTATGAACCAATGATGGAATTACATAGTATTAATATATTTCACCCCTATGAATTGCTCTGTATAACCTTGGACACTGGCTTATTTGTTTATTGCTATGTTTGTTTTTCTCCTTAGGTGCCAGTCTTCCCTTGCTTTCCTCATGTCGATATTGCAGGATATTTTGGGTCGTGCACCTTTGTCACGGTCTATTTTCAGCTCCTTCCATGTATCACTTTGCTCCACGTGAATGAATGAACAAGTGCTTTCAGTGCTCCTCGCACCCAGGCACCAACGTGAGGCACTGTGCACTCTACCATCTACCCATAGCATTGGTCGACCGAAGGTTACAGGGCCACTCGAGTCGTCCAGTAACCAGCAACTGGTCCCGATGACGTAAAAGCTGCGTAGAAGATGACACGGTCCCTCTGGCAGATTCACGGTGAAATATAGTGTGGGGAAAATGCATTTAAACTGAAGAGCAAAGCAGAGAGAATATTCTGGAGCCTCTGTGTGGTATTCCTGCATCCTGTAAGGGCTCTAGGAGACTCAAAATATAAGTCTTGACATTATTTTGACCTTTTCATGTGTCTCCAATATACATGTTGAGGTTGTTTACTCACATAGAGCATAACACTTTGAAAAGAATTCTCCCTGGTCTCTCCATAACGTGGTCGCTACAGAAACCATGGCGGCGGCGGTTTCTAAATATAGGCCTTCCAGAGGAAAGCGCGGAGAAGTGAACGGCTAGCAGCTGCTGCCCTCGTTGAAGTCGCTGGCGCTTCAAGGCCTCTGGCTGCTGGGGTGAATGCCAGCTCTGGAAATATCTAAATGCTGAAAGAGTGAAGCCAAAACCAGTGGACGTGCCTAGAGAGAGCCAATTTGAAGCCAAACAGTGGCAGGACTAAAAGCCGGTGCTAGGGGGTGCTACACGCGCTGCTCTCTGTCTTTCCTGGACCCTGACACAGATGCCCCCTTTTGAGGCCCTTTGTTGATCTGGTGTAGGGTGGTTATGCCATATGTGTTCAGGTGGCCTGCCCATGGTGGCCCTGCCCCCCCTTGGGGCCGCTAGCGAGCGATGAAGTGCCTGCTGACGGGGGAGGGGTGGGCGAAGCGGGAGGTGGCTTACGTAAGGCAGGCGAGGCTCGCTGCTCTGCTTCCTGCGGCTCTTTTGATGGTCTGTTTTGTCAGCAGATGCTGGGACAGGTTGTGTAACGGCGACTCTCTATGAACATGCTCTCCACATCTCTCATTATCTGCCCAGATCACCGCGTGTCTGCCCCTGTGTCTGTGTGCAGCGCTGCCACAAGGTGACCTTGCTGTCGCCTCTTCAGGAGAGGGAGGGGGGGAGGGGAGAAGGGGAGTGGGAGTGAGTGAGGGAAGATGATATGGAGATGCAAAGAAGATGGAGGAGGGATTGAGAGCATGAGGATTAAAAGGGGAGGCAGGATGGAGTGAGGGGGATAGAGAATATAAAGGAGAAGACTTGTTTATGGCTGCGCTCCCAGTGAGCTCTTTCTGCTCCCTCTGCTTTGTGATTCCAACCTAAAAATCACATTTTAAGTAATACTAGTGGAAAAAAACAGACTAAAGTCTCTAAGATTTATGAAGCTGGAAGAGGAGGAACATACCAGAGGGGCAGGCCTGTGCTTACTGCATACACCCTACCTCTGCTGCCCATGGCGGTCTTGCATTTACTGCAGACGCCCTCCCTCTGCTGCCCGCGGCGGTCCTGCGCTTATTGCAGACGCCCTGCCTCTGCTGCC
>JAODKE010000043.1:951222-970214 GCA_026779605.1 Mormyrus hasselquistii
TTACTGCAGACGCCCTACTTCTGCTGCATGCTGCGGTCCTGCGCTTAATGCAGACATGCTCCTTTTGCTGCCCGTGGCGGTACTGCACTTACTGCAGACGCCCTCCTTCTGCTGCCCGCGGCGGTCCTGCATTTACTGCAGACGCCCTCCCTCTCCTGCCCGTTGCGGCCCTGCGCTTACTGCAGACACCCTCCCTCTGCTGCCCGCGGTGGTCCTGCGCTTACTGCAGACGCCCTACCTTTGCTGCACGCGGCGGTCCTGCGCTTAATGCAGACATGCTCCTTTTGCTGCCTGTGACGGTACTGCGCTTACTGCAGACACCCTCCCTCTGCTGCCCGCGGTGGTCCTGCATTTACTGCAGACGCCCTCCCTCTGCTGCCCGCGGCGGTCCTGCGCTTATTGCAGACGCCCTGCCTCTGCTGCCCACGGAGGTCCTGCGCTTACTGCATACGCCCTCCCTCTGTTGCCCGCGGCAGCATTGCGCTTACTGCAGACGCCCTCCCTCTGCTGCCCACGGCAGTCCTGAGCTTACTTCAGATGCCCTACCTCTACTGCCCATGGCGGTCTTGTGCTTACTGGAGGTGCGCTCCCTCTGCTGCCCGTGGTGGTCCTGTGCTTACTGCATACACCCTCCCTCTGCTGCCCACAGCAGTCCTGAGCATACTACAGATGCCCTACCTCTGCTGTCCATGGCTGTCCTGTGCTTACTGCAGACGCCCTCCCTCTGCTGCCCACGGTGGTCCTGAGCTTACTACAGATGCCCTACCTCTACTGCCCATGGCGGTCCTGTGCTTACTGGAGGTGCGCTTCCTCTGTTGCCCGCGGTGGTCCTGTGCTTACTGCATACACCCTCCCTCTGCTGCCCACAGCAGTCCTGAGCTTACTACAGATGCCCTCCCTCTGCTGCCCACGGCGGTTCTAAGCTTACTACAGATGCCCTACCTCTACTGCCCATGGCGGTACTGCGCTTACTGCAGGCACCCTCCTTCTGGTTCATCTTCCTCAGTATTTTCCTCTCTCTGCTTTCTCTACCCCTGGTAGCTGAAGGTCACAGGGACAGGGACCGATGAGGGACATGACAGGATTTGTCCCCTGAATCGTCAGAGAGACAGAGAGAGTATGGGTGCAAAAAAGAGAAAGAAGATTGAATGAGTAAGTGAGAGAATGAAGAGAGGAAGAGGAAAACAAGGGGCAAATGGGAGGGTGTGGGAATGAAAAATTTTATAATCACTGCAGTGGTCACTATGGAAATAATCATTGTAGTGGTCACTGTGGAGATGATCACTGGTTACTAGCTATACAGTCAGTGTGGAGATGATCACTGGTTACTAAGTAAACGGTCACTATGGAGATGATCACTGGTTACTAGCTATACAGTCACCATGGAGATGATCATTATTTACTAGCTGTGTAGTCACTGTGGAGTTGATCACTGGTTACTAAGTAAGCAGTCTCTGTGGAGATGATCACTGGTTACTAGCTGTACAGTCACTGTGGAGATGATCCACCGCAGGGCTGAGGGGACTCGGGATGATAGGAAGTTTCTCTTCATCATTGTTATAAATGTCTCTGGCAACCAGTGGAAGCCATAAATGATGGTAATTTATGTTCCTCTCCTGCAGTGAACTCCTGTAGGCCCTGTCCTTCAGTGGAAGCTTTCTTCCTATGTTCCCAAAAACCAGGTGGCGTGTTTCCTTGTAACGATTTTTGAAACTTTTTATGTGTTGCCAGTGGTCAGGGTTCATATGTGTGTGTGTGTGTGTGTGTGTGTGTGTGTGTGCGTGTTATGGTGGCTTTCTTTCTGAGTGAGTAGCTATGTACATTAGATAACAACTGGTACCATGTGTGTACCTACCCGTGTAATCCTGTGTGTCTCCACATGCACAGCCTATGATTGTGGCCCTATGTCCCTCTGTAACGAGACTAAAGTTTGTCTGTTCTTGTCCTCCATTGCCTTTTCCATGGGCTCCCTCCATTTTTCGCAGTGATGAAGAGGCACCGCCAGCCCTCAGCCTTGCCTTTTATTTTATTCTTCCCTTTTTTTTCTTCTCTGTTTCACCAAACTGACATTTTGCATCCTGCTCATCGTTCTTGCTGGTTGGTGGTTGTCCCGCAGCCCTCTCTCAGAGTGGGCTGCCCTCGGCGCTGAGGTACCGTCCCAGGTTACTGTTTGGCCACGGGCCTTTGCCTGCTAAATTCTAGTCCATTCTGTGATGAGTTGCATCCACACCCGACAGCCATCACTACAGTCAAGGTGCTTAACCAGTGTTGTTTTTAATTAGTTATTTTTATATATTTTTTGTAAATATGTCTATCCAAATATGAATTATTTGATCCATCCATCCGTCCGTCCATTTTCCGCAGCTTATCTGGGGTTGGGTCATGGGGGCACCACGAGAGAATGGCACAGACCCGCATTACTGCCATCGCTGCACCAATCCGCCCGTCCATGTCCCTTCTGCCTGTTTCTTCCCCATGTTGATAGTGTAATGTTTTGGTATTTCACTTAAGTGAAGGGCACTCTATTGAAACCACAAACAGATTAAATCAGAGCTGTCACAATTAAACAAGTATTGAAAAGCATCGATTACAATTTTTCTTATCGATTACTCAGCAATATAACGGAAGAGGCCCATAGCAGATGAAGGTAAAAATAAATAGAGAAAACCACCAGCAGTCTGGAAGCACTTCACATTAAACATGAATAAAAATGCAGTTGCTCACCAGTATTGTAGCGCGTAACTTAAAATCACCAAAGCAGACTGTAATGCAAATACAAAGAACACATTCAGGTTTGACAGACTCACCCAATAATGTGAGGTTAGCCATAGGTATGTGAATTTAGCCTCTCGGAGTAGCCTAGCCTGTCTTTGTCATCACTTTGACTTGAAATCAATTAGCTTAATTTACTTTCTACGATACCTCTATGTCAATAAAATCGCTGCTAAAACAATCATTAGCCCTGTCGCTTAGCCACGTCATCTTCTTACATTATATGGTGCATATAAACCATATGATATTTTTTTGTGAACATACTGTGTGTTTTGAGTAGGCCTGAATGACATTTTAAGTTTTTGTGATGTTTAAGAGTTGAATATTATAGGCAAATACTCCATATCCCAATAGAACTTATCTACCTATACAAAGTCTGTTTCAAACACTTTTCAAATTACAGTAGCGCACAAATTAAATTACTGAACCGTATAACCCAAATACAGTGCCTTGCATTATTCTTGCAGTATTCACCCCCTGACATTTTTCATGTTTTGCTGCCTCACAACCTGGAATTAAAATTGATTGTTTGACAGTTTGCACCATTTTATTTACAGAACATGCCTACAACTTTGAAGATTTATTTCTTTTTAAATAGGACAAAATAACAGAAAACTTCAGCGTGCATAACTGTTGCCCCCCCTTAAAGTCAGTACTTTGTAGTGCGCCTTTTGTGGCAATTAAAGGTGCAAGTCGCTTTGGATAAGTGTCTATGAGCATCCCACATCCTGCCACTGGGATTTTTGCCCATTCCTCAAGGCAAAACTGCTCCAGCTCATTCATGTTGGATGGTCTTCGCTTGTGAGCAGCAATCTTCAAGTCTGACCACAGATTCTCAATTGGATTGAGGTCTGGACTTTGACTAGGTCACTCCAACACTTTGAAATGTTTCCCCTGATACCAATCGAGTGTTGCTTTAGCAGTACGCTTCGGGTCATTGTCCTGCTGGAAGGTGAACCTCCGTCCCAGTCTCAAATCACAGGCAGACTGACACAGGTTTTGCTCATCTCTGTATTCAGCACCATCCATTTTTCTCTTGACTTGAACAGGTTTTTCAGTCTCTGCTGCTGAAAAACATCCCCACAGCATGATGCTCCCACCACCATGTTTCACTGTGGCGATGGTGTTCTGGAGGTGATGGGATGTGTTAGTTTCCTTGGTGGCCGAAAAGTTCAATCTGACCAGAGCACCTTCCTCCATACATTTGAAGAGTCGCTCACATGCCTTTTGGCAAACTCACAATGTGCCTTCTTATTTTTAAAAGCAAATTAATGTCTTTTTTCTGGTCACTCTTCCATAAAGCCCAGCTATATGGAGTGTACGGCTTATTGTTCTCCTATGGACAGATACTCCAGTCTCTGCTGTGGAACTCTGCAACTCTTTCAGGGTTACCTTTGGTCTCTGTGTCGCCTCTCTGATTAATGTCCTCCTTGCCCAGTCTGAGTTTTGGTGGGCGGCCCTCTCTTGGCAGGTCTGTTGTGGTACCATGTTCTTTCCATTTGAAGATGATGGATTTAATGGTGCTCCGGGGGATCATCAAAGATTTGTACATTTTTTTATAACCCAACCCCGACTTGTACTTCTCAATAACTCTGTCTCTGACTTGTTTGTTGAGCTCCTTGGTCTTCATGGTGTGATGCCTCTTGCTTAGTGGTGTTTCAGAAAAGCTGTGTTTATACTGCCAGATCATGTGACACTTAGATTGCACACAAGTGGACTTCATTTCACTAATTATGTGACTTTACAAGGTAATTGGTTGCACCAGGACTTTTTAGGGGCTTCGTGGCAAAGGGGGTGAATACATATGCATATGCCAGTATTCAGTTTTTTAGTTTTTAATTCTTTTTTATATTATTTTTTTTCTCATTTCACTTCACTAACTTAGACTATTTTGTGCAGATCCATCATATAAAATAAAATTAATAAACATTTAAATTCCAACTTATTGTAGTTTTGCTGCTGCATCTCCTTGGCTCATTTTGGCATTTTATTATAAGTTTTGATTGCCATTGAAAGAATATTTCTTTCATTTTTCCAGCCATGTATTCTGTGCACATAGCATTAGCCTCAGGTAGCTAGCAAGGCAAAGTAAACAAGTAAAAAAAAAAAAGAATTACCGTCATTTTTATTTAAAATTTTTTTCTTATGTATAAAAAGACCCAAAATGAACACTGTAAGTGGACTACTTGAATACTATAAGCAAAGTGAACAGTATTTGTGCAGGAATGATTCTGTCCCAGGTTTTTTGATCCATATGAGCAGTTGATCACTATAACCATGATCACAATAAGCGATTTCCACTGTATTTTAAATATTGCTAGTGTTGCAACCAATTGTTTTTTCACAGTGTTTACATTTGACCTCATTTTGTTCAGTGTCATCTTCACTGAAGCCACAACCTGGAGCTCGGTGTTTGACTTTGCCTATATTATATTATATTATATTATATTATATTATATTATATTATATTATATTATATTATATTATATTGTCATCGGTCGTCATGCATCGGCTGCAGGCGAATGGGGAAGCAGGCAAAACGGGGTTTATTCGGACGAACGAGGCAGACAGTGAACAACCACCACTAACATCAACTAACATCCACAGACATTACAATGACAGATCTCTCAAGACTCAGACGCGGACTAAATACACAGGACAAGTCAAAAGAAACAGGAAACAGGTGATGACAATCGAGGATTAACATGAGGTAACGAGGTGGGTGTGGTACACACGAGGATCGGACGGAGCTGGGCGTGACAGAACCCCCCCCCAAAGGCATGCCCACAGGGGAGGCAATGGACGAGACGAGGGAATAGGACCTGGAAGACAAAACCAAAACATCAACGGGGCACCGGAAACAGAACAGACACGCAGAACAAAAGACATGACAGGACCTGACAAAGGACGGGGAACGCGGACAGGCACACCAGAAAGGGCGACACGGGGAACACCAACATGCAGAACAAAAGGGCCAGGAGTGAACGAAGGAGCCAGAGGGGGATGAGGAGCAGAGACAGAAGGAACAAAGGGACGAGGAGCAGACAAGGGAGACCAGACAGGAACGGACTGGGGACAAAGGGGAGCCTGAGGGAGCCTTGGCGGGCGGCGGCCGGAGGAGCCGCAGGTGAGAGGGAGGCAGGAGCCGCAGGGGACCCCACAGGGGCCAAGGGAATGGGTCAAGGGAATGATGGAGAGAGCAGGAGAGAACACCGGCGAAGGCAGGCTGGAGGGGGAAGCCGCGGCAGGCAAAGGGGTAGCTGGTACCGGAGAAGGTGCAGTCCGACGCCCCGCTGAAGCAGGGGGGCCCGGAGGCGGCCGACACAGAGGCGGGGCCGAGGACCAACACCGGGGGGGACCTGGAGGCGACTGCCAAGCCGGCGCCACAGGACCTGCAGGCAGCCACCGAACCACAGTCAGGGGACGCACGGGCAAGCCAGGGGGCAGGGCGAGTGGGACCCGAGCCCGACGTTATGGGACACGGAAAGGCGGGGTCCTGGGGGGTGTCAGCCTCGCTGGGGCACGGGCAATGGAGTCATAAGAGAGGTCCTCAGGGGTCCCACTCAAGCTCCTCCTCCTCCAAGGAGAAAGGAACGGGGGTCTGACTGTCTGGGACCTCCTCGGGGATTGGGACCAGTGCTGGGAGGACAGGAGTCAGTGTCTCAGGCGAGGTAGCCGGGGAGGCCGCGGGCGTGGTCGCAGGGGGCGCCTCAGCAGGCAGGTTTATTTGGACGAACGAGGCAGACAGCGGACAACCACCACTAACATCCACAGACATTACAATGACAGATCTCCTAAGACTAACTCAGATGCGGACTAAATACACAGGACAAGTCAAAAGAAACAGGAAACAGGTGATGACAATCAGGGATTAACACGAGGTAACGAGGTGGGCGTGGTACACACAAGGATCGGACAGAGCTGGGCGTGACATATATTATATTATATTATATTATATTATATTATATTATATTATATTATGAATAAACAATTACTCGATAAATCATCAGATGAATTGGTAGATTACTCAGTTATTGTTATTGACGGAGAGGCCTGTCACAGGAGGCCTTTTAGCTGTGTGAAAGTCACACGAAAAGCTTACAGCTTGCCATCTAAAATCCTGTGTTTGTGTGAGCTTGTTTCTCTAAATTGCCTCTGGTTGGTAAGTGTGTGCCCTATGCCGGGTTGACACCTTGTCGAGTCTGTCTCCAGCGCTGTGCTTCCTGGAATAGGCTCCAGGCTCGCATCTGACCCCATTCATACCAGCTGGACGGGGATTTCCTACAGTAGTGGTGTAGCTGCTTACTGCTGCCAGGGACTCCGCAGCTCTTGTCTAAATATGCATCTGTACAGTCAAGTTGTGTGACTGTTACCCCATTAAGGGGACTGTTCATATGTCCATGTAGTATATCCGTTCCCCTTTCCTCTGTACTCTAACAGGACTTTGGGGAGAGCAATCTCCTCTGGAACTATGAAATGAACACCACCATCCGTATTTATATCATGCTATAAGTACTGTAATGACCTTTAGAAAAATCCGCTCATCAGAACCCAAAAAAGACAAACACGCCTGTGTTACACAATGAATCTGAAGTCCTTTGGGTGGGACTGGCTATGTGACCTCACACCCAGTACTGGGTATTTGGTTTCTAGCTCCTTTTGAACTGAGAAAGCCTTTGTTTATGCACATCCACATGCTGGTAATGTTGAGGTACCTCTTACTTGTGACTTGCTTCTGCCTCCCTTCAGCAATGTCTTACTGAGATGAAGCAGTGCTTTGCTGTGTAGGGACCTGCACACATGTCTGGAAGGATGTGAGTTCAAGTCCCGTTGCCAACGGAGTAATCTTACCACTGTTAGGTCCATTAATGAGGCCCTGACCCTGAACTGCTGCTGGGATGCTGGCTGGGCCTGCCCTCTACTCCTCACCCGTACGTCGCTTTGGACCAAATGTTCTGTTAAATAAGTGTCAGTGGGAAAGCAGGTGTATGCATATGCGGGGGGAGGGGGTAGCAGAGAATAAAAACATCACCCTTCCACTGGCTCATTAAAATAAAAGTTTTTTTGAATGCAGAATTAGCATTTTAGTTCAATGACTAAGAGCAGCAAGTTTTTTGCTAACTGTTAGTGCAAATAACCTACTTGCTTAGATTTACTTTTGAGTACTGAGGCCCAGAAACATTTCCATTTATCTTCAGCCTTCACAGTTCTATGATCTAGCAATATTTACATATGTTTTTTTCATGTTAATGAAGCCTTTTCAAATCTGAATTTGAAAAGTGCTCTCTGCTGTCCAACCACATGACGATAACAGTGCAGAAAAAGCAAAATTATAAAAAGCAAGGAACACCTGCTGGTCTCTGCAGCCTGAGGGTTTGTTGTGTTTTTAGTGTTTGATGTATTTCTGGAGCTATGTGTTTGTTCTCTTTCATTCTGAAGGACAGGTGGGCAGATGGATGGACACCTGTGCCGATTGTGGGGGTCCCCTGGGCCTCACTTTACATGGAGAGTCATTTAGATCTTAGTTTCTATTTTATTCTAATTAAAATAGAGATTCTATGCAGAGAATGCTCACAGATCCTTGATGTTTTGAGAGACGTACTGCCCCTCTGCACAGAATACTCCCAGATCCGTACCATCATAACACCCCCATAACGTTGACCCTTCATTTGATGGCAAAGCCAAAAAGTCGCCTAACCATGACACCCAGTTCCAAAACGAACCGGCAAAGCAGTTTGACAGATTCCAAGATCTTACATGTCTCATCTGCTTTGAAGAAACGCTTATTTCCTGACAAATCTTCCAAAGGTCCATCTGCATGTAGATTCTGTCTAACTGTGGAAATGGACATTTGCTCCTCATCTTTTGTTGTTCGTCAGCTGTTGGCGTTTCTTAATTATAGCCTGAGTAGCAGTAAGGGATATTCATTTATGTTTCTCTGTCTACCACATTCCTGTTGAGTTTGCATGTTCTAGGTGTGTTGTGCAGGCATGCCAAACTGCGTGTATGAGTGCGGGTCCATGTGGTGACCTAATCCAGGGGTGGACAATCTTATCCAGAAATGGCTGCTGCGAGTTCCCCAGTCACGTTACTATTTTCAGGACGGATTTTCCTAACACCTAGGTTTGAACAGCCGACCTAAAGGTTATCCCAAAAACCTGCATATGCACTGGCCCTTTGTGGATAAGATTGGCCACCCCTGACCTAACCACATGAAGATGCACTCAGTAATTGGAAATTCACTGGCACCACGAGTGGCAAAACAACAGATGGAGTGCCACTCCTGATAGAGGAGTGTGTGAGGGATGATGCCAGCTTGAGTCTGGCTCCTGGAGTGTTCTGTCCTGGTGCCAGTCTAGTGGTGCTGACTCTGCTGTCAGCAGGCCAGTAAGCCAGTGTAAAATCTCACTTTCCCATTGCTGTACAGCACCGATGATAACCTGTGTATTATTAATGTGTGATACTATTACATTAATAATTAATTACTATGTTAACGTGCGTTTGGTGACTTGCTTAATTGTCACTGTGTCAGAGTTTTCATGATCTGCATTACTGTTTCACTAACACGCTGCTGGTGACCTGCTTTATGGTCACTGTGTCGGTGTTTTGATGATCTGTGTTACTGTTGCAGTAACATGCTGGCAGTGACTTGCTTTCCGGTCACTGTGCCAGTGTTATGATGATCTCCGTTACTGTTACACTAACTCACTGCTGGTGACCTGCTTTATGGTCACTGTGTCAGTGTTATGATGATCTGTGTTACTGTTACACTAACACATCGCTGGTGACCTGCTTTATGGTCACTGTGTCAGTATTTTTATGATCTGCGTTACTGTTACGGCAACACGCTGGCGGTGACCTGCTTTATGGTCACTGTGTCAGCATTTTGATGATCAGTGTGATGATCTCACTCTCCAATTCTCCTGCACTCTCTCTCTAAGCTGTGTGTTCACAGGGAATCACTTTGCAGTGTTGATTAAATCTCCACAGTGTTTATCCTGGAGGCTGTCCATCTGTCATCTTTCCCTGCAGCCTCTGAGATGCAGTGTTCACTGTCACCACCAGGCTTCTCACTTCCTCTCCTCGCCTGTGAGGATTGCAGGCAGCTGACCAGGGTGAACTTTGACCTTGGAGGATGATATTCATGGTCTCCTTTCTGTCTGCGGGGCCAAAGTCCATCAAGCTCTTTCTGAAAATCGCAATGATAAGGCATGTTAATAAATTCACATGTATCCTTTGTTTCCATAATAATGGCTGAGTCTCAGGCTTGACTGATTTATAGCAGGTAGTTGTTGGAGGTTCTGTGAGTAGCACTGTTGTGTTGGGGGCTTGAATGCTGCCAGTTATCTATGAGTGTGTGTGTGGGGACTGCACGCCCATCCTGAGTGTCCCCTGCTTTGTGCTGCATGACCTGGGCCTGGGATGGATTGTTGTCGGATAGATGGGTACTGGCAGGATTGATGTCGTGTTACCTGCAGGGTGTGCAGGAGCTGGTTTCACGGTTGGTTGGGGACGTTTCAGAGCTGCAGGCTGCCACTGCTGGATTTGCTCAGAGCAGCTGGTGTCTCTCTCTCTGAGGCTGGAGGGTGTGAGCCAGTTATCGGGCCCCTCTGGTGAGTTACACACTGCCCATAATGCACAGGACAGCTCACAGTTATGTAGGTAATAAAGCAAGTGTGTCTGCTGACATCTGTGAGATCAAGAACAGACACATAGACACACATGCACACACACACACACACACACACTCACGCATGCACGCACGGACACACTTGTGAGAGAAGCTGAGGGATATAAGGATAGAGGGGAGTGTTAAAGTTTAAGGTTTAGAGGTTATGGTTTAAGTGTGTGTGTGTGTGTGTGTGTGTGGATTATGTTTATATTACATTGTGGGGGCCAAATATTCTGTTATTTTGACGTTGTGGGGACTATTTTTCAGATCTGTGAACGCAATCAAAAATTCCAAAAGTCTCGTATTTTGTTTGTTACTTACGGTTAAGGTTGAGTCTGGGACTGTCTGTCTGGCTGTGTCTGTGTGTGTCTGTCTTTCACTGTGTGCAGTGGATCAGGGTGCAGCTTTGAGCCACATGAGGGCGGTGAGCAGAGGTCTGTGTTGGTGAGCGGTTTTAGGGGGCTGGAGCTGCTACAAACACATCACTCTGCAGACAAATCAGAATCAATAACTTCGTCACTCAGCTATCTGTACTAGTCACTGTCACTAGTGCTACTTAAACCACCAGTAACCTTGCAAATGAATAAACTAAACTGGTATCATCAAACAAAAGTTGAAACAGGAGTCTTTCTGCTCCGCTTTCCGGCCCTTGCTGGGGAGATGCGTCTTTCAGGCCCGCGCTGGGGAGATGCGTCTTTCCGGCCCGCGCTGGGGAGATGCGTCTTTCCGGCCCGCACTGGGGAGATGCGTCTTTCCGGCCCGCACTGGGGAGATGCGTCTTTCCGGCCCGCGCCGGGGAGGCATTTTTACTGGTCAGTAAGGCTTTCACATGATTAATTGTGGTACTCTTCGACATACTGTAGTTAAAAGCAGTATAGACTGTAATGAACAGCCATACCCGCCACTGGTGGCCAGTGCACCCCCTTCAGGGCAGGATGTGATAGTCTCCCCCTCCTATGAAGGTCACGTGCTGTTAGGGAGTTAGCAGTGGACACACGTGTGTGTCCTGTACGACTGATTGACTCTTCTCTGTTGCTGTGGTGATTGCTGATGGGCCGTGACCCCCCTCGGCATCTGCCACACCCCTTGTCACGCTCAGCTGTTCAGTGACCGCTCACCCCCCTTGTGACACTGAATGATGGTGATGCACCACATTACGCTGTCCGTGGGTCTGCTGCTTGTGTGAGGTGCTGAGTTTTAAAGAAAGAGAAAGGAGAAGTGAGCACGCATTATTAGGGAACACACCCAACTTTCCATTAATTCATCATAACTGTTTACCAGGTAGCTTGTGCATAATGACACTATAGACCTATACACTGTCAAGCGCTCTGTAAACACACACACACACACACACACACACAGGTCTGCCCATTCATTTCTATGGGAAAACCCTAATCTCAATAATTACAACATTCACCCTTACCCAGCCCTACCCTTAACCATAAGTAACAAGCAAAATAGAAGACTTTTGGCATTTTTCATTTTTTCATTCCAGTCACAGATCTTTATAAAATGTCCCCTTGTGGGGACCTAAAAAACGTCAAAATAATGTAATGTATACCTGACCCACACACACACTCACGCAAAGAACAACCCCAGTGAAGATCAGTGACCTCTGACCTTGTGTTTTCAAATCCTCAGGCAGGACTGCCACCCCTGTTGCCTGGCGTTAATTTTTAATCTGGTTTTGTGGTGGTGGTTTTAGTATATATTATGAACAGAGTTGGGTTATTCAGCTCCAGAGAGTAAATGTCCAGACCAGGATTTCATTTCAACCAAGCAGTTGGGTACTCTGTGACTGTGACTCTTTATGCTCTGTCGGTTGGTTGAAACAAAATCTTGGTCTTTTACTCTCTGGACCTGAATTACCAAACTATGATTATGAAGCAGTTGGTCCGTGTTCCAGCGCTGCGTCGCGGAAAACAGCGAAGTGTTTTGTTTCGAATTGCAGATGATTGTTTTTTGTTGGACTGTTTACATGCTCACCTCCCAGGAGTGCCGCAGTCCTGTTGGTACTCTTTCGAAGAATGATGAGGCTGGCAAGTACGGTGCCGCCGGTCGCTAACGGCGAGTTAGCTCGCCAGCTGCCAGCACTGCCGGTCGCTATCGGCGCGTTAGCTCGCCAGCTGCCAGCACTGCTAATCACTTCTGCAATTCTGATGCTAACAGCTTGTTATTATATTAGCGTAGCAGCGATCAAAACAAAACGGCACCTTTTATTTTGGTGACTCACCGGTTCTAAATGGAACACGTACGCAAAAGCAAGGCCCCCGGCAAGGGAGCCAGGGGCACATGGGAAAAGACCAGGAATACACAAGCGTTGCTAGCTTAACAATGTGTGGAAGTCACAGACAGCTTGAGCTTATTATATTGACTGACTAATTAGCAAAACAGAACAATATATGTTGTTTGGTAATGCCTGTTTGCCAGCAACACCTGGAATAGCAGCTCCGTATTAACAACACAGTAACAAGATGTCAGTGGAAATGGTCATTAGTGGTTTGTATCCTGATTCTCCTGCCAATGTCACCCTCTTTCTAACAATCCAGTTAAATCAAAATCGGAAAAATGGAGAAAGGATAGACTGCGTTTTTAATCTGATACTTGTGCTTTAATTGATGAGACATGGATTAACTCAGTTCAGTTTCCCTCATGCCCAGTTTGTTCCACTTCCCTGCTGTGATGATTAATCTGTGTTTTTGCTCAGCCTTTGAGCATACCCAGGAAACTCCCAGACACGGCACTTCTCCAATCTTTGCAGTGCCCAGCAACTCCACGCAGCATTCTTGCAGAACTTCTACTTTGGCTCTTCTGTTGACTGGGAGAAGTCAACCCCCCCAGGATTGGCTGAGGGTTAGCATAACATAGCTTGCTAACATGAGAGCTTCAGAGGAAAAAAATAAAACCCACAAATCAGTTTGCCCCTCAGCTCGGGTGTAGGAGCGCGTGCAGCGTGGCCCCGGGCGGAGTACATCTCTGTGGGCCTGACGTTAGTGCAGGCCTTCTGTTTACCCTCCCTGCTGCTGGTAGCCGTAGGAGCATCTGGCCTGTGTCTCTCCCCTGGCCTCTCTCAGTCATCTCCTTTTACAGCCTGCTGTCCCGGGGGCGGGATGGGGGAATGACTGCTGGAATGTCACCCTGGCCTATTCTGGAAAATGACAATACAACACAAAACCTACCAGCAGTGTTTTCTCTGGATTCTGCTTTTGCTTTAAGTAGAGTCCAATTAAAACCATACACTGCTGCTCACCGCCACTGTCTCTGCCGATTTTCTTGGATTCATGCGGCACAATGGGACAGAATTTATATTGCAAAGCCGCACGAAACAGATTAGTGTAATAATCTGTTAACTGTCTGCAGGGGGTGCCATAGCTCCACGTGTAACAGACACTGACTGAAACCTCACAGTTGACAGTTCATACGTCTTTTATTCTTTTACAGGACAGGGAACTCAGACCGGAGGAAATCGATGGTAAGTTCTGTCAGAAGATGCTCTCTGTCTTCATGCATGTTGAAGGATATTTCAAATGGATGGATGGATGGATATAGCAGTCATAAAAGGCTTGTGCCTAAAGATGTCCCACAGCCGTGTAGTTAAGATGGTCTTGCCAGAAGTGCACCATACTAACAGGGAGACTCTGTCTTCCTCCTGTGCAGAGCTCCGAGAAGCTTTTAAGGAGTTTGACAAGGACAAAGACGGCTTCATCGGCTGCAAAGACCTGGGCAATTGCATGAGGACCATGGGCTACATGCCCACTGAGATGGAGCTGATTGAGTTGAGCCAGCAGATCAACATGAACTGTGAGTGGCTGAAGTCCAGGCTGCAGCTGGGCCTGACCGCTCCTGCTCCTCCCCATATGTCATGGCTTGATGTTGAGGGCACTGTGTGCTGAAGTGTAGCAGCTGGCAATTTCTCTGCTGTGTCTCCCCACCCACCCAAACCTCTTTCTGTTTCTCACCATGCACTTCTGCAGTGGGTGGCCATGTGGATTTCGAGGACTTTGTGGAACTGATGGGGCCCAAACTCTTGGCAGAAACGGCAGATATGATTGGTGTGAAGGAGCTGAGGGATGCATTCAGAGAGGTGAGCAGTGAAGGCGCTCTGGCTCTCTGGGCTGGTCCTGCTGTGGGTTTTGCGTCCACTTGGCTATCAGCTTAATCATGCACAGTTACATGTATTTATCATTTGTACCAGAAAAACTATGTTAAATGTGACCAGTAAGAAAACAAAGGACAACAATTAGGATTATGGGTAGTTATCGGTGTTGTTACGGTTTTCCACTCATTTTCGTACACTTGGGAGAGCACGCTCAGACAGTCCCTGGGCCTGGTTTAGGGGATAATTCTGAAATCATTCTCTTCACCCTGAGGTTTGAACCCATAACCTTCAAATCACAGACATAACGTCCTAACTGCTATCTCCGTCTGCCCAGTCGTCCTTCATCCTCTCCTGTCTCATCGTCTTCTAGTTTGACACAAACGGTGACGGTGAGATCAGTACCGCCGAGCTCAGGGAGGCCATGAGGAAGCTACTGGGACAGCAGGTGAGTTGAGAGCAGCGAGCTCTGGTCCTCCAGCCCGCCTGCCCATCACCCAGCACTGAAATCTGTCCCCCCCCCTCCCCCTTGGCAGGTTGGTCACAGAGATCTTGAGGACATCTTGCGGGACATTGACCTGAACGGGGACGGCCACGTAGACTTTGAAGGTGAGGCTCAGTCTCAGTGGCTGTTCTACTCTGCAGCACGTGTTTGCAGTTAGACTGTTCCTCTTCGCATGTTGTGACAAAGAGCATTCTGGGAGAGTGGCACTGTACTATTGGCCAGAAGGGAGAAGGTGCTCTACTGTGACTCACCACCCCTGGTCCCCAGCTAGCAGTGATCCCTGGCCGGTGTTCCAATTTCAGTTTTCAGTATTTGAATTTTTTATGATCCTTCACATGCACATTCTGTTGGCATCTGAGAAAAATGGAATCGAGTATGAGTCCTTGACCATTTGATGTGGACTGCATTACACCATACAACTTTATCCATTTACATTCTTTTCAGAAGTGAACAGGATGTAAAAACGTAATGGGTCATAAAAAATAGAAAATATATAGGTTATTTTTGGAAACCGACCCCCCGTGTTCTGCAGCCCTGTGGAATGCTGACCAGGCTTGGAAGTCCCTGCTTTAGAGTGAGACAGGAAGGAAGTGTTAGCAGCACACTCCTACTAGGGTCTTGGTGACCCTGTCTCAGATAGACAGATTCATGAATTTACAAAGATTACTAACCTTTGTGGGTAGAGTGGGGACTCTGAGGCTAAAGATCTTTGCCAGCAATTGGAAGGTTGTTGGTTCAAATCCTGTGAGTGCCAGGAGTGATCCTACTCCGTTGGGCCCTTGAGCAAAGCCCTTAACCTGCAATTGCTTTGTCTTGAGTATCGCATTAATGTACAACTTACAGGGCAAATTTAGGGGTTGGTGGTAGGATTGGCACTTCAGCCACCAGAAAAAAGGGTTTATATCTGTTTGTCAGATAATCCATCTATGAAGGGCCTGTTTCCTTGGCTCGGTGAACCAGCCTGTTTGTTTTTTATTATCAATATCTGTGTGTTTTTTCTTCTTGCGCCAGTATGTTTGTTCACCATTTCTACAAGCTCATAGGGATTCTTAGGGCCTCACATAGCGCATCCTGTGAGACACACAGGAAACGCAATCAACCAACCCCTGTTATGCATTCAGCCCTCCAGAGCAGTTTTTGGGTGTAGAAGCTGTGCTCAGGGACCCACCACGCACATAACTCCACTGTGCTCAGGATTCAAACACACAACCTTCTACAGAGGCACAGACTCCTGACCCGCAGAAGCGGGTCTGATATGTTTCCATGTTGTTTGCGGAAAAGCAGCCATAGCTGTCAAGGAGCTCCATGCAGATGGCATTATTTTATTTTATTTTATACAGTCATTTGCTTACGAGTTCTTTATGCTATTTCTTGTAATGACTCCAATGTCTTTCTGCCAGTGATCCATATGTGGAAACTTCTGACCACAGGTCAGCTGTCATAATCACTGCAGCACCCGTTAGCTCACTAAGCCGTCATCATTCACAGCCGCTTGACCCCGCCTGTAAAATGCCTCTCTCTCCCCCCAGAGTTTGTGCGGATGATGTCTCGCTGATGGGGGGCGTAAATCAGCGGCAGAAATCCCCACCAGCATGGCGTGTGGCCCACGGCTGTGTCAGAGAAATGCCAGACCGGCGATTGCCGACTGCGCTGCCCTGCCTGAACAAACTGGAACTTACGTACTGCCCTCCAGCCTCCAAGCTATGATCTGGGGGGACCACAACCCCCCCCCCCCCCCACCGACCCCAGCCATTCCTGCAGTGTCATCCCATCCTCACAAGACCAACAACTGGAGCAGTGTCCTGATGCAGGGACACCAGGCGGGCAGACAGACAAACAGACATTTTCAGCACTTTCACCCAAACCCGACTCCCATGTGTCTTTGCACTTACTCTGTTTGAAAATGACACTATTGTAGCCCATTCTGTAGTCAGTGTCACTTCTGTCTATTTATTTCTGTGTATTTGTGTATTTGCCTGTGTGTTTTGTACAAGATGTGACCGGGTCCCACACAAAAGTAAATTGTAAAGGGCCCAGTTAGGAAAGTGTAGCTCAATTTTTAGAGAAAAGAGAACAATGTTTGTATGACATTCTGTGTATTTTATTTGCAATCATTCAATTCATTTATTACTCAAAGACAACCAAATATAACATCACATTAAAGTCAAATCAGTCTTATATGTCACATACACAATTAAACTGAGTACAATGCATAGTGCTTGATGTTATCACTATGTAAGGTGACCCAAATGCACTCACCGAACCGGGAACACCAGTGTTGAATGTCCTGTCTTATTATTCCAAATTTTACGAGTTTTGTTTTAAAGTCAATGCAAAACCATTGTATTACAGTATCAGGTAACAGCCCATCAGCTCTGAATCAGGATGACAGAACTGAAATTCTGCTTCCTCTGCCAAAGTTCATGTGATATCTGCAACATTCCTATTTAAAATAAGATGACTGGAGTTTGCTGGTTTGGATCTTTTACATTGCATTTGCTAGAATAAATTACTGAACATAATCAACATGTACTTGAGATGTGCTCCTGTTTTATGGGCGAGCTCACCACCCTCATGTCTGTCACAATCAGTCCTATTTAATTACCGCTAATAGTGACAGTGTCCATCTGAGGGACAAGAGCTGCAATGTAAATTAAAAGGGAGAGGAACGGGAGAAACCGCCTGATATCGAGGTGGGTGATGGAGAGCTGGCACCAAGCAGATCACATGGAGGGAGGCGGGAGTCTGGCTGAACTCATGTGTCCAGAATTTCACATCGATGTCGTTGTCATGGATCTGTAAATTTTTTGTCTCAATCCTACAACGGACAAGCTATAAAACCCCACGTGTGTCTTCCTCGGACCAGTTGTGAATCTTCCAGTTGAAACATTACAGACCACCTTACTAATGTTGACTTGACCTACCCTGATGTTAAAAACCTGTGTGTTAAAACGTGCATGGCACGTGGAAACCCTCATCTGTGCGTTTTTGTTGGACAACTGCGTGTGTCCTTATCTACTGTATGCTGACTACTGGACGTGTTTATATCTGCGTGTATACCTGTTTTAATGCATGCCAAAAAAAATTTCAAGAAAGCACATCTGTTCTTATCAAATTCGATATGAATTTGAAAAAAGGTTACATTTAAGAAGTAAACACGGTTTAGTCTGGTGTTCTTGTTTGTACTTCTCTGATACGATCATCAGCCACTGGATAAATCAAGCTTTCATGCGCAAACAGAGATAAATGAAGAATATCAGAGCCAAGATAAAATTTGGAATGATGAACCTAGGGAAAATGGCTAGAAATGAACACATCACCACTGTAAATTCATTTTTTTAATAGAGTGAAAATGATAACAAGAATTGTCAATTACGGCATATTGCTATCTCACACATACGTAGTCTCTTTGATATTAAACTATACAACGCCCCTTTGAAATAATAACAATACTCTTTTGTAAATAAGTACCTCACATGTCCTATTTTAGTCAAATTGACTGTTATTCGACGACATCTCAAAAGCTGCTAATAAAGGACGGTTCGGTTTCCATGCCTACAGTCCTTTCTATCCCCCGTTCGACGCGGCAGGTGAACCTCTCGCTCCATCTTGTGGTGAAGTGAAACATTGCTCTGTCGTATTTCTGTTCTAATGCAGAACTAAGCAGTTTCCACTAATTAAATTCAGGAATTAAACGTGTTACTCTGATTTGGCGTGAGCTAAGAGATCACCCTTGTAACTACCTGATATGTAACTAAACTATGCCACACAAAATAGCACCTTTATGTTCACTTATGATGATGATGATGATGATAATAATAATAATAATAATAATAATAATAATAATAATAATAAAAATCAAAATCAAACTCAAACTGTGCATTGCGACACACTTACAAACCATGTTCATCGGATACTTCTACTGAACAATGTTAAGGCTGACAGTA
>JAODKE010000043.1:970314-980961 GCA_026779605.1 Mormyrus hasselquistii
TCAAACTGTGCATTGCGACACACTTACAAACCATGTTCATCGGATACTTCTACTGAACAATGTTAAGGCTGACAGTAAAAGTACCTTAAGTTAGTTCATTTACGCTGAAGACTCACTCAGAAATGTTACTGATATCTTGGGGAACAGTAAGTGGCCTGTGATGAACTGACTGATTCATCGATTTATATTCCCAGGAAATGTACTTCTCCGGTGTTACCTTCAAAGACATATGTTCGCCAATGGGAACGCACTTTCGGACAGACCGCTTTAACAGTAACTATGGCAACAAACCGCCGAGTCATTCATTCGACACTCAGTTTATTTGTTTAAAACCCAGAATGCACCGCACGCGCGCTGCGCTGGACCAATATGATTGGACAGTATTTAGATCTACCATATTGCCACTGTTAAGGGGGGGGTTAAATCTTTATTAGAAGATAGATAAAACGCTTGATTGATTTTGCATTTTTAAAACCAAATCGTTTCAATATCTGAAAATTTAAACCTACGGATGTACACTCATAGAAAGCATTAAGGACTATACACAACTCGATCTGCTGTCAGTTTTCCAAATTCTACCCACAGTAATCGATTAAATTCTGTAGCCAGTCGGAAAGACACTGAATCGGTTAGAACCATTTCTCAAAAAGGGGAAGATTGCTCAAAAATACATCGATTTCTCTCTCAGAGTTGATAATCCCGGGAAAATAAATTAATTTTATAATGATAATTTTAACAAATATAAGATACCTATAGACTACTGTGTGGTCATTTTATATATAAAAGTTGACATATTACCCATTTTTAAAAAGAACATTTGGTGTGTAGTTTTGCACTTGCTTTCCGCATTCTGCCAACTGAACGCTGTATCTCAACCAAACTATCACTCGATTCTACCGTGTCCGCTGTCGGCGGCGTTTCGGCCGTGTGATGACGTCAGAGTCGGTGGTCTGTGGTCGCGGGGGCTCGTTAATGCCGCCCTGTGATTCGCTATAAACCTGAATGGTTTCCGATGTGTCACGAGAAAAAAAAGCACGTTACGGAGCGCGTCGAGGCCCGGGCTGCCATGTGACTGGCCAGCTGAGCTGTCGCTCTACTTCCTCCTCAAACAGCAAGTTAGACTGCTCAAATCTCCCTCTCTGAACCTGATCCGACTCCACAAGCCATTGCACGGCCCTTAATGGGAATTTGCAGCAATATTAAAACTAGGGACAGGGATATAAAGGAAGCTATACGGACTGTGTAACATCTCAGGAATAAAGACGTGGAAGCCGACAGGAAAGTACGTGAATCTGGACATTTGAAGTATTAGAGAATCAGTGCAGTTTAGACGGCGAACGGGTGGCAGCTGCTGGTCACACTGACAGAGTAGGAGGAAGTCGCTTAGACAGGTAGACGCGCACTTCGGCTGGAGCAGCGCTGTGTGCTCCGAGTAACGCCGGCCGGCCGGCTGCTGCCACCTTAAAGAGCCCTGCAGTGAAAGTGAACAGCGCCGCTCCGCGTCTTGCTGCAGGTCTATTAACCGAGCATCTAGCTTGGGCTCTCCGCTTGCTGCCCCCGTCGCCTCCCCAGCCGAAGGGTGTATGCTTGAGAGTGACCAAGCTACTGAGGGCTATGCGGCGCGTCACGTTGCTCTGGGCTCTCGGGCTGCTGTTGGCCTTGCTGTCGCTGCTGGCCCAGCTGAGCCAGGCGGACGGCGGGGGCCCGAGCCTTGCCGAGCGGGTCATCTGGGCGGTGAACTCCGGCGGCGAGGCGCACACGGATGTGCACGGCGTGTATTTCAGGAAGGACCCGCTGGAAGGGAAGGTTGGCAAAGGTAAGGTGGCGAGACGGCTAAAAGGACCTGTTCTGCTCTTACATTGACATTTTCTCCTATTAACTATGGTGACTTTGAAGCTACATGCCAGGTGCCCCGCTTCAGCCCATCGGAAGTTCACTTTTTCATTCATTAACCTGCTGCTACTGGTTATGCGTTTTTAATGTGTTAATGTACCGGTTTGCTTGAAGGGGCAGTTTATCGAGAAACAGTGTACAGAGCTGTCTGATTACACCCTGCATGACCAGTGTTTCTAGTTATCGGGGCCGGTTGGACAAATGCAGACAGTGTTTCATCACGTTTTGGGGGGGGGGGGTAGCTTCAGTCAGCCCCGGGGAATATTCATCTCCTGCGATCGGTTAGCACGTGATGCTGCGCAGGCCTTAGAATTTTTAAAGGGAGAATGGCCTGAATACGCCGCCACGGCAGCTTCCCCATTCAGCTGCAGTAAATGTTTCTGTAGCAGGCGTTTTTATCCAAAGTGACATACGTTTCTGAGAGGCCAACTAGTCTTGGTGAAATGGGCTCAACAGTGGAGTCACTGGCAGCCCAGGCATTCGAATCAGCAACCTTGTGATCAAAGGGTCAGCACCCTAACGTGCTGAACCGCGCATTGTACCCATTCAGACTTCTCAGTGGCGTGGCCAGAAGGTGGGGGCGTGTCCTGGCCAAGGACAGCTGGATGTCTTGTCTTACACTGCTGAATGAAGGAGGGCTGCTTTGTTTTCCTTGTGACACCAACAATGTGCTCATTGAATTTTAAAGGAGTTTGTAAGTACAGACAGGTGAGTGTTGCACATATGCCGATGCGGCCCGGTGTCACTCGGCTCTGCCCCTCCACAGCCTCTGACTACGGCATGCGGCTGCCCATCCTGAGATCCACCCCCGAGGATCAGCTCCTCTACCAGACGGAGCGGTACAGCGAGGACACGTTCGGCTACGAGGTGCCCATTCGCGACGAGGGCGACTACATCCTGGTGCTGAAGTTCGCCGAGGTGTACTTTGCCCAGTCCCAGCAGAAGGTCCGTCCCACCCCCAGCTCCAGCCCCTGGGTTTTATCAGAAGATCACTGGAAATAATGACATCTGACTTACAGGACTGAAAATTTGAGAAACTGAGAGAGCTGAATCTATGGCTTTTGACATATTACTTAATTTAATCAAAAAGTATGTGTATTATTAAGCAGCAAAAGCATGAGTAGCTTGTGATGCAGTTTCAGTTATTGAAATATAGCTGGCTTAAGGCCATTGGAGTAGAATTGCTTATAGCCAAATTACCCAAGACTTTAAATGGGGGAGTGTCTGTGATCAGAAGGCCACTGGTTTGAGCCCATCCTCCGCAGAATAGTCACATGTCTGGGCCCTTGAACAAGAGCCTTAACCCCCCAGCTCCCCAGGCACTCGCATGTTTGTGTGACAGAGAGCAAGATTGGGGGGGTGGATAAAGTTATCATCATCATCATTAATAATAATTAATTTAAACGTTGAAAATAGAAGAACAAAATGCACACACACGAATTTACCGAGTGGCTCTGTATTTCAGGAATAGGCAACCCTAATCCCATAATGCCAGCACATTTTCCATCCTACCCTGTCTCTGATAAAGCACACCTGACCTCAGGCAGATAACTCATCAGGTAGGATGGAAAACCTGCTGGACTGTGGCACTTCAGGATCAGGGCTTCCTAGCCTGGTGTATTTTATATTCACAGAATGAGCAGACAAAGCGTAAGGGAGCCTCTTGCTGTACCAAGTCCCTTGGCTGGCTAGTAGTAGATATGATAATGGTGCTCAAACACGCGTTAAGAGCCTGTGCAGTTCATTGTCTTGCGGCGCTAAAAGGCCGATCGCTGGCAAGCTGCGGGCCCCCATGACACCTCCCTCCCTCCTCCTCGCAGGTTTTCGACATAAGACTCAACGGGCACATGGTGGTGAAAGATCTGGACATCTTTGACCGTGTGGGTCACAGCACAGCCCACGACGAGTTTGTGCCTTTCTCCATCCGGCGGGGCAAGCTAAGCGTACGAGACGAGGTGTCAACCTTCAACGGCAAGCTGACCGTGGAGTTCGTCAAGGTGGGGGTGCCGGGGCTCCCTCGTGGCGTCTTGCTACCTGATGATGTCAGCAGTGAAGCACGTCTCTGTGCTTCTGTCTGCTTTTTGATGTCCTGGACAGCCCCCTACACGTGTGCTGCGCTCTGCAGATAGTTCACGGGGCGGGCGCGTGTCCTCGTTCTTGGGGCGGGCGTATGTCCTCACAGCTGGGGCTGTTGCACCTGCGTTCATTGCTGGGGGCTTTTTTTAAGGCGCCTGATGCACTTTGGCTAAGCAGCTGAGTGACGCTGCGTTGCTATGAGTATGAAGCCGTTGCCTGTGTGTTTGCAGGGTTACTATGACAACCCCAAGATCTGCGCGCTCTACGTGATGAAGGGGACGCTGGAAGGTGAGTGAGGAGCCAGAGGCGCCGGTGCTGCAGCTCCCTCTGGGAGCCTCTCCGGAGGAGGTGCTGCAGTCTGTGTCTTTCCAGGATCTCCACTGAAATGATTTGTCTTTCTCCTCTAACTCCTGACTCTGCTGGCCGCTGAACCAGTCCCCTTCCTTGCTGTAGCTCTCATTCTTAGTGTGACTGTTAAGCTGTAGTGACCAGCTAGTTGGCTGCTCAGAATGCTGTAATAACCCCCCACCCCGTCCCCCCCCCGCCCCATTACTCTCCTCTTTTTATCCTTCATTTTTCTGAAATCACTCTCACCTGCCCTCCTCTGCCCTGTCATTTTTCCTTAATCTGTAATCCCATCCCTGACTTGCCCTCTCTTTCCCCTCTTTAATCTCTCCCTATCCTTTCTTTCCTCCTTTCTCTTCTTGCATTCATACTTCCGGTCATTAACTGCCACCTTATCTCTACCTTTTTTTCTGTTTCACTCTTACTTTTTCTCTCCTCTCCCTCTTCACCACCTTTTCTCCCTTTGTCCCTCCCTCCCTCCCTCCTCCTGCTCCTCTCCCATGCCTCTTAGATGTACCTAAGCTCCAGCCTCACCCTGGACTGGAGAAGCGTGAAGAAGAGGAAGAGGAAGAAGAGGACGAGAGAGAGACTGAGGAGGAAGTGGGTAAGCGGGGCCCCTCTGCAGTCCCCAAGGACCGGGTCCGCTCGGGGCCCCGGACGCCCAATCCATATGCGGCCGACAACAGCAGCCTCATGTTCCCCATCTTGGTGGCGTTTGGAGTCTTCATCCCCACTCTCTTCTGCCTCTGCCGGCTCTGATGGGGCACGTGAGGGGCCCTGGGGGAGCACTGGGGACACGGCAGAAGACGGGGACAGACTGAGACAAAACGACAGGTGTACAGACCCAGGAGACGCCAGCAGGGATGGGGGGGGGGGGTGGGGGTGGGGTATGGAGATCTGTGGAGGTAGCTGGGGCAGCAGCAGAAGGGGATTCCCAAAGAACCACACCGAAGGGGGGGTGGTGGTGGTGTCAGTGAACCAGTGACCACAGAGCACATCATTGAGGGGGGAGAGAGAGAGAGAGAGAGAGAGAGAGAGAGAGAGTGTGTGTGTGTGTGTGTGCGCGTGTGTGCGCATGTCTGTGCAGGTATTTCAGTACAACTCATGACAAGCCCAACGACCTCTCAGTGGTCCCTCAGAAGCTTGGAGCGAAAAAAAAAAAAAGGTTTTATTTCTCACCAGCTTTAGTTTGCTGAGGTATATGTTGGGGAAACGGCGATTAAGCGGACATATAGGCGAAAGAGAATGAAGCCAGGGGCTGGGGACAGGAATTGATGTCACTTTTAGATGTTTTATTCACGCCTGACTTTCCTGTTTAAACATTGACATTTTCTGGACACAACTTTGTGAAAGCAGGTGTGTTTTTAGGTGTGAAATTCCCCACTTTATTAATGTAAAGCTGTGTCTACAGCATCCACATAGACAGCAGGAGGGGCATCAGAGTGCCGCCTGCAGGAGATGGGAAAACGCTCCACAGCTGGTGTGTGTTTTCCCTTGGATTATAGGCCCTGTTGTTTGGGGTCGAACATGAGAAGTGCTGCCAAAACAGCAGCCTGTCCCCTGACGCCTCCCATGCTGTACTTCGGAGAGGAGGGAAAAGGCTGTCGTGCTCCTTATTTGGTATGAACAGGAATTCTGTATGAGAACCTGGCCTGAGATTCACACGTTCCTTCCTGGACATGTTTACATTAAGTGTGGCCACATGACCCATTGCGCTGTTTCTTTGTAACCAGCCAACTTGTAGTATCGGTGATCTCATTACCCTGGAGCGAGAGGCTGCTGATGTCCTGAACCTAATAAACATTGAATCAATTGCATGAGATTGTCCTGCAGCTGGGTGTAGGCGCCCTTGCCTTCCTGGGTTTGCTTTGTATTCATTGGCCTGGCTGCTGCTTAGGGAGGAAGTGTCTGCTTGGTGGAATGCAGAGGTACAGAACCCGCCGTGCTTATTGTAAAGGAGAGGTGTGATGATTCGTTCAGCCGCGTTCCATCATGCTCCTGATCGTCTCCCTGGGCCTGCTGGCTTCTCCCTTGGTGATCCATGGGTCTAAGTTGACTCAGAATGCCCTGTATGGGGTAGCCATGACCTATAATCCCCCCCCCCCCAAACAGCCTGCAGACGGCACATTCTCAATGAAGTTATACTGGGCGACATATTTTACAAGCTGAACTGTCCAGTCAATTAAATGTAAAGTTGAACCACCAATACCTCTACACTTAACTCAGCATGAAACGCAATGTGGTAAACGTTCAGCTAAAACTAAAGCTCTCCATTTTCTTGCAATAGCTTTCAGAGGGGGGCTGCAGCTGTTGCTTAAGCTGCTGTCTAAGGATTTGTCAGTTGAATATTTTCTTGCTCTCTCAGGTTGTCACTTGTCGCTCACTAATATACTGCCACCGTTTCTCTACATTTTGGTTGCATTTAGCTTTATTCCTATATCAGCACTGCTCTTCCTTGGGTCTCCTTGTGCCATTGTCCTTACATTCTTTGATTTGCCTTAATTGGTTCAGTGTAGATTGATTTAAATCAGCAGCCTTGCATTTAGGTCAGTGACCCTGTGCTGTGTGTTTGTCCCGTGGGAAATGAGTGTGTGTCTTTGTCTGAGTGATAGACCTGAGTGATGGCCTGCTCAGGTCACCTCCGTGTCGGTACTGGGATATGGTGGAAACAGCCCTCGAAGGGCAAATATCATCTCTGCTCTGCTTCAGGGCTTGTCCTCTGTCTTGCTTAAAGTCATCACCATTGATCCATCAGATCTTGGTAACTTTTGACTAGTTATTTATACAATGTTAGTAATTTATGCTCCTGAGGTGTGTAAACTTGGTGGAGGGAGAGAGATTTTCAGAGCAGAATAGATATGAATTACAATCAGAAATCAATCAGAAACACCTTTTTAATCTTTATTTAAAATTCATAAAATTGAAACCTGCACCAAAGTTGGAAGCTTTTTTGTTTTGGCAAATAAAAGTGTGTGTGTGTGTGTGTGTGTGTGTGTGTGTGTGTGTGTGTGTGTGTGTGTGTGTACACATATGGTACAGAGTCACACTCGTTTTAGTGTGCCAAAACTATTTTCTTGTTTAGATTTTTTTTTTATGGCAAGTTTATTTTTGTTGGAGGTGAAGGGAGTGAAGTGAAATGGAAAGTGTAATACAACTGTGCTGTCTTAGGGCAGCGTAACGGTGCTGCCTTAGGGCAGAGTAACGGGGCTGTCTTAGTTGTTTTTGGTTTTTTGTATTGTATAACTTAAAGTGCAGGTCGCCTAGCATCGGTAATTGAACGGCAAGGTAGCTCCCTCAGGACATATTTTGATTTTACTTTTTACTTTTTTATTTTTTGGGGTGTGAATTTTTGCACTGTCTGGTGTTAATTTTAAAGAGCATTCTTTGTGTATGTATAATCTGTTTTGATTTCATATTGCCTTGATTTTGAATACATGCCAACATGCTTTACCGTCCTTTGATGTCTCATTTATTGTGCTTACATGGTTTGTCCAGATGGTTGATTTTTGCTTTCAGTTCATATAATTGTTTTTAAGGAAAGTGAGGTTTTCATCCTCATATACATTCCTCAGTTCCAAATCAGCTGTTAACATCTTTAATTCCCTTTACCTGCACAAGAACATAACGGTACATGTTTCGTGTTCTCTTGCATTATCTGTTCACCATGCCACAATTTGGAGGATTGAATGAGACCTGTGTGAATGTCTTCCCCATAAACTCAAAACACTGAGTCACACTTGAAACATGCGCACACACACACCCTCTGCTCTTGTCGAACTGCATACAAGTTGGGAATTGCTGCCTGGTGTGACTTCACTGTTTCTTTTTAAATAAATGTGCTATTTTATCTAACGTTTTGTGTTGTGTTGATGTTTTATTATACACACTGCTCACCTGCCCGTGTACTCCTTTTCGTTTCGTTTCATTGGTGATCTTTCGCTAAGTGTGGGACTCTGTCTCCACGGGTTGTCGCATTACAGATCCCAGTGGAATCATGACATCAAACAAGGTAATCATTTGGCGGGAGGAGAGAAAATAAACTGCACGCGCGTGCTCGTGACCATGGCAACCGCGGAGCGCGTGCCGCCAATCGCGAGCGCTTCTCTCCGGCGTAGTTTCACCATAGAGACGTGACGCCATCTTAAAGCCAGCGGCATCGCGTCCATGAATCTGAGCGGACGGCGGAGCTATGAACGGACGGAAACCTCGCACGGAAACATCTGCCAGCGCCAATGGGCCTGACGCTGAACCGGGGTCCGCTGCTGGCGGCAGAGAGCGCAGACCCGTGGGAGGCGTCATGAAGAGGCTGAAGCCGCGGCGAAGTCAGCCAGAGGGGCGGCCCGTTACGGAGGACGAGCTGAGGGGGCTAGGGCGAGACATCACTCCGGACGAAGTTCTGGGTCTGCGCTCCGTCACCCGCGGTAGGCGCATGAGGACAGAGAAACCACTAGTTCTAAGGTCTTTTTGCTGACCCCGAGGTCCTGGAAGTTAAGTTGGGTGCCGGGTCCCCGGTCGCCGGTTGGCAGGTGGGGTTGTCGGGCCGGGGGCTCCCTACAGCCGAACTCGGGCTGGCCAAAACCTGAGGCGAAATGTGCGCGACTCGCAGAGGGCACGTGGCTTTTTCCTTTGTCAGTGAGCTGCTGGCGTTTCGGACAGCATAATGGAGGAAAGACGCACAGATGCCTCAGCCATGCTTCACAAACAGACTACCAAGATTGTGTATTTAAATTATTAATATTCCGTAAATGTGCAGTGCAGCAGAAGTCCTGGTGAATCTGTAACCTGACGCCCTGTGTCCTTTTGCAGATTACCTCTGTAAGCCTGAGGACAATGTGTTTAATATCGATTTCACACGTTTCAAGATAAGAGACATGGAGACCGGGACGGTGCTGTTTGAGATCGCCAAACCACCCAACAGCGGTATGTCCGACTGTGCCCGCTGCACTTTGCCGTGGATAGCTGTACCTGGATGAGGTCCATGTTGATGTTTTCCCCTGATGCTCCACAGATCCACTGGAGGAGGAGGATGTGAATGGGGGGTCCGATTCCAACACGGGACGCTTTGTCCGATACCAGTTCACTCCTGCCTTCCTAAAGCTGCGCACTGTGGGTGCCACGTGAGTTTGGAACGCAACAAGCCGTTGCTGTCTTCATCATCCTCATCATCCTCATCGCTGCAGTGCATGCCTAGCAGCTTTGTTCAAAGCAACCATATAAAACTTATTTGAGAAGGAGACTCTTACTGCAGGTCATTTTCTAAACTCTGCCCTGGCACCTTCCTGACGTAAGTCTGTGTTCTGGGAGGCTTGTGCAACCCATCTTGCCTTAGCAAAGTACCAAGGATGCCAAAGCTGGGCACCTGTACTCTGAGATTCTCTTATTTCACCCTTTACTCTACTGGCTGCCAGGGTGTTGTTGATATTTGTGGTATTACTCTTACTATATTTTGTTGAGCAGTAGTGTCATCGCTAGTTCCTCTGCAGCACTTGTTAGGTAGGTCTCTTCAGCCTCTCAATCTGTCTGTTGTAGGGTTGAGTTCACTGTGGGAGATCGGCCCATCTGCAGCTTTCGCATGATCGAGAGGCACTACTTCAGAGACCAGCTTCTCAAGAGTTTCGATTTCGACTTTGGCTTCTGTATCCCCAACAGCCGGAACAGCTGCGAGCACATCTACGAGTTCCCGCAGCTCCCAGACGAGCTCAGTGAGTGGCTTTCTCCGCACGTTCCTCTGTCTGCCCTGCGTTTAGGGTAATAGCTCCCAGGTGGGCCTCACTGCCACTCTGTGGCTTATGGTGCTGCTGTGCTCGTTAATCATGCAAATAGGTCTTCCATGGCGATGACATTATCGTCATGTCTTTGGACAAGGTCTCAGAGTCTGTTATTTTAGCATATTTTGAAAATATCATTGGTGATTGTCAAGAGTAGAGGGTCTGTGTGCATGTTTGAGTGTTACACAAATGATAAAAAAGTTTGATTCAGTGTTTAGATATATTTTCTTTAGCATCCAAAGCAGCAGGATTGGTATTGGGGCTGATGTAATGCACTGCAGGAGGGAATCTCCTGTAATGGCATGATATATGTTGCGCAAAGTGCAGCACCTCATGAACATAACCAACATATTTGATTCTCAGAAATTACAGGAATGGACCATGTCTTATATCTCATATGTTGCTTTCTTTCTCTAGAATGGCAAGAATCCACTATCCTTAGTCTGATTCTAGGTCTAGTTTTTGCATTTGCAAAAATATGGTAATATGTCTTCTGATATTGAATTTTCATTGTCTGATAAGAGATGTTACAAATCAAGTGTGTGTGTGTGTGTGTGTGTGTGTG
>JAODKE010000043.1:1036483-1059759 GCA_026779605.1 Mormyrus hasselquistii
ACCACCGAGATGAAGGTCAGGCTTCTGTACCACATGTAACCATCGAGGTGAAGGTCAGGCCTCTGTACCACATGTAATCACCGAGGTGAAGGTCAGGCCTCTGTACCACATGTAACCACCGAGGTGAAGGTCAGGCCTCTGTACCACATGTAACCACCGAGGTGAAGGTCAGGCCTCTGTACCACATGTAACCACCGAGGTGAAGGTCAGGCCTCTGTACCACATGTATTCACCGAGGTGAAGGTCAGGCCTCTGTACCACATGTAACCACCGAGGTGAAGGTCAGGCTTCTGTACCACATGTAACCTCCGAGGTGAAGGTCAGGCTTCTCTTATTTACGTCCATGTGCTTCATTTTGGTGCAGATGTCATGACCTGTTTCCTTCTGTGCCATCCAGTCGTGAAAATTATAAAATCCAGTCGTCCAACTCAGGGAAATGATATAAAAATAATATTTCTCTGTGAGTAAAATGTAGAAAGGTGATGGAGAGTCACTGAGCCGTGATATAAGATGGGCTTCCTCTGTCTTTACAGGCTACCCAGGATTCCAGGCTGCCACTTACGCCAGTCGCACTTATGCTGGCATCACCCCCGGATACACCTACCAGTTCCCTGGTAAGTCCCCAGCACTCCCAGTATGCAGCTGCTCAGTGTAAACTCAGCACATCACATGGTCCTGGCCTTCTAGAAAAAAGGTTTTGGTGTATACATCTGACTGTGTAATGTTACTTTACGTAAATGTAAAACTCTGTCATGTTTCTGTCCTAGAATTCCATTTAGAGAGGACCCCACTTCTGACATCACCCCACCCTCCTGAGATCACAGGTCAGTCACCTGTGCTGGCATTTACAGGCACCTAGCCTGGCAGTTGGTGTAATGCTGCCACCCAGTGGCAAGAAACATAATTACTTATCCATCTCCATATTGTGCCCTTCAACAGATTGTTTCTGTCAAACTCTGTAAGCTACTTTACATGCAAACATGCCCGTACCTACCACTGAGGACTGAAGTCAAGTCCTCCGATTTTACTCTACACTCCCACAATCCCTTGTGGGTCACAGAAGATAATACTTCTGACCTCAGGATTTTAACCCTTCCGACTATGGTCCTGGATACAAACTAACATATCTCACCTCACAGCACAGAATGGTGTGCTGCTTTTCAGTTAGAGCAATATAATGGTTTCCAAAACAGTTTGGAATTTGATTTTCTAATGCCATTAAAAACATGCATATATTATAATGCTGGCCTTTTGGAAAAACCATTTCTAGCTTCTGGTGATAATCACATGGAGCATGTTTCAGATCCGTGTTTGCAGAGCTTAGTTGTACTTACTGTGTGATTGGATGCTTGGTAGGATCTCTGCCATTCTCATTGGCTCCTCTCTTTTTCCCGCCCATCTTTGCAGCCATTCCTCTGACAGCTTATGGACCAATGGCGGCGGCGGCGGCGGCAGCTGTGGTTAGAGGTACAGGTAGGGGGCACTGCTGCTCCACTTCGTTACTGTGACTGTTTTACAGTTTGGTTTTCTGACATAGAATGTCATACGCTAAGGACAGCGCAGTGGCTCATTGGGTAACACTGTGGTCTCACACCTTCAGGGTTACGTATTTGATTCTTGCCTCCAGTTCTGGGTGGTTTGCATGTCTTTTTTTGTGTGTGTGTGTGGGGGGGGGTGTGGCTCCGCAGGTCAGGATACTGTGCTTGTGGTCAGAAAATTACTGGTTCAAATCCTGTGGCTGATAAAGTGTTTTCACGCTTGGGCCTTAGAAGGCGGCCCGTAAGCCCTGTTTGCTCCAGGGACTGGCTGCCCCCGCTATGTAACCGTAATGTGAACATGAAATGAGGTGGAATAGCGTATCTAAATTGGTGTCCAAATTCTGGCCGGAGTGTTTTGTTCCTCCTGCTTTGTCTGACACTTAGCATCTTGCATTTTAGTGTGATACATATGAACAGGTAAACAAGAAGCTGTAGCGTGTCCATGTGGTGTAGATTGTGTAGCGGAGATGTGCATCTCCATGACCGTGGCCAATGTCATACACTGCCAACGATCCAACACATGAAAGACACATGAAGCAACTACTAATGCAATATGATACTATTCACCCCAACTGAGATGCTTCTTTGGATATGCCTTAAGAAACAGTTTAGAGAGGAGGAATCAATCCAAATATAAAATTATTGGTCACTGGATTCTAGGGGCCTCTGCGTATAATGATATGTTGGTATGTTGGTGATGTGACATGAAGGAGGTGCAAGCCAGGTCAGGTCCAGGACCCTCCCTTCGTGAGGCTGTCCTCTATTTAGAGGCCGAGGTAAACAAACACAGTGGCAGGGGCAAGCAGAGTCATCGTCAAGGGAACAGGGCCCGAAAGTCCAGGCGCCGGGGAGGCCCGTCCGATAACGCGGGTCATGAGCAGGACGATGGAGGAGAGGGAGGACAGTAAAGGGCTTGGGCTGCCGAAGTGAGAAGGTCAGGCAGGGTGAGCTGGGCGGACTGGAGTTAGACAGAAGACAGGGGTTAGTATGCTCAGTACGTCTGATTGAAGTAGCAGCGATACACTATATTATCAAAATTATTGGGACACCCCTCAAATTATTGAATTCAGGTGTTCAGATCAATTCTATAGCCACAGGTGTATAAAATCAGGCACCTACACATGCAGACTGCTTCTACAAACATTTGCGAAAGAATGGGTCGCTCTCAGGAGCTCAGTGAATTCAAGTGTGATGCTCTGTGCAGTGTGGGACTTGCTCTGTGCAGTTTAGGTTTTATTCTGTTTAGACCTGGTCCTGTGCAGTGTAGGCTTCATCCTCTACACTGTAGGCCCCACTCTGCACAGTTTAGGTCTCACTCTCTGGAGTTTAGGCCTTGTGTTGTGCAGTTTAGGCCTCACTCTGTGCAGTTTAGGTCTCACTATGTGCAGTGTAGGTCTTGCTCTGTGCAATATAGGACCTGCTCTGTGCAGTGCAAACCTTGTGCTGTGCAGTTTAGGCCTTGCTCTGTGCACTGTAGGTCTCACTCTGTGCACTATACACCTCACACTGTAAACCTCATCCTGTGTACTGTAGGCCTTGATCTGTGATCTAGGGCATGCTCTGTGCAGTATAGACCTCTCTCTGTGCAGTGTTGGCCTCAAACTTTAGACCTCGCTCTGTGCAGTGTAGGTTTCACTTAGTGCACTGTGGGCCTCACTCTGTGCGGTGCAGACATCGCTCTGTGCAGTTTAGATCTCACACTGTGGAGTTTAGGCCCTGTCCTGTGCAATGCAGGCTTCGCTGTGTGAACTGTAGGCCTCAGTGTGTGCACTGTACAATTCACACTGTAGACCTCTCTCTTTGCACTGTTGGCTTTGACCTGTGCCCTCTAGGCCATGCTCTGAGCAGTGTAGGCCTCGAACTTTAGACCTCACTCTGAGCAGTGTAGGTCTCACTCTATGCCAGGGCTACTCAACTCATGGTGCCCAGGGACCGAGTCCTGCTGATTTTCCAGCCTTCCTTTACCTGTGAGCCAGGTGTGAAGCCTCTGGCCAATCAGAATCGGTAATTATTAACCTAACTGTCTGGGAGAACTGAAAACAAGGCCTGGATTTGGAATCAAGGGCCAAATGCGGTCTATGTGCATTGTAGGGTCTGCTCTATGTAATGTAGGCTTCACTTTGGCGGTCAGCTCTCTCCCTGCACATGCACTCATTTCCCTCCTTCCCCTTCATTCCTTCCCATAAGGCACTGCTCCATCTCGCTCAGCCGGCTTCCTGGGTGCCAGCAGCCCAGGGCCTATAGCCGACTTGTATGGCGCAGCCAATCAGGACTCTGGTGTCAGCAGTTACATCAGCGCCGCCAGCCCAGCACCCAGCACCGGCTTCGGCCACAGCCTCGGGGTGAGAGAGCCCTCACTGTCCTCTGTTCCACCAGTCCTCCGACATACTATGCTAACGTGCTCTAGCAGTTTGCTGACTGGATGGATTCATTATTTATTTAGCTCCATTGTTTTGACCATTTTAAGTTGCAGAGCCATTCATAGTAATTTATCCTCAGTGACCCATCAGGCTTCTAAGTACTCGTCTTCTTCAGTGTCATGGCTGCTGTGAGATCGCATGGTTTTGCTTTGGCGTGGTGAGCAGTCCCAGTCCCTGACTGTGCGCCTGCTGGCCTGGAGCGCCCCCTACTGACGCCTGTTTCTGCTATCTCCCCAGGGGCCACTGATCGCCACGGCATTCACAAACGGCTACCACTGAAAAGGTGAAGAGCTCCTTCTCATTGGTAACGTGAGCTACCAATGTCTACGATGCTACATTTCTGTGAAAATTGTGTAATTTCTGTGAAATATCTGAAAGGGGCAGCATGGATTAGGGATTTGTGCCCGTGACTGGAAGGTTGTAGGTTTGAATCTCATAGCTGGGCAGAGTAACTGTGTCAGTCCTGGGCCCTTGATTAAGGCCTTGATTAAGGCCCTTGAGGAGGCTTGCTGACCCTGCACTCTGATCACAAAACTACCTCTCATCTGCATATTATATGTGTGTTTTTTTCTCTCATTGATGGCAAGATGGGATGAGTGAAGTGCCACTATCCTGTTCCTTTATTGTAAAACATGAAGAGTTGATTGATGTTTTGTGTGATCAGGAGGGGCGCTGGATGAACAGCCAGGAGGGCCAGGCCCCCAGTCCTGCTGCCCCGGCCGGACAACATGCTACTGCCGCCGCCACGGACTCCTTCCACACAGAAGACTGTTCACTTCCCGTTCTGTTCCCTCTACTTCCTGTTCGACTTCCTGTCCAATTTTTCTATTCTGTCATTATGCTCCTGTAGATTTCCCTTTTTATAGTTTTAATAGATTCAACGTAACTGATATTTTTTAATTAACTGTATAGCAGCTTAAAAGAAAAATTTAAAGAACAAAATGTACAAAAAAATTAGGAAAGCTGTTCATGTTTTTTTGCCTATTCTTTATGGCAATTTAATTTAATTGTTATTTGACTGTCTAATATTGGTTAGCTGAACATTTTGTCAGAGCAAGAAACCATCATTGTAATGATACAGAGGGAGAGTGAACAAAAATGAGCCTAAATTAGCGTAAGAATAACTTTTCTCTAGATGAATGATACTTGTGGGGGGGCACTGATCCCTGCTTGTGCGGATGTTTGATGTTAGGTTCTCTGTTAGGTTCTTTATGAATTTTAACAAGTTAAAATAATCTAATCGAAATCTTTTTTACAAAAAGGTGTGCAAAAAGGATAAACAAGAATGTATATTTTGGTAGTTTTTAAGCAAAAGAACAACATTTGTAATATTAATAATGATCACAGTGGTGAAGATAATCAAGAACATATTTTATGTATTTGGTTTTAAACAATGTTTTCCTCTGCTTGTAAAATATTGTAAATATAGCTTTGTCCTTTGAATTTTACTTTTGTGGGGGGACAGCAAGGCAGGCTGGGAGTGGGGGGGGCATCATTTGTGTGACCTGGAGATGATTGTATAGTCGGGGATGAAAACCTGAAGTGTGAAAGGTCAGCATGTCCCCCAAGCAAGAGGGGGGAAGCCTGAAGCAGGGGCCGCTCTGTCCTCCTTCTGGTGGGGGACATTTCTAAAGACACTTTTATAAAACTCCTATTTCCATCTTTCTGATACGTCATGCTTTCCACCAGAGCAGGCTGAGGTTCAGCTTGCACCACGTTACCTAGTCTCGGCTGCCTTGCCCACTGTTGAGCACGAACAGTTTTTAAGCAGCATTACATGATGCCCTTTTGTGGTCAGCGTGGGAGGGGGGTGGTGAAGGGTGGGTGGTCTTTACCTTTCAGATCCTGCTAGAGATCCCCAGCTGCATTTGGTACTGATTTGCACAATTACATTCAGAGTGACTTTACAGCCCTCTGCAGTACCGATGGACTCTGGAGAGGCGACGATTTGGATGGATGAAGAGCAGGAAGAAAGGGAGGCTGTATGTATGAAGGCCTACAGGAAGCTCAAGTCTCCTCAGTCCGGACTTTCAGAGTGGAAGGAAGTAGAAACAGCCCACAGGCTGAACAGACCGGGAATTATAGTGAGGAGAAAATATCTGGCATCCTTTGGCTATCAAGGCGAATCCCTTCATGTGCAAAACAAAGAAAGAGCTGGAGCCAAGGTCCTGTGTGTGGTTGGTGTTTTAGATTTTGGGGAAGTCTGGGCTTTTAATGTGCTAATTCAGTTTCTGACTACATCTTATATGGCTTTTGTTTCATCCACTATGAATTATTGTTAATAATGATTGGTACATTTAATAAATATGCGGGACAAACGTAAGGATTTCCGTGTTAAAGGAAATTGGGGGAGGATCGGTGCTCTGCAGGGGGAGGAGAAGTCTGAGGGGGGGGGGGGGTCCACGATACACGCGTTCTTTGCAAAGACTGTAACACATAACACTGTATTTTGTGTCCTGCTACTTGCTGTGTTCCAAACTCATTAAAATTCCTAATAAATTATTTGAAAAGTCTATTGATAACTGTACTTCCTGGTCTTGCTCTCCTCTTGTGGTTTGAATTGGCGCACGCAACGCAGCGCCGAGGACACGCCTGTTAATGCGGGCCGCCGCCTCTTCAGAAGCCGCCTCTCGCTGTCATTTACCATTCAAACACGCCGCTGATGTTCGCGGAACAGTAGCATATACAGTGAGGTTGTACATATCACTGTTTGAATGAAACCTTTGGCCCCAAATAATGAAATTACATTTACGTCAGGCACACGATTTATTTAATATTCATTTGCATTTTAATAACAATAGGACTACAGTTTGAATGACTGACTGTTACTTTAATGTGAAGATGAAAAAGAGCTGCTTTGAAGTGCAAGGCGTGCATGGTCAGCGCGCTGAGCCTACAGCGCGCCCCGGGCGGAGAGCTCACTGCGGTTTGCGTTTCTCTGCCGGGGCTCGACCACCGTGCCGCCTCGCTCTCCCACAGATATGGACCATCTACCTTCCCTCCCCTCACCACTTCCCTCAACACAGAAAAACAAGCATATCGGCACAAACACCTGTCCCCACGCTTTGCTTTCTCTCCTCTTTTTTAAGCTAAAGGGCAAACAAAACAATACACATTGTTAATACCAGGGTATTGCATCACACAATTATATGACATACTTTATATAGGCCTATGATGCATGTAATAATTAAATGTAGCATATCTTTGATAAAAACATTCATAATTTTAAAAATGCACCACGTGTCAGTCCATAACATTATACCACATTTAATTAAAAAGATAAAACGGAGTTTCCTCTTAATACAATCAGACACATCGAACCGAATGAATGTGATGCAATCAACAAACATTTTGCATGTTAAACAATATATTTTGCATGATATAATATATACTCATCGTACTAAATTGAAAGTAAACTACAGAATTAAATCACAAACCAAAATAAAGTACATAATTTCCCGGTGAAATTAAATGGTTTGGGGAAATGTACGGAAAAATACGGAAATGAAATCAGGGAAATGACATAACCGATAATAACATTGTATTACTATTTTAATAATTTAACTATTGTACATATTGGTAAGAATATTCATTATATAATGTATGTTAAACAATATGCTACCATTAACGTAACAACTAACGAAAAATAGAAATCAAAGATTTTGTGTCAGGAAAACTTCGCCGGATTGCCTAGATCATCCAATAGCAGAGTACACGACATGAGTAGTCTCAGCAGCTCTGCTCACAATCGAAATCTTAAAAGAGAAAGGAAGGAAAAGGAGGTTAATACTTTCCGACCAGTTAATATAGCGTTTGGATTGAAAGGTTTATTAAAATTATATGCATAGCCTAAACGAAGATGTAATATTCAAAGTTCACAACTAAAATTTCATTTCAAAGTTTGTAACGTAATGAATATAGCACATCTATAAATAAAATCTAAACGCGGTCTAAGAAACAAGAGGGGTCACCTGTCCTTGGCCGCTGCGGCTGTCGGGGCGCGGGGATTTTAATCTGACGTTCAGCGCCGCGTACTGGACCTCGGCCTCCAGAGCATCAGATACCTGCGGGCAGCGACAGCACAGCAAAGCTACTACGGCTATTGTTAGAAGCCGTTGCCTTTCCATCAAATGGCAATTATGTTTTACGGGTCCCCGAGCGCATGGAACGTACCTGACAATCGTTTTCGCCGGTGCTGGAGGCCGGTTTAGTTCCTGAAAATTATTTGGGACTTTTAGTTTACAATATACACGAGAGTGGTAATAATTAATGGTGTATTAATTTTAATCTTAAATGTAAATCCAGTGTTCGTATTTTATTAGTTAGACGAAAATTAAGCTTTATTTATTTAAAGCTTATTCAGAAAATCTTTCACGACAACAATGATCTAATTAGACAATGCGTATTTTACGTTATAATATTTTATAGCTGTTTTAGTAATATGCCTACAAGTAAGTGGCCAACCTATGTTATGGAAGGTTTTTAACATATTGTAATTTCCCGTTTTAATTGGGCATACTTTTGTACTTGCAGAAAATTAGGAAGCCAGTTCCCACAGTTAACGCCGCCATCGACAACGCCGTCCACAAAGCGATGAAGAAGATGTCCTTTCGGGTATCACTGACGGCAGCTGAGTCTGATACAAAAAATAGACGTGATTGAGATGAACCGACATTATTCCATCTTAATGTCTTTAAGATACAAAATTATGATTTTCGTGGCCGATAAAATTTCAGCATGGATAGGCTAACGGCAATATATCTGATGTAAGTTTTATTATGCAACTGCTTGCGCGTTCCGAACTAAATCGCATTGTACTTACAATGACAATAAAGCATTTTTATTTTTATATTTTAGCGTCTATCATGCAGTTTTAGGATTTACACAGACAGCCTACAGAAAGTATTTCCCGAGAGCGCAGTTAATGACAGTTTTTCTAAAGCAATGTTGAGGAGATTTCGTAAATCCTTCTTACCTCTTACAATAAGGACAGTGCCGTTTCCTTCCATACGGAATAATGTGGGAATTTCTAAAGTTACTTCACAAACGTACGTACCGCTCTGATTCCTTCGTACGGATGTTAAGTTTAGACAACTGGATCCGTTCTGGATTCCGGTTACGTTTATATGTTTATCTGTGTTAATATTGTACATATTGCTCTTCCATCGAACCCGAAGTTCCGCCACTGTAGCGAAGTTAACCTGATAATGACATTTCAGGGTGACGTTACCGCCCGTCTCCACATCTATCACCTCCGGCTCCTGCCAAACTGAGAAGAGCTCAGCGACCGAAGCATTACCTGAGTACAGACAAGTGAAGATATTTCAGTAAATTACCGCTCAACGTGTGAAGAAACCTTGCAACCATAGGTGGAGTTTTATGTTCACACTTGGGGGGCCAAGAAATGCAGCTTGATTACTCAGACATACCACATTCCCAACCTGTCGATCGCGACAGGCAACATATACCGAAGGTACCCTCCATCCTGGTCGCCAGAGTAACTCGCGACCTTTCTTGTCTAGCTCTCACTGTAAAACTTACTCTCTTAATTAACTTTTATCAATAACTGCATCGTGGACAACTTACTCTACAAAAAAAAAACAAAAAAAAAAACGGGCACATTGACCGAGGCGTAAAAGCAATTTCCCCACAAGGATCAATAAAGTATCGATTATTATTATTATGCAAAATCCCTCCTAATATTATTTGTCCGTCCCTATCGCCCAGTTATTTATTGACTTAATGAAACCGGACTGTAGGCCTACATATTGCAGAATGCTGCTTTATCGCCGTTAAAGGCACCCTGACTTATGAGGAAGCACTTAATCGTTATATCCTTACATCACCATCGATACACTGTACGTCAAACATCTGCATTCAAACAAACCCAAACAACTGCTACTTTAGTGCATAATATCTGTTAGTTTCCCAAGTAAAACACGTAAAACGCAATTCATCGTCGTTTCTTTTCCTCACTGGCATAACTGGGGGGCACTGCCCCCACATCCCAAACTCTGCCCCTACTACAAAGAAATCTAATAACTATTTAATCATTACTATATCTTAATGCTTATGTTAAATAAGCATACGATTTAAATGAATTGACAATCATTTAAATCGAACGTGGACTAAATTGACTCTCACACAGCAACCGTCGTCAGAAAATTCAATTTACGCAACGGATTACTGTTGTCGACAAATACAAACGTTTCTACACGTTTCTTACCTGGCGTGTGAATCCGGTCCAAAATTAGCCCTATCAACAAAAGTGTAAAGCAAAACATCACTTCACTCGCGCTATTCATCAAAATACAGCTATTAATTCAAAGGGTGTAAATATTTCTAAATGATGTTCGTATATTAATTAACGTGCAGCATAGTTGCAGGGGGGTGAAAATGCGGTGGTAGCGTCACAGAGCCTTCGCTTTAATTCTGTGGCAACCATTTTCCGCATCGCCGCTGTAGAAACTGTTAAAGCATTGTTTCTGAATCTTTGATTTCAGATTTTTCCCTTACACCATGGGCGTATTTTACCCCCCCCCCAAATAAATCAAAACCAGCTAATACAACCCCCTCCAATAATCATGTTTCCCGCGTAATGGGAGGAGACCTTAACCCCGCAAAATGTTCCAGCCAAAGTTACGCCCTTGCCCATCACGTTACATAGTTTTTATTCATATGTTTATAAAATATAACGATGCTTTAATTGCACATATATTTTCGAATAAAATAGTTCGTAATATTTAATAAAAAACTGTAATAAACGACTGCAAAGAAATATGCAGCCACATATGGAAAATACAAGCAATAACATCTGGAAGGAACAGTGGGTACAAATCAACACGTTTCAGGTCAATTCAAAGAAAAACCTGGAAGATTCAAACACGGTAGTTTTAAAAACGCATTTATATTTCAGCTCGCAATCTCAAGACTCCTTCGAAAGGCATTAAGTTCCGAGAAAATGTACAATCAGTACAGGGCGTTCGGCGACTAGAGAAGGACAGTACACACTTAAATGTTTTTTGAAAGAGGTAACGTTTTAATTTTTAGTGTATTTAATATTAGTTAATAAAGGCTATAATTTCTGATTGAACGTTTTCAGTTATTTTACAGGGACAAAGGTAAGTGCCTAGTGTAAACAGTCTATACGCTGATACTGCAAACAGCTTTTTTAATTTCTTAAAATATTTTATTAGTCTTATACTACAGGCAATTTAGTCACGCCCCACGTTGGATTGAAATCCGCACGCGGAGATCAGGCACAAATACAGTGAAGGCGGGAATCGAACCCTCTACCCCATAGCCATGATCCAACAGCCACTTACACGAGCAAACACTCGTAAAGGGTCTTTAAAAACATCCATAAATAACTGGATTCATGAAAAGAAAATTAAAGAAGTCCGCAGAAATTATTTTAGAAAATTATCTTCTTTTTTCAACTGCAGACTGCGATGCAAACCCCTTCGTAGGGAACTTTATTATAGAGAATCACGAGGGGAGGAGCGTTGGACAGGTAACAATGGTGGAACTGGGGGAACTCACGACTGGCACGCGAGTACAAGAGCTACAAAGAAACAGCTAATAGTGATTAACAAGAGGGCAGGAACAAGACTAAATGAGGACCAAGTGTGGCTAGTTAAGCCACACCAAGAAAGAAAGAAGGAGGGGCGAGACTGACAGGACGGGCAGGGCGTGACAGACATTTTGTCAGGGGGACCATTATTTCGAGCTATGCCGCTGAACGCGTGGAAACTGTCACCGCTACTTTTTTCTGAATTGATCAAATTTATCTCTGGTTACTATTGGCCCCAGGTCCCATTTTAGTTGCAACTTGTTTATAGAATGAAGAACAATGTCATGAGGACAAATCAATTCAATAAAATTGCATTACGTTTGTTTATGGTTTGGTTTGTTTTACCATCTGCATGTGTAGACCGTTGTTGTAAAACCTTGTTATATGTGTTATATTGTAATACATAAAACAATACGTACATATCTGGAGATATGCTTGAATGCATAGTAACCACACAGCTTCGATGGTTCCCAGGGCTCAGACAACATACAGTCAGTGCTCTGCACACCTCAGCGCAGCTCGGAATGGAAAACCCACACAATATTTGCGTCTTACTTCCTGGGTTCGGGTGGATTGGCGTCCCAAGCAACCGCCCCCTCGTCTCCCCAGGGTCTAGACGTTTCTCATAACGCCCCCTCTACGCCCTTGAAATACACACACACAATATTCTCACCGGGTGACACCACACATCGATAATTAGCTTCAAGTCTCGTTACTGAGCGGATTGCGCGATTATAAATTCCTGTGTGTTAATGTACAGAAGGCAAATAAAGCACCTCGAAGGATGTATTGCTGGTCATTTGAATTTAATTTATTAGAAACGATTCGGGCAAATGATACTGGAAACATAAAAATAGGCTAAACGTCCTTTTTCACGAGCTATAACACAGTTTAATAAGGAATCTGCTTCATGCTTGCGGGAAAAGTCCTCTAAGTAAAATTATACAATTACATAAAGTTAGGCTGGGGGGGTGGCAAAGTGACATTTTGTCAAGAAGTGCAGAATTTCTAGCTATAACCCCGATGGTCCAAAACTTGGAGGATATATATACCGTAATTCTACATCTTTACATGTTCTCAAATTTGTCAGTCTATCCAATTTAGTTTTATTGTATAAGATATGGACAGTGTTCTAGTGCACATGCTCCACAAAGCCTCCTCCCAACTGGACAGAGCTAAAACGACAGGACTGTGTTCTTTGGCCGCTCTAGTGCTTTCAAAACCTCTTGATGCCCCTATAGCTTCATGAACCTCACCACTACCTGACCAACAGATGACACTGTGCAGAGGTGGTGGTGGTGGTGAGCAACATTGAGGTAGCTCAGAAAACCGTCCTGTGTCTCTTCCTGTTTTTTCTATTGTAGTGGGGCAGCAACATGGAGTCAGTCTACAGAAGTGTAGTGTCTTGTGGTCCAGGGTGAGCAACCTGCAGGTCAACATCAGCAAGACAAAGGAGCTGGTGAGGGACCTCCAGCGTGAGAGGGAACCTCTGAGATCAGGCAAGATCCGGGGGGAGGAAGCAGAGGTGGTGCAGGACTACAAGTAAATGGGGGTCTGCCGGAACAGCCCCCAGGGCTGGGAGGGTAACAGCCCCCAGGGCTGGGAGGGCAGCACAGCAGCGCTGTGCAAGAAAGGCCAGAGCAGACTCTGCTTTCTGTGGAGGTTCAGGTCTTTTGATGTGTTGTGCTGGTGTTTTATCAATCCATAGCGGCCAGAGTGCTTCTTTACATTGTGGTCTGCTGGGGAAGTTACAAGGTCTTGTTATGAGGCAGCGTGGCCTGACTTTCCCAGGCATGGAGGTCTGATTGCCATACCCAGATGTGCATGTGCAGCCTGTGTGAGCTTCCTGTGTTCCTCCTCTAATCCAGTTACATGCGTTTGGGTGAGCTGGTGTCTCTGCCTTTCTCAGTGTGTCCCCTGTGATGGACTGGAGCTGTTATAGGCTTCCTGGGGTAGGATCCAGGCCGACTGAGTGGTTAAGGGAAAGGGGTTGACTAGGAAAATCAATCAGTGTCCTTGGCAGTGTGGAAGCTGGTGGAAGCCCAAGTGGAGGTGAAGCCCTAGGTAAGTTTCACTGCCAACTGCCCCCCTCCATGGGAAGAATCACTGCCAGCCCCCACCCTCCCATTGCAAACTCCATTGCCAGCCCCTGCCCCCCAGGCAAGGTTCACTGCTTCAACTCAGCTTTGCAGGTCACAGAGCTATATTTGTGTTTTAATTTTCTGTATTCTTAAATATATGTACAAATTTTGATTAAAATGGTTCTTATGCATCTTAGTTTTGTTTGATGTTTTTAAACCTTGACTTAGGAAATTCAATGTAGGCCTACTTGTATTTCTGTGCCTGTGTAACTGCCAAATAAAGTTTAGTTTGAATTATATGAGTGAAGCACAAGAGGGTCCAGCTGCAGACGCCTGTAGAGTGGAGCACCACCGGAAATACGTCACCTCCACAGGAAACACGTGATCTTTAAGGGCGTAAGGTGGAGCTCCAGTTAGGGTTAGGGTTAGGGTTAAGGTTAAGGTTAGTGTTTATTCGCTGTAACACATAGTTGAGATCACATATTTCCAGTGGAGCTCCACTCTACAGGCTTCTGCAGCTGGACCCTTCTCGAGTGAAGTGGTTGGATCTGGGCCATTTACTGCCATCTGTTGGAAGTTAGGAAGCAGCTCCCTAATTAGAGGACTGATTGGCTGAGGAGTCCTCAGCCCTGGGGTTGAGCAGCTGACCTAATCCAGGGGCGGTTCTAGGGAGGGATCGTGCTCCCATGACAACATGCATGTCCCCCCTAAATATATATGCTACTTGGGTCTGAAATAAATGTGTTATTATTATGTGTTATTATTTACATTTATATAAGTGGGCTAAGACTTTGTGCGCTGGGAACAGGTGAAACCACCGTACGCATGTTTTCTTGACAGACTCGGGTGCAGTGGGTGGTCGAGTTGCTTTGTTTGGTGAAAAGCGAAGTTAAGAATAGGAAAAATAATCCAGCCTGTGGAAGCAAGACAGTCTAAACAAGAAATCAGAGTGACTTACATATTTGTTCATAAAACTGTAAAATGCGACTACAAAGCGTTGCATAAATAACATCAGTTTTCATAATTGTCTTTTGCTTATTAATGCTGGCAATGGAGTGTATGTGATACCTGGAAGACTCTAAGGTCAAATAAAGCGACCAGATCAGATGCTTCAGACACTGTCTGCCAAAATTTAAAACATGAGTTTATGTTCTTCAGTTACGCTTCAGTACTTAAAGAATTGTTAATATGAAGAACAATTTAAAAGCTCTTAAGTTGAGCGGCTTTTGGCTGATATTTGGGCACCTGTCTGTGCGCTAAGCAGACTGTGTTTAACCATGTGAACAAGCAGAGTGTACCCACGCGGCTCCTTTGAAGTGCAACATGTGGAGTGGAGCATTCATAAGCGGTTAGCACTCCGCTGGCCGGGACCTACGCGCACTCTCACCCTCCCACCGATCGAGAACCTAAACCCCTTCTGTAAACACACACGCACACAGACTCACACACACAAGCACACACGCACACACACACAGACTCACACACACAAGCACACCCAGACACACACACAAGTACACACACACACAGACTCACACACAAGTACATGCACACACACACACCTCCACTCACTGAGACTAGACAGCTGACAAAATATTTAAATTTTATCTATATAGGGCATACATATATTGTATGTTGCGGCGTTACTTTTAATGAAGCAGAATTTCGATAAATCAAGAACTTTTATAACATTACTGTGCACCATGTTACTGTTACATCACATGTAGGCCTGTCATTGTGTTATTCAAGAAATAAAAATTCTCAAAATCATACCAACATAAATTCATAAAATCGCCCTCAATTAGGGCCATCGGGCAAATGATGAAATGAGAAGGGAGATGCTGCTTTAAGAAAATGTGTGACTCCACTCGATATGAAAACTCTCAAAACAGCCTCCACAGCGTGCAGCAAATATTTTGTCACATCAATTCATACTTTTATGCAATTAGAAATAAAGCAGTGAAAAAGACTTGCGTGCGTCTTTGATGAAATCTTTACATCATTTATTTAACTTGACGGTGTAGGTCGGCGAATTGCGGAGTACACAACAACTTCAGTGGATTCCTCATTTCTCGGGCTTCTCGGGGACTCGGGTTTCATTTCGATTCCAAGATTCTGGAATACAGTCGTTTGTTTTTAAATAGCATATACAGTCTGAGATTAAGGACAGAAACACAGTCACATATAGAGTGAGTTGGTTATACTTGGTATTAATGAGCATGTAACCTCATGGCGCTATGTTAAATGTATAACGCTTTCAGAATACACTGCTTTAATTTCAATTTAACGATATATCTTTAAAGACATCGTGTTTTTTTGTTTATTTAACTCCTTTCAATCTTCTGGCTATTTTCATTGTTCCTTGATGAAAATATCGAATCGAAATAAAATCTAAACGCGCTCTAAGGAACGAGAGGGGTCACCTGTCCTTGACCGCCGTGGCTGTCAGGGCGCGAGGATTTTAATTTGACGTTCACCGCCGCGTACTGGACCTCGGACTCCAGAGCATTAGATACCTGCGGGCAGAGACAGCACAGCAAAGTTACTACTGCCGTTATTGTTAGAAACCTTTGCCTTTCCATCAAATGGCAATTATGTTTAACAACTGTTCTCTATCCCCGAGCGCATGGAACGTACCTGAAAATCGTTTTTGCCGGTGCTGGAGGCCGGTTTAGTTCCTGAAAATTATTTGGGGCTTTTAGTTTACAATATACACGAGAGTGGTAATAATTAATGGTGTATTCATTTTAATCTTAAATGTAAATCCAGTGTTCGTATTTTATTAGTTAGGCGAAAATTAAGCCTTATTTATTTAAAGCTCATTCAGAAAATCTTCACGGCAACAATGATCTAATTAGACAACGCATATTTTACGTTATATGTTATAGCTGTTTTAGTAATATCCCATGTACGTGGCCAACCTATGTTACGAAAGGCATTTTAACATATTGTAATTTCCCGTTTTAATTGGGCATACTTTTGTACTTGCAGAAAATTAGGAAGCCAGTTGCCACAGTTAATGCCGCCATCGACAGCGCCGTCCACAAAGCGACGAAGAAGATGTCCTTTCGGGTATCACTGACGGCAGCTGAGTCTGATACAAAAAAATAGACGTGATTGAGATGAACCGACATTATTCCATCTTAAAGTCTTTAAGATGCAAAATTGTGATTTTCTGATGTAAGTTCTATTATGCACCTGCATGCTGGCGCGTTCCGAGCTAAATGTCATTGTACATACAATTGCACATACAATGACAATAAAGCATTTTTATTTTTATATTTTAGCGTCTATCATACAGTTTTAGGATTTACACAGACAACCTACAGAAAGTATTTCCCGACAACGCAGTTAATGACAGTTTTTCTGAAACAATGTTGAGGAGATTTCGCGAATCCTTCTTACCTCTTACAATAAGGACAGTGCCGTTTCCTTCCATACTGAATAATGTGGGAATTTCTAAAGTTACTTCACAAACGTACGTACCGCTCTGATTCCTTCGTACGGATGTTAAGTTTAGACAACTGGATCCGTTCTGGATTCCGGTTACGTTTGTACGATCTGTGGTAATATTGTACATATTGCTCTTCCATCGAACCCGAAGTTCCGCCACTGTAGCGAAGTTACCCTTATAATGACATTTCAGGGTAACGTTACCGCCCGTCTCCACATCTATCACCTGCGGCTCCTGCCAAATTGAGAAGAGCTCAGCGGCCGAAGCATTACCTGAGTACAGACAAGTGAAGATATTTCAGTAAATTACCGCTCAACGTGTGAAGAAACCTTATATGCGAATTTTCGTTTCTAATTACATAATGACTGCTTTTCAGTATGATTCATTGTCTTTCAAAAAACAGTAGTTTGCTTTAAGCACGTAGGTTTGGTTTCAACAATCGCAGGGACCACATTGGCCCCGAACCCCCCGCCCCCTAAAACTGTACATATCCAAATGTACACCATTGCTTTACTAAAGTTTACTAAGGAAATATATAAAACAATCGTCGAACTCAAACTCTGATTTTCTTCCTGTTATCAAAACAGAAATGTATAGGCTACGTGCTTCTTACCTGACATGCATTTCAGATCAGAAATTAATGACAAAAAAATAAACCAAATCATTGTGTTTTGGCAGTAGGCCTACTGATTGTTAGTAGGGATTTCATCAAGACACAAAGATTAAATCAAATTTGTAGGAAAATGTATCAATCTTCTTACAGAGGTTAACTTGCAACCCTGTTGCAGGGAGCTGTGAAAATGAGGTTTTAGCGTCACAAACCTTTCGCTTTATTCGTTTCCTTTCTGACGTAAGTGTGTGGAAAACAACCCGCATGGCTGATGCTACACAATCGCTATGGCTTCGTATTAAATACTGGAGGAAGTTTATATGTTTATGTTGCTTCATTGACTTTTTTGAACGTATGCCTGTATTGCTTTTTCTGCGTTAATCCTTCTGCGGTCTCAGTTCAATCTTTTAATAGTTTCATATAATAGTTTATTATTATTAATAATAATAATCACTATAATAATAACACTATTAACAACATTAATAATAGTTTTATGTTCGTTCATAATTTAAAGTTTTATATTTTTATATTTTATTAAATTACAATATTAATATTCTATTGCAATATATATATATATAATTACAATTACTATGTTAGTATGTTATTAATAAATAAAGGGGCGGCATGGTGGTGCAATGGTTAGCACTGTTAATTAATTAATTCAAACTTGAATTGAGATGAACCGACATTATTCCATCTTAATGTTTTTAAGATACAAAATTGTGATATTCGTGGCCGATAATATTCAAATTAATTAATTCGAATTATTAAATGAAAGGGTGCCATGGTGGTGCAGTGGTTAGCACTGTTACCTCACAGCAAGAAAGTCCTGGGTTTGATCCCCGGGTCACCTGGTGTACCTTTCTGTGTGGAGTTTGCATGTTCTCCCTGTGCATGTGTGGGTTTTCTCCCACAGTCCAAAGACATGCAGATTAGGCTACTGGCTATTGCCCATAGGAATGAGTGTGTTTGTCTGTGTTGGCCCTGTGGTGACAACAAGAGAGAGAGAGGGTGCCAAAAAACAACAGTTGCCAAATTCCACACAAGCAGGAAAGCAGAGAGGCAGTTTGACAAAGAGAGTACCAGTTGGTTTCATTACTACTATTGCAAGTTCACTCTGTACTGAGCTTTTCTCCCGGATGTTTAGACTGATAACTGCCATTCGAGTTCTGACCTGCTATCTGTTTTCTCGGCTCTCTGACTTGGTTTCTGATTCTGGTTTTATTTCTGACCTTTTTTGTTTTTCCGCCTGTCTGTTGTCAACCTTGAGTTTTTGGATTCTGTTTTTGGTTTGGGTAATAAATGGCCATCGGATATTCTACGTGTTTCTCTCCAGAAGACCATCCTGTTCTGCTAGGGGGAGAATTTGAGTGAGCTGGTTCAGAAGCTGCATTCAACAATAACTTCTCTAAGGTTGACCTTACTCTGCCTTCCACTACATCCCTCACTGATTCAATGGCAACCAGAACCATCATTGCCTGAGACAGTAAAGACCCTTTCTCACCAAATACACTAAAAGGTTTGCCACATATAGAAACCCATTGTTTTCTATGGCTTGTGCAGCATTGCTGCAGTTTTCTGCAGCACAAAGCAAAGTGTGAGCTGAGTGCATCGTGCATTTTAGCAAACCTGTGCCCAGAGTTCAAATTTATTAAACTTGTGTATGCTGTGATCTGACATATTTTTGGCACAGCCAATAGGAAACTCATGGGAAACAAATGGAAGAGAACACTGTCTTGGCAGTGGGACTGCAGGATTCTGGGTATTGTACCACCAGAACATGCTGGGGAAAACTAAATAGCTCATTGTTTGTGTTATTGTTAGTACTTGCTTTGTTCATGATTATTATGGGTGCCCTTTCTTCTGTCCTGCATGAACCCTGTCTGGTCATCACATTGCTTTAGCTATAGTATAAATTACCCACCGTGTGTGTACCTTACAGTCCAGCTTTAGACCTCCCTGGGTTTCCCCATTATGTGGTTCAGTGATTGTTCGGTGCCTGTCTTTGTCTTTTTAAGGGCTTCATAAAAAAGTGTTGCTCTCTTTTAAAATGCTTTCTCATCTGCTGCCGTGATGCCTTATTTTGTTATACTGCCTTATTTTGTTATTATGATGTTATACTGATGTCAGAAGTGGGATGCCGGAAACGGCCCCACTGGCAGGTGCTCCTGGACTTTGATCGGACAGCCTGCTCCAGACCTACGGAAGACTGTGGAGCAGCAGCGGCTGATTGGGATTTTGTTTTGGTTTTGGTTAAAAAGCAGCCATGGAGACCTCCATCTGATTTGTTACACCCAGTCACTCCCATCTGCAAATTAATTTTCAGTCTACATTTGCCAGTCTCTACTTGCAATACCAGGAATAGACTACCAGGATATAGCCGCTCTCCTCCCATGCCCCTCCTTGCTTGGGTCTGGAACAGATACAGAGAGTGTAAATCTCTGCAGCCCTCTTTATACCCTCCCATCTCTCTCTCTTTCTCTCACCCACTCTCCCCTCCCTCTCTCTCCAAGGGAGATTGTATTTACCCTTAAAAATAATTTAGTCGCTCCTCAGCTGTAGGGCAGCCCTTCCCGCAATCTTTACTCAGGCCCAGTGAAGGTTGTTCACTCTTTCGCAGTTCGTAGCTGTATTCATACTACTGTATATTTTAAGTGAAATCTTAATCTTTGCTTCTATTTGTAATTTTTGCCTGCACCAATGTCGCCTGGGGCGGCGGAGCGGAATGTCAAGCGTCCACTGGATAAGGACCAGCGACGGCGAGACGAGGCAGAGGAAGCCCCCCCACTACAGAATTATCTGGCCTTCACCATCTTCACCTGCTTCTGCCCCGCCTATCCCATCAACATCGTGGCCCTGGTATTTTCTGTGTTGGTGAGTACCTGTGGGAATCTGGGTCCGGGGACCCAGTCATCTCATTAGGCTGGGCTGTGCCGAGTATTGAGTGGATATCACCCGTTATGACTAGAATGGGAAGCAAGTACCTTGGGAAAACCCTGAACCTAAAGCCTAATCCTAACCCTAGTCTAAAACCTAACCCTAACCCTAATCTAAAGCCCTAACACCGGCAGTGGCAGCAATCATTGGTGGTTATATACAAAACTGTGTGTTCTTATATTTTCTTATAGAAAAATGACATTTTAAATGGTCTCAGATTATTGATGCTGAGTTTGCACTGGATAAAAGCATTTGTAGCATTTTGAGCTAAATGTTTCTAAAATATTGGGGCAGTGGTCTTAATCGTTAAGGATGTGCACTTGTAATTGAAAGATTGTTGGTTTGAATCCCCGACCGGCAAGGTACTGCACCCAAGCACTGCTCCCCGCTTAGTTGCCCCCTGCTATGTCACGACGTCACATACATTTCATTGTTGTGCACTGTGTGGTCTGTCGGCAATGACCACTGATAACCAAATTCTAAAAATATTTAAAAATGTCAAGGCATGTGAGATTACCTCGAAAGTGGCCAAGAGGCCTCAGACTCCAGAGGATTAGATGTCTTACATTGCTACCAGAACTGAATCACAGCATTGTGGAGACACTACAGAACAGCTTACAGCCTATACTCAGGGTGTAGGTTCAAAGGTGCTGACTTGTTTGGGTGTCGCTCACCAGCTTAGTGGGTGTTCCCTGTACAGGTAAACAATATCATTGGCTTTCATAAGCAAGACACTGGCAGAGTTAAGTAGATATTAAACATGCATTTTAATCATACTTGGCTTGCTTTGCTGTATACATCTTCCTATAGCAATGCAGCGTCTACTGTGGCGATTTATGTGGTCTGCGAATGTCACGCTTTGCAAAAATAGATCTATTTATGACTTCAGGTCTGTGGGATGCTGCCATATGCTGGCTGCACCTGCATGATCACGAGAAGCTCCGTGACCGACGTGTTGGGGCTCCCTGGGCCAGGTCCGCATGGTCTGGTGCGGGATCCAAAGCTGAGTGTTGGCCTAGGCGGCTAGGAGACTTAGCAGGCCCTGCACATTTGGTCCTGTTGTTAATTTTTTATTTATCCTTTTTGGTGCCCATGACATGACCCGTGGGCGTAAACGGGTGAGAACTGATGCGGCAGACAGGCTGTCGTGCGGCCTCCCAGCCCACGGCCCACCTCCCCCGCCCCCTCACATGTAAGTGCAGTGGCACGCATCGTGGGACACCAGCTTGCCCCCTTGTGGTCCTCGTGGGCTGTAATGAACATTACACTCATCTTTGTGAATTTCTTCGGAAACCTCCGAAAAGCCGCCCGCTCACCCGTACGAGCCTCTCCAAAGGAACCATAACCCGCCAGGAAGGAAGAGATCGCTGCGGTTCCGCCTTCTGTCTTTCATCCTGTGATCAGTGCAATCGCGCAGTCCACACGGGGCACCTGCCTTTGTTTGTCTCTCAAACGCTTCCTTCGCCATGCATGTATCTAGGTCATATCTAGAGCTGCAGTCTATTGGGCCTTTTTGCTCTCAGCTCATTTTCATTACTCTTTGAATTTGACAAAACATTTTTGGACAGTTAAACAGATTTCTGTATTTTTGTGAGAAGTTTGAAACAGAGAGTGGCTGGAGTTTTGTGGGAAATAAGCGTCGTTTGGGATGTGGCTCCACGGTGCCCGTGTGCAGATTGGGGCAGGAGCCGCTGGTTGGTCTCGCTAGTTAGTGTCAGTCATGCTGAGAAACCACCAGCTTTTAGAAGAAATGATGTCCTACAGCAGCTGGGCAAACCCCTTCCTATGGGTTTTGTTGTGTGTTTTATCCCTGTTTCCTGACTCTGTCTTCATATGGTGCAACCACTGACTCTTACTGGGGAAGCGTACTGGTCTCACCAGAGGTTTTTGATGGCTGTCTGGCTGGACCGCGGCATGGTGTTTGAGTATCTTGTTTATTGTCACCTGCTAGACAGCCACCACTGACACATTGTGAGTCTGCAGCCATTGGTGCTTTTAACAGAAGGAAGTAAAAAATCTGATATCTCCACTGATAGTGTGAATAAATGAACTGCTCTGACTTATTGTGGGTGTGAGAACAGCCTGCACGCAGTACAGCCGGAAGCTTGCTGATAAAGCCGCAGAGAAGCGGTGCCAGAAGGGGTGTTTGCGGATCCAGGCCTGTAGGTGGTGCTCTTCGGTCCGCTCTGCGTTTCCGCGTCAGCATCCTCGTGAGAGTCCCCTCTCTCCTCTTCTCAGTCCAGCTCAGTCACCGGTTGCTCCTTCTACTCTGGGCTCATTCGTTTCTGATACCTGGTTTAATTTACTCCCATAATTGCCGTATCTGAAATTCTCCCGGGCCTAATCGTCTCTCCACCCTGTGCCCTTCCCTCCTCCCCCCGCCTACCCCCACCCGCAGTCACAGAACAGCCACGCTGAGGGGGACTACGAGGGCTCTCGCCGGCTGGGCCGCAAAGCTCTGCACTTAGGTATCGCCTCCATTGTCATCGGCCTGCTGCTCATAGCCATCTACTGCATCGTCCATTTCACCACGGTACGAGCTTTTGGGCCTTTGCCTGCCCCCCTCACTGCCAGCCGCCCCCCCCCCCCCCCCCCCCCCCCCCCCGCCCCCCCCCCCCCCCGCCCCCCCCGGCCCCACCTCCTCCGCCGCACGTAGCATCACCCAC